>OX377203.1:13247158-13423691 GCA_947396885.1 Heligmosomoides polygyrus polygyrus
TCTGTCTTTTTTCTGTAACATTCTGTAACAAGGTTCTGGATTATTCTGTCTTCGTCTTTTTTCTGTAACATTCTGTAACAAGGTTCTGGATTATTCTGTCTTCGTTGGCGTCCCATGTAATCAAAATTACCACCGCGTCATTGAACTGTCTGTTATTCGCGTAGGCTCGTTGAACCACGATCCCGTACATGTTCTCCACTCTGTTGCTGTTAGGAGAACAGACCGGCCAGTCCGTCACTTGAATGTTGTGACGGTAGTGCCAATCTCTGGTCAACCTGGACACATGGACTGCAGCGCTACCCTGCTGCATAACAGTCTCTGATGTGTTCTGCCTCTCAAGAAAGGCATAAGGCTGGACTTCACTACACCTTGACACTTCAGACTGTCCATGCGACACGACGGAAGCTTAAGCTTTAGCATTACGCTGCTGAAGAAGCCGACCACTGCCACTAATGAACCGATTTCAAACCGTCTCCAAGGTTGCGACGACGGGGGCTTCTCGCAGGCCTCTCCAGTAATGTCGGTATCCATCGTAGACAGAATAAATTTCTTTCATCTATACCAAAGGAAAAAATCTAATTTGGATGACACCGATGGATACGGACATTACTGGAGAGACCTGCGAGAAGCCTCCGTCGTCGCAACCTTGGAGACGGTTTGAAAGCGGTTCATTAGTGACAGTGGTCGGCTTCTTTAGCAGTGGAATGCTGAAGCTTACCAGGAAACTATCTCAACGGTAGGTCGGAACGGCCGAAGTGTTGTATATGTGCAGAATCGCCTCTCTCTGGGAAACAACAAAATGCAAGTATCTCGACCCCAATACAACTCTGCGCAAAGTTAGTGACGACAGAAGTTGGACCGTTGGCGGCGTTAGCTCTATGACTGGAGGCGAAGGGCGGGCTCAAGTTGGCTGGAAACTGCGATGACGAGCGAGCGATGGTGGCCAGTAGCTAGAGGGGCGGTGTAATTCCCACAATCGCTGTTTCCAGCCAACTTGAGCTCGCTTTCCTCGTGCAGGTATAGGACTAACGCTGCCAACGGTCCAACTTCTGTTGCCCCTAACTCTGCGCAGAGTTGTATTGGGGTCGAGATATTTGTATTTTGTTGTTTCCCAGAGAGAGGCGATTCTGCCCATATACAACACTTGGGCCATTCCAACCTACCGTTGAGATAGTTTCCTGATTAGACTTCCGTAGTGTCGCATGGACAGTTTGAAGTGTCAAGGTGTAGTGAAGTCCAGCCTTATGCCTTTCTTGAGAGGCAGAACACATCCGAGACATGTTCTGCAGCAGGGCAGCGCTGTAGTTCATGTGTCCAGGTTGACCAAAGATTGGCACCATCGTCACAACATTCAAGTGACGGACTGGCCGATCTGCTCTCCTGACAGCAACGGAGTGGAGAACATGTGGGGAATCGTGGTTTAACGAGCCTACGCGAGTAACAGACAGTTCAATGACGCGGTGGTAATTTTGATTACATGGGACGCCAACGAAGACAGAATAATCCAGAACCTTGTTAGTAGCTTGAGCAATACGATGCATGATGTTATAAGAAATAACGGTGGTTTTTATCGACTTTTGATTTTAGTAAAAAGCTTGTTTTTCACAAGTCGATACATACTTTTGAAACGCCAAATTTCAATCAATTTTCTTCAAAAATTCTGATTCTCGTGTGAGACGAAAAAATCTCTGTAGGTAAGTGGTTACCCATTTTCGACTACGAGGAATCTAGAGGAGCTAGTGCGGCCCTGCAGAAATCAACGCGAAACGAGATATGGGTAAGTTTTAGAGTGGATACATACTTTTGAAACGCACTGTACATGATATGAAACCTCCTTCGAGTCAAGGGTGGACAAAACCCAGGAAGGGTGATAGAACCTCTGAAGAACCCGCACGGCAGGCGGTCATTGTGGACCGTCACATGTGTGTACGTGAGTCGAGTTAATTTGTATATAGCGATGAATACAGTGAAGGCTTAGATATACAAGAAATAGAAAAAAATGTGATATTTGAGAAATGTATCATCTTACAGAAATAAAGTTTTAATTCCAGGGATTCGAAAGCGACGATCCTACCATATCTGACAAAACACACAAACGCTGTGAGCACTCAATAACGACGCATACTATGCTCAAAAATACATCTACTGGTCCAAATGTAAGAATGTTTGTGCAGCTTATTGTTGTTCTCCACCCACCACATGTCGTGTTCTGAACTATGGGTATTTCAAGCTGCTCACGGTATTCGTGCGAGAACTTTAAAGTGTCGCTGTCTCAAGTACTGTTCAAGTTTTTTTTTTTATCATTTTGAAAATGATTCGGAAAGCTTTACTACAACGCGACGGTCTCTCGCGGCAAACCTCGATGCACCGCGCGATGACATCAACGTAGATAGTCATAATTAAGTTGTTATACGCTAGTTGCATAACATTAGGTCATTAACTATGAAATGACAGATTCTGAGTCAGATCTTTGATTTGTTATTTCTCAAACAACAGACAATGCAATCAATCAAAATATGCGTTGAAACGATCAACATACTTTGCCATCTTAACCGTACAATCAACACACCTCTGTCATCTTAACGGTAACTGTTCATGCTGGGGCCGGATTCATTAACGACTTACAGCAATTTGACAGAGAAAATTACAGCCGGAATCCCTGATAGTGCGACTTATCAAGCGATATGGTGAGCAATAAGCTGCGTTATCTGAGTTTTCTGCTGTGAATTCTCTGTTAAGTTATTGGTGAATCCGATCCTTAGAAGCATAGAAGCCTGGGGCCGGATTCAACGACTAACGTAACTTTAACGGAGAAATGTAAGCGAAAAGCTCAGATAACGCTGCATATCAAGCGATATGGAGAGCGATAGGCCGCGTTATCTAAGCTTTTCGCTTACAATTCTCCGTTAAAGTTACGTAAGTCATTGATGAATCTGTCCCCTGGGAAACGAGACGGCATTTTCCACATCCACTTAAGAATTGAGTTTTTTATCCTGTAAAAAATGGTCCAAGGCTTAGAAGACCAGTGGTCAGTTGACGCGAGATCCGATGAATTCGACGGGTGAATGACATGCTCCACACCCAACTCCTGCAGTTTCAGCAGTTGTTAGTGCGACGTGCGGTCGTGCGTTGCCTTGCAAGAGTATTGGCCCATCTGTGTTGACCAATATTGAGTGCTTATTTGCAAGCTTCCTCTTCATGTTGTCCAGCTGGTTACAGAAGACATTCGCATTTAACGTTTCACCAGGTCATCAATGGATGATGATTCCATAAGTAGATCACCAAACAGACACCGTCAAACTTTTTGGTAGATGATGGGTTTCGGACTTTGTTTCGGACTTTATTCAACCATATGCCAAATGCTTGCGGTTGTCGTATATAATCTGTTTTTCATCACACATAACAATGTGATGAAAAAATGATTCGGATTTCGCCGTGAGAGCAAAGAAAGGCAAGCGTCGAAACGACACCACTTCTGCTGCTCGCTCAATTCGTGCGGTACCCATTGATCCAGCTTGTTTACCTTGTCGATTTGCTTCAAACGGTCATGTATTGTAGGAATGGAGACCTTAAGCCTTGCTGCTAAATCACGTTTAGTTTGAGATATATCGACATCCACTATAGCTTTCAATTCATAGTTATCCACATTGGGCGCAGGTCCCCATGTAGCCCAATTTCAAGATTAAGACCGCCAGATCCAAACTTCTGGAACCATCGACATGCTGTGCGTTCGCTAGCCACATCTTCGCCGAAAACTTTGTTAGTGTTCCGGACCGCCTGTGATACCTTGACGGATTTTTATTTCAAAACAACACTAATCTTCGACGTTTCATGGTTTCGAAAACTGCTCAGAAGCCCAAATTTTGAAAACTGTTACCAGGCAAAACAAGCAACCAAAGGTGTAAGAATGTACCTTCAGAATGCAGAAAAATTAAAAACGGTTGAAGCGTTTTTGAACGAAGTACCAACCCTGAATCTAACAATGACAAAATTGACCATTTCGTACTTAGCGACCTTATTTGTTTTGTCGCTGTACTTGTTATTGTGTTAGGCCCCGTCTGGGCCTATGTTATACCTCGGCGACGCGTCGCCGACAACCTGCCGCCGACGCTGTTGTCGCCGACGTCATGCGCATTTTTTGCATCGGAGCGCGTTTTCAGTGCTATCATTTGGTAACCAATCTGCGAATAGAAACGCTAAGTGATCACATCTGCCTCGAATTTGCTTACATTTCGTGTTTTTCTTAATAGAGATTTCTTTTCTTTTCTTAATGTTTCGAGACATGGTGCAGATTTTTTGTTTTGTATGAACGGTAGCCTGCTCGACCACTGTTAATCTGACGAATTTTCTCTTAGGGATAAGCCAGCGTGAGGTCGTCAGCTAATCTCGCAGGACGACCGCATTGCTGACAAATTGATGTCTTATCCTTCTCCAGCGGGTCTGATACAGACGAACTGGAGGAATTGCGGAGAAGGTCTGGGAGCGAGTACTCAATGAAAGCTGATTGGGTGGCCGCAAGAGGGCGCTTCTTGCCTTTGTCTTTCGCACTTCTCGATTTCGTAATTCGAGCTGGTGGGGATGATGGTAGTGCCGGGAACGGCGAAACCATCCATATCGTCCATCTAGTCTGAACGGTACACAATGAAAGAGGCAGAGACGACAAGGACAACTACAAACGTTGATGAGCCCCACTAGGTGTAGAGGAAGAAGTATGTAGACTTTGTTTGCATGATGCACTGCTGCATAGTATTACACAACATCTTACTTTCATTTTCTCGCAGTGGCAGTATTGCTGATGCTGAGAAAATCAAAATACTCCATCGAAGCACGTTTTCTGCCACCCTTGGATGACATTGAAAATGGGGCCCGACAGCCAGCGACAGCTTATCGCTGTGCTGTGCACGGCACCATCGACGACTTCGTCGCCAGCGCCGGTGGCAGCTTCAGTTTCGCACAATGACGAGCACTCTTAACAACCGAGGACGAAGCCACTCGACTACGCACGATTACATGCTTGCGTGCACGTCATTGCACATAGATTTCGGGTGCACCTCAACTTCCTTTTTTCCCAGGCTTTCCTCAGCATTTTTTGTCTTTCACGGCGTGCGTTTTTTCTCTGTTTTTGTTGTTGATGACCGCTGCTTTCATGTTGTTACTTCGTTGACCATGCCTGCTCCGTTTCAGATCGTCTGCCCCGATTCGCGAGAGGCAAACCGGCTTCCTTCCGACCGGTGAGTATCGCTTGCATTCTTAATGATAAGTGGTGTTTATTTTCACTCTCTCGTTGTGTTTGACACTAGAAAGAAGACTCTCAGCGAGAAAGGAAAAAACAACACCACGTAACATTAGAAATGCAATCGACGTACACCTCTGGGCCGAAAGCATGCTCGTCTCTTTCCGAATCGGTTGCAAACGATCTGAAAAGGAATGGTAACAACTAAAACAAAACAAAGCAAAGAGCATTCCCGTATCACGGGTGGGTGCTGACGGACCTCGAGGATATCGCGGATGGTACGTGCGGTCAAACAGCGTCGGTGGTGTAAGGCGAACATCACTGCCCGGAAAGCAGAAGATGCGGGTTCGAGTCCCGCCTGGCGCAAGAGTTTTGATCGTAACAAAACATCCTGTAACAACATAATGCAAAGAGCGTCGTCAATGAAAACGGAAAACATACAATGTAAAAATAAATTTAACTGTTTGCGTACACTGCCAAGGAGAGCTGCAGCAGCAACAGCGTGCTCCAATCCACAGCGATCAATCGAGTCGCGCCGAGCGACACTACGTTGAGCAGCGCGTTCATCAATTTGGTCTCTACGTGGCAGTACGTCGCCTGGCGATGGAACTGAAAACAGGGGCTTAGGCTAGAGATAGCGTGTGGCAGCAACTTCTCCGATAAAGCATAGTTACCAGCAAGAAGAAATTTTTGTTTTTGAGACAGCAGAGAATGGTTCAAACTCCAATAAATCGGAAGCTTTTGAATAAGGACAACAGAAGCATATGGGCTGTTTCATTGCAGGCGCATAAAAATGAAAAACGTGTCACAGCACCGCTTGTGGAACAGCCCACACAGATGCTTCCAGTAGTTGCAACGGCGCGTACAACAACAATGCCAGTGGAGGCGACACAGGCACTTCCACCAACGACAGCCACCGCAACGATGACAGATCAAACAACACAACTAATGGCACCGCAGTCACTTGCAACATATCGGTCCATGGAAGTCAGTAAGGCGACACCTCCACTAACTTCTACCATGACCGCAGCAATTGGACCAGTTCTGGGAGGTCTTTCAAGCGCCACAAGAAGTTCACCTGCTACTGTTGGACAGATGCCTACTACGGTAAGTTGTGGTTATCAGGAACCGGTATACTTTGGCTACTAAAGAACTTGAAAGAAATTTATAATGATTAGACGAAAGCAGCGCCACCGACTACTGCGAGAAGTCCTGACCCAGTTGCTATCTACACGAAATTCCCGACAACAAAATACGGAAAACCTTCGACTTACACCCAATCGATGGCCGGCAAAGTGAGTTCCTTGGTTTGAGTTTGTTCTGCAACTATGCTTGTTCTAATAAGTGAAGCGAAGCAATTCAGGGAAAACCCATAGTCCTTGAAGCAGATAAACTTCCGCAACAAAAATCTGTACGCCAGAGCTTTTTTTTGCAATGCTTGACGGTAGAGAACGTTCACGAGTGCTTTCAGGGAGCAGCTGTAGTCAGCGAAGACGGATCTACGGACGTATGTTGTTTGGAACCTAAAGTGCTTAGCAGGGAGAAAACAAACAACGATCTTTGACACAGAACCGCTTCCTTTCAGACATCCGATTCTCTCGAGACCGCTTCTTCAATTTCGGGCATCCCTGAAACGGTGAGAGCAAAAGGCGTTCCATGGAATGCTTTATTATGCTTTTGGAAAGTTACTCGAAAGAGTAGAAATTCAAGAACTGTATAATCATTTTCTCGTCAAATCTGTCATTTCCAAAACAAATGAAATCTAACTAAATGCCTTTAAAATCAAAACGAGCGTCCTCCAAATTACTCGAGCCGACCAAGCATGCAGAGGAAAGCCCGTGTTACAAAGCTCCTTTAACATCCTAGGGTCGCCAGGAAGGACGTAAATCCATAGGGAAGGAGACCTTGGGTTCCCTAGGTCTGATGCTGTTGCTATAGAAGCACACAGGTTCGTTTAGACACGTAGTTGCCTTACATAGCTGTGATGGAACTCCAATATGGGTTCTCGTCTCCCTCTGTCCTCCGGCTCGCCGCTCTAGCTTATCCCTTGCACCCGAAGTCGGGGACCAGTAGAAAAAGAAACACTCAACCTGACAACTACCAACTACCAGATACAAGCAAGTATGAATACTACCAACACCGAACGAATTGACTGGGTCTCACACCTCTCCTCATCCGTAGCACACCGAGTAGCGAACCAGGTCTATTTCGAATGCGTAGTAAACAAGAACAGAAGAAATAACGGAGATCAAGAAAGATGAGCGCAGAGTAAACATTGGATCCGACGCCGATTCGGATAATTCGGATTCGTCATTTTTACCAAACCCTGGTTAAAAGGATTGTTCGAATAATGGCACCTTGAAAAGCTTGGATCCTAGGGCGATTCGGACAGGAGCCATCTTTGGCAGATTAATTTTCAAAAAAACCTAGATAAATGATTTTTGTTAGGAAAACTGATATCCTATCCAATTCGGAAATCCGATGTAGAACCGGAAGATAAAACAGTTATTTGGATCATTTGAAAACCGTTCCTGTTAAGGTTACTTTTATATGAATCACATTTCAAGACCTGAAGCTTCTCAAAGATGTTATTATTCGCATACTCTTTTTAACTGGATTTGAAAAAATGACAAAGTTCGAATTATCCGAATCAGTGTCGGATTCAATGTCTAATGCAGAAGTCCTCCGGGTCGCTGGGCTAGGCATGGGTTTCCAACACTGCAGGGTGAGTATTGCCCACTAGGTCTCACGGACGCTCACAGACCTATCACGGTGCTGCTTTTGTATTGTGCACGTACTGGGCTGCAGGCCCGAGACCTCACGACGGCCATCCAGAATGGAAAAAAGGGAGCGCAAGGTTGGTAGACCTCATCGCGGGAGCGCAGGACGGTCAACGCGGCGCACCCATCGATGTGCTGACGTCAGCGATTTTCCCATACTTCGAGTGCAGTCGATGGCGCCTTATCGGCATGACGCCGTGATAAACAGCGCAGCAAGGACCAATCACAGGAGAGAGGAGCGATCGCGGTCGCAACATTACTATTACTATGATTATTTATATCCATTTATTTTTATTCTTATTATTATTATCATTATATACTATAATATTTAGTATCTACTACTGGGACTCTCTTCAGCTAAAAGACAACCACTCTTCATCTTACAAAATTATACCCATTTTGTTTGTTTCAACACGCTTATCCAATTTTATCCTTTACGCATGTGTGCCCTCTACAGGTCTCCTTTGTAGGCTGTCGCCCGGGGTCCGGTAATGGTTTAACCCCTTCATGACACGCGCGATTTTCAGGTAACTGCTGTGTGGGACAGCGCACATTTTTCCCGCGCGCTGATTATTTGAATTATTTTATTTGTATTATTCGTTAAATACGAAAAACAGTAACGAATGAAGTTTCCCCAGGACCGTATTGACCGTAGATATTAGTGGGCCCATTGATTAATATTGTACCATTAAATGCTTGATAATTTTCCATGAACTATTTTTATGATGGTGTCCGACGACATCGTCGGACATTGTCCCACGCGGCAAAAAAAGAGTCCGACGACATTGTCGGACAATTTCGTGAAAGGGTTAAAGAGGTTCCTGAAAGACAGATCCCGCTCCGATATGGCTATGCCATCTGTATGTCTATTAGTTCGTAGCACACAGTGAGGAGCATTCTTAGTATCTATGTAAGTCAAAAATCAGTATCTATACACACGTGTATATCTATTATGTGTTGCGAGTTTCATGAGGTCTTTCAGGTTCAGTCTTAGTTACACAGCCATCAATACGTACCATCCGTATTTGAATACGTCTGCCTTTGTACGCCTACCATCTGTTCGTAACGTGGAGACAAACCAATTCACTAGTCACGGGACACGACTACCCGACAATAGGACAGAGGAGGCGAGATCTAGAGAATAAGCTCCGTGACGTGGAACTTACTGGGCTACGGCCACTGTACGGCTACCCCCCAGACGAATCGCCACGGTGAACCTGTCGACGCGCCTTTTTCTCGTCTTTTCGTCCGGCGTTTTTTCGTCTAAATTTTCTCTTTATTTCAGGAATAAGACTGCAATAGCCACAGTAGGGGTTCGGGTAGGCATGTTATGTTGCAAGTATTCATCTCTATGTAGTGTTTCAACGTGAGTACGGAGTGGCTCCCCCTCATTGGGATTGAACCCAAATTTCTCACAAATTAACAAAGTAATTAAAATACTATTTACAACACATCAGCAGTAACTAGGTCACACGCCCACGAGCCCCGACCTTACCGGCTTCTCATGCGTCGCGTCCGCGATGCCTTTAGTTTTAAAAATATTATGCGCTTATTCGTGGTTCCTTCTTTTGCTCATTTATTGCGTTCTTGACTTCATGTTGACGGTACTTTTCTTCATGATTTGTTGATTGTTCTTCCATTCGAACAATGCAGTGTGAAAACCAGCCTTTATGGCCTGTCCTAGAATTAACATAAACTTATAGAGCAGCTTATGTGCTTCACATTCCTTTTTTCTTTTCAGGAAAGAGCAAAATATTCATTCCTAAATGTCAAACACTCCACAGGAAAGACTTCCAGTCCACGTGGTTCGTTTATAATGGGTGAAGACACACTGGCGATTAGAGATCTGGACCTATTTGTAAGTGCAACTTAACATGGAGTGGCGATTACCAACATAAGAGAGAAAATTTGTGCAGGGCACTGATAAAGAAAGTAAAGCCAACCAAATGGATATGAAACAGCTACACGACTTTTTCAAAACGCCGGATTTGGGGAAGAGCTCCGATAAGAAAGTATCATCAAAGGAAGGGCGGGCTCCCGGCAAGAATGGAAAATCCCTCACTCGGACTGCATCAGGCACTTCTCTTCAATCTGGAGGCCAAAAGAAAAAGAAGAAAAAGAAGAAGAAGAAGGATAAGAATAAGAAAAATTCTACGCTGTTAGGAGGAATTTTTCGCGGTGCGTTTTATCACATTTTTATATAGTAATCAAAAGTTTATTTCTTTAAGATTAGTATAGGTGTGGTGGACTGATAGCTTAAAACGGCAATATTTTAAAGTTGTTTAAAAGCGAGCCATTGGCTTGTAGTAAAAAACATTCACTGAAGTCGGAATTTTCAGTCGTTTTCGACTTCTGAAAGACTATCTTCTGATTTTAAATGACCATAGCTCTGTTTAGAATTGACTACTTCAAGAATAGTTTAAGGTCGGCGTAACATTTGTCATTTCTTCCAATAAAAAAACATCGAAAAGAAATTTCAATACGTAAACAATAGGACCGTTAAAGTTTATAAATTGCCGTACAGTATTTTTTCCTGGCATCCTATGCGATTTCTTGGAAAGAAATCGCATAGGATATCAAGAAAAAGATATCCGAAAACGAAGCGATTTCCCTAAAGATTACGGGGACTAGACAAGCCAATAATCTTGAACGTTCACAGGTTTTGAACGAATGAGTTTCGTGATTGCTATTTTGGGTTGCCACTCGGATTGAATGAACTTGTTACACGTTGAACTACACACTCTCCTAGATGGTTAGAATAATTTCTGCTTGGCATAACTGGCTTTGAAATTTTTAGTTCACCTGCCTGAATGAAAACTATTAAATAATTGAATAAAATTTTCATTTTTGAGGGAATCGGAAACATTACAATAAATTTTGTTTTAAAGCACATCAATCAGCAATCATGTAACGCTGTTAAGTAGTAATCGCGTATTTTGTACTGTTAGTGTTTGTACGCCAAAGTGGTTGTTATGTTATATGTACTTTGATACTTTGATGGTCCTTTTGTCTGCTGGAGGTCTTCTCAGCGGGGACCACAATTCTTCCAGACCGCTCGACCTCTGGCTGCTTGCATCCAGTGAGGCAGACTCCGCTCTCTGAAAGATCTTGAGAATGAGTCTGCCCATCGCGTTGGCGGTCGTCCCAGTGGTCTCTTATGGTCTCTCGGGAGCCATTCTGTGACACGGAGACTTCATCTATCGTCCTTTCGTCGAAGCAGGTGTCCGGCCCAGCGATATTTGGACTTCTTCATGTACTGCAGCGGTCTGCTAATTGCGACTTCTCCCGTAGCTCCGAGCTTCGTATGCCTTCTTGCCATTGCTGACGAAGGCTTGTCCTTAGAAGACATCTCTCCAGTGCACGGTGCGTAGTTTGCATCGCTCTGGCGATTGTCTTGTTGTCGGGCCAGGTTTCCGTCGCGTAACACATCGCAGGCAGTACAGAGGCGTTGAATATCGAGACCCTGAGGCCGGCATCCTTAACCTGATCGGTGACTTCGCGAATCGAATTGAAGGCAGCCCATGCTGCGCGTCTCCTGCAGGCGGTTTCAGGAGCGAGGTCGTTATCCATGTTCAGCTCTCTTCCCAGATAGACGTAGGAGTCGACCTGTTGTAGAGCGACTCCATTTAACCTTACGAGTCCCGTGTCACACCACTGGTTGACCATAAATTGCGTCCAATCCAATCTTCATACCTGCCACATTGAGCTCGTTCAGCATTTCCTCGACTTCTGCCGTGCTGGTAGAGATGAGAACAATATCGTCGGCGAAGCGAAGGTTGCTGATCCGTTTACCGTCAACAAGGTAGTCTTTATCGTCTCAGCTCAAGTCTTTCGTGGCATCCTGGAATGCCGCTGTGAATAGCTTGGGAGAAATCGTGTCTCCCTGCCGTACTCCTTTCTCGAAGGAATTTTAAGCTTTCGATCGAACATCTGGATGGTAGTCGATGTGTTCGAGAAGCATTCGTCGAGAAGTCGGATGTAGGGCGATGGTATACCAGCGTGCCCAAGCGCGTTCAGAGTGGCGTTGATTTCCACAGAGTCGAACGCTTTCCGATAATCCGCGAAGACAAGGACAAGTGGGAGGTGGTATTCGTGGCTCCTCTCGATGAGCTGTGAGACAGTCTGAATATGGCCCATGCAGAAGAAATCCTTGCGAAAAAATCCTTATGTTATATGTAGCATTTATTAGTTGTATCTATTCTGTATGTAGGTGTATTGTAAGTTTGAATTATTTCTAGGTGACAGATCTCATAGCCAATGTGTTGCATTGATTATTTGTATGAACCTGGCCGTGACTCTGGTGCGCCACGGCCGAGCTCGCCGCCTGACCAATAGGAGCGGTGGGGCGTGGCTTCTCCCGCCTGGCGGCCATAAAAGGCGGGCGCCCGGAGAAAATGGCATTGTTGAGTCTTGTGCGCGGTACTGAGGGTAGGAGCGGCTCAGGCCGATATTCCAATAAAGGTTTAAGCGCCGCGGTAAAAGTTCAGACCAACGGATTCATTACGCATTAAAATATCAGAGTGCTTGTCGCAGTTTTTGTATGGTTTATATTGTAAATGCCGCTTACATGGAGCATCAAATTGACAATGTGTGTGTGTCAAAAAATGTGAATTTTATAACATCCGTGAGATTGCTGATGGTACATTAAATTCTTCTTCTAATCTTATATCCTATATAGGCCTCAGAGATGAAACAGGGTATAATAGACAGTTGTTTGAGATACAGTTAATAACTTCGTATATTACATGTTAATAACCGTATGGTTGTGTTTGGTTACTGGTTAGATGAATTAAAAATTCAAAGAATTTATACTAAAACATTTCTTGAACAAAAATCATCCTAACTTTTTAGAGAGTCTCTGGTTCAATGGAAAAAAGCTCATTTCAATTTGGAAGAGCTCGCTTTAATTTCAGAAGTTTTAGGCTAGCTTAGAAGAGCGTACAATTCCACGTGAGAATGGTACCCACTCGTTAAAAACCAGGGCATGTATTTTTTTTACAATGTAACAAAGATCACCTATACAGCCGTAGGTTTAGAAGATACACTAACGAGGGAACGCTCAGTGCATTAAAACGGCAACAGCTTTCGGCTCTTTCTGGTGACTTGTGACCAATCAAACTTGGAGGACGGTTATAACTTATAAGAAGCAGAGTGAAAACAGGCCTATGCTGCTGTAAAGCTCCAGTGGCAACTATAAGTTACTATTTCATTGTTTTAGACAAAGACAAGAAGAAAAGGGTGGACAAACCAACAGTTACACCACCGCAACCTCAAGCTCAGAAGACGTGATCGATATTCGTGCTGTAATAAAACTCATGACAACGAATTCATAAAGATTTGGTTTGCCAAGCTCTTCTCATTGGCTGCCTCTACATAGTGCATCATTATTGAGAATGCTAAATCTGCTTCAACCAGCCGCATAAGGAGAGCATGTGATTGGCTCCCGCGATTGCGATAGGTGCAACGGTGCGTTCCCGCATGGCTCACTCGTTGCCACAAGTCCACTTTCCGCTATCCAGTATAGATTCTATGCTAATTATTTAATTTATTGATTTATTCTGCACAAGTAGTGGCCTAAAACGAAAAGCTAACAACTTAGCATCAGGTAAGAAATTAATGGACGAAGGGTAAAAAACAGGAGTAGGTGAATAACATATTGAGAGCTGATTCTCCAGTAATAAGGAGAACTGTGGATTGGAGAGCACGACCTGTACGCAAGAATCACACAGAAAACGAAACGAAAGGAAGAGGGATGACGTTGGGGAACACCACTCAACGCAGTTCGTAGCTACCCGCGCACGCAACACTATCGCCGCGACCAGTCGCTGGAGGGGTTCGGAGGTATGTCGGATGCCTAAGACTTCAGTTCTGAACACATCACTCTAAATTAGTTAAGGTAAATTAACACTCCAAATAGAGATGTACTCCTTGGCAAAGAAACCAATCGGCTCTTATAGAATAGAGTATTGGAAAGTCAACCTACACCTTGAGAAGCAAGCATAACTACAAAATTGAAGTTGATGAAACCGGGCAACATGGAGGCAATCAGGCATAAAACAGAAAACAACAAGCAAAGTAAAAGTGAGCACTAAATGAAGCATAGCCGAGCCAGCACTTGGCTAAGTTTAGCTCCAATCATTGGCTGCATCGAACTGGAGAATGAACTTGAACTCGCAGTGCTTACTCTAGATGAAGAAGCGCCGTTCCAAACAAAGAATCATTTCAAACTACTAGTATTCCCAGAATCTCTAATAAATTTATTTTTTTTAGATTCCTTCTGAACGCTATCTATTTTGTGACCAAAAAAAACTGAAGGCAACAAATGTAGCCATCCGGCAAATCGAAACAGTACGAAATGGAACCACCTTGATCGCCTTCTTTTCTGCGGTACTCATATAATTAAGTCTAAACCCCACCTGAACGCTCATTACTAGGTCTGAAGATTCGGTACCTGCTGGGAGATAGTTATTATTTATTACTATTTTATTTAAGCCAATAACAAAACAGCAAAATCATCAAGCGAAAACAGCAGTTCTACGATTGGCTATATAACAAGGAGAAGGAAGGCAGGTTATATCCGAAATAAATCTGCTAGCTGAGAAGAGCCCATGATTTAGATTCATGTATACTACCAACTAAATTCATTTGATTAATATTGCTCACTATGTACACATTGCAAACTCATATCTCTCTAGACATTAACTCCATTAAGGTCATTTCAATTTAAAATTTTTGAGAAAGTAAAAGTATTATTTTTTCTAATTCATACCCAATTCTAACCACAATTTGACTGTACCTACACAAGTTGTTAGAGGGCAAATGAGAGCATTTCTTAAAAGCGTTGCACAAAATGAAGCGGTTTTCTAAAAACCAGCCGAGTTATAGCATGGTTTGTAAGAAATTAATTAATTTCGCACCACTCTCGAGCAACATTCGTGCCAGGTCACACCTAAGCGTAAAGAAGTAGCCTTTCGAACTTAGGCGAGGTATTCCTTCTTTCAGTAACCGCCTTCGTTGCTTCTATAACTACAGACTGGTCGACCATAATACCGCAGCAATTTGTAGAGTGACGAAGGCTTTAAGAATGTCTTTTTGCCTTATCGTTTTTGCCATCTAACTTGACATGCAGTATACAGCAAATTGCATCATACGACTGAGAAGAGTGGATGTTTTGGAGTATCAAAAGTAATTAGGGAACAAAACTGGATAACTTTCGCTCGAAATACTGAATAGCTCAACTTCACCTCGAAGGACGCGATCTGCAGCTACCCTCCTATACAGCAGCGTTCTCAGACTTAGTAGCTTTAAGCGATCACCATGAGGCGGTATAAGCTCCAATTCAAACCGGGGTGAAATCAGCAATAAACTAACCTGGGAAACGTTTGCTGTACATTTTCAGGATTACGTATTTGTTTCCTAGTGAAAGGACCCCAAACCTGGGAGTAGTGTTCGATGGGGTAATACGTAGGATCTATACAACCAAACATTATATTGTCAGGCACCATTGTGGAGGTTACGAAAAATTGAAGAGATGTTGCATCGGCCTTCCTCAAACTTTGAAACAATATGTGATGAAGAGCTTAACCTGGTATCAAACAGAGCTCCAAGATCTTTCGTTTCCTTACAACTGTTTAGTGAGCCCCATTTGTTTCGTATTCAGTGGCCGGTATTTCTGATTTTTCCCAGAACTGTCTCATGCTTGAAAAGCCGTGCACGGTTTTGTGCAGCAGTAGTCCACACTTTTTCTTCACTTTTTTGAAAGTCAGTAAAAAAGAGGATGAGCTGCAGAACCTAACTTGAAGACACACTGTTACAGTAGACACAAAGGTTCAATGTAAGCAGAGACTAAAGACGTGCCTTGAGCGTTGACATTTTATCGACATTATTATAAATGAGCAATCAAAGCGCAGTACAGTTGTGATATAAAGACAGCAAAATGAAATAGCAAAAACAGAGACACTTCATAATCGAGCACCTAGCAACAAGAGAATGCTGTGAAAAGCTCGTAGATCGGTTAAATCACATAGCTTTCCCCCAACGACATCAATATAGTAAGATGGAGAAGAGATAGAATAACACTATTTCTTGCCGGAAAGGGGTTGACTTGATTTTTATCAAAACGCGCTAATAGAACAATATACAGTGGAGGCAATTACGCTGCAGATTGCAGCTCTAAAGATGAAAGACGAGAAGGGGTAGAGAAAACAACCAGAGAGAAGGCGACTAATGAAGCACAGCATCACAGTTCGATGCATCTCTGTCATGCAGGTTTGGCGTGATTGAACGAATTTATTTAGAGATGACGTTTCGACAACCTTGTCGTTTTCAAAGGCCTGCAAGCAGTTCGAAACCTAAGATCGGGCACTCATCTCGATGAAGACTCAAGTTTCTAATTCAGCCAGTTTCAACGAAATCCCAAGAGCGTCAGTGTGAATCCCACTGATGGGAACCGAACTCGCCGTCGCTCCACCAGCATTGAGTAGAAGCTCAGCTATAGGCTACTATAGAGCAACAGAGACTTAGTTTCGCGACCGCTATCGCTCCTCTGTTCTGTGATTGGCCCGGGTGTGCTGCTTCTCATGGCGGCTTATCGAAGGCTCTTGCTCGAAGGCCGATCGATGGAGGCGCCATCGATCGGCCTTTGAGCATGAGAAAATCACTGACGTCAACACATCGATCGGCGCGCGCCGCCTCTCTCGACTTGCGCGCGCCGCATTCGATGTCGCACCCGCGCCGAGGTCTACTGACCTCGTCTTCCCCTCCTTCCATTCAGGATGGCAGTCGTGAAGCCCCGATATTGCCACTCACTGTGTCAACAATACGGAAGCAGCACAGGAAGAGGGGCCGCGAGGTCTAGTGGGTCCTTGCACATTCCCTCGGCCTCGGAAACTAAATCCTATTCGACTCCGAAGGACCTCTCCTGGTCTTCATTAATCCTTATGTCGGGTCCAGTGTGTATTCAAAATAATCCTGATTCACTACCTTGTATGCCACGGGCAAGGAGAAGGAGGGTGAGTTCCAGTCAATACGTTTGGGGTTGACCGTAGGTATTGTCCCTTCGAGTGTGAAAGAGAAGCTGGAGGAGCGAACCGGAGGGGACGAGGGCCCATGCTGGAGTTTACACCGCAGGTAAGGCCACTACGTGCCAATACGAACCAGTACGCCTTAATACGTGGGACAGTGCCAAGCAACCAAAGCCTCTACTCACCCCTCCCCCCCCCCATGGGTTAGTTCATTTTTGGCGTCCCTCGGGTATTTCGTGGGGCGAGAAAGGGCCTCGTGAGCAGGACGTGCCTCTGCCTATGGGCCACTGCTCGCAATTCTTACCAAATGCAAGCCTATATTGATGTTAAGCGTATAGAGGTACTTGGTTTCAGAACCCGTATAACGGAATAAACGGCAAAAATTCATTGATGATCGAAATGCGCTCATCTCTGTTGTTCATCGTTGGGTTACGTTCTCAAATCCAGGAGGCCTCAGAGTCTTTCTGGCCACAATCTCACCATCGTGAAGCATCACAGTGCACTTTATACTAAAATCGTCTCTAGCGTGGGCTTCCTCTCGATTTTTACCGAGAAGGGTTAGCAAGCTCCGCTTTTACTTACCAGCTAAGTGTTACCTGATGCGAACACTTACTGCTACCTGTTTCAGCTACGATTAGCTTTATAAAAAAATGAATTTGTTCCATCATATTAAACCTGCCTGGCAAAGAAATATTGAGCCATTCGCTTGTTACTGAACGGAAGAGGCCTTAGTTATTGTTCTGATCTAAAGAAGAGCGTGCCACACTTTTATCGGCTGCTGCTCCGGTACGCCTCTGTAATCATGGCCAGGATTAGGTCACGGTCATGCTCAACTTTCCTCATTAATCGTCTCTTCTCGAATTGTCTCAAAAGTCGATCTGCACATACATTGCATATTTGACCAGAACTGTACAAACAACTGCCAATATGGCTCTTAGACATCTAGTAGCCCTCAAACGGCCGTATTCGTGGCTGGTACTGTGAGGCGACGTTGGACGGGACGGTGATGATGGATCCTCGACTCGGCGCTTTCCATACACCCTGTTTTACATGCGTTCGCGTTCTTTGGCTAAAATTCTTGCAGTCAATTTATGAAAAAATGTATTTCACAATTCCTAAAAAAGCAGTGTCCCAAAGAATGTGAACACTGTTTGAAAGGTGATAACCTTGCTGCCAGAAAAGATACTGAAGAAGTTAAGAGCTCATATGAAAGCGCAAGAAAACGGAAATTTTATGCCATATGAGCGGTAGGGATTGCACCGGGCGCTCCCCTGAATTCTTGCTTTTACACACAATTAATGGTGTCTCGCTTGAATACTTGTTACAATCCTACTATATATAATATAAAGAAGTAGTGTGTGTATGTATGTATGTATGTATGTATGTATATATGTATGTATGTATGTATGTATGTATACATGTACATATGTATGTATGTATGTATGTATGTATGTATGTATGTATGTATGTATGTATGCATGCATGTATGTATGTATGTATGTACAAGTGCTCCGTCACGCCTATCGGCGTGCCTCGCACTTGCGCGGACGATGTTGCAGCATCACTAAGCTAAGGACAATCACATCAAGCTTGCTGCTCTACTTGTATAGCTTTCTTCCCTACTTAGGAGTACAAAAGGCTCGCAGCACGTACAGTATATAGTATGATAGGGCGATCTATTGGTCCCTCATTACTGTTCTACCCTTAGTGATACGGTCTTCCATTACTGGTACTGGTTCCCCTCAATGATCCCGCTTAGCGGATGACGTCTTCGGTACGTCTACCTGAATCCCCAAACACGTTGAGAGACGTCTTCGGCAGTCTTTTGAGGCTCGGGCCAAGGGTGTGGGTTAATTTTTTTACGGTAAATTTTTAACGACCATTTTTTAACGAAAAATGTTTGCGTTAAAATCGGTAAGTTCGGTAAATTCGTCAAATAAAATTACCTTACTGCAGTCAATTTAGCAGCATTTTAATATGTCAAATGCCAGATTTCTTTCATTATTGATTTTTCTGAGCCCTTCTACATGGCAATTATAAGACTTTTTCAACAGTTTGATTTCTCCGGGCGATTTTGCTCATGAAATGACTCAGCAACGAAGATGTCCAATCATGGAACTCTGTGAGAAAAATGAATCACCTCAAACCTTCAGTCATTTCCGTGGGAAAATCCCAATAAGGAGACCAACTATGGGAAAACTTGAGTGAAATGGCTCACTCCGAACATTTACAGTCACATTATAACTAAAACGGTTACCAAACAATCAGATCATTCTATAAAAACATTACAGAACAGGTCAAACTGTCGAAAAAGTTCGAGCTGAACGAATCATCGAGCCGTTGTCTCACCCCCCCCCCTTCATCAGCGATATCACGACGCCTCCTTCCGCTGTTCACCGGATCGCAGCGTAATCAGTGAGGCTAATCAAAAGCGAAACACCCAAAAAGCAAGTCAAACTCCTCGAAATAGAAAATGAATCCGTCGAAGACGTCAGAAGATGCGAGCCGAACATCAGAAACAATCAAAAACAAAAGAAGACAATCACACTCGAACTTCTAACCATTTCACCCGGACTTTTTCAACAGTTTGATTTCTTCGGAGCGATTTCGCTGATAAAATGACTCAGCCTCTGACTGAAACGAATCATCGAGCCGTTGTCTCACCCCCCCCCCCCCCTTCATCAGCGATATCACGACGCCTCCTTCCGCTGTTCACCGGATCGCAGCGTAATCAGTGAGGCTAATCAAAAGCGAAACACCCAGAAAGCAAGTCAAACTCCTCGAAATAGAAAATGAATCCGTCGAAGACGTCAGAAGATGCGAGCCGAACATCAGAAACAATCAAAAACGAAAGAAGACAATCACACTCGAACTTCTAACCATTTCACCCGGACTTTTTCAACAGTTTGATTTCTTCGGAGCGATTTCGCTGATAAAATGACTCAGCCTCTGACTGAAACGAATCATCGAGCCGTTGTCTCACCCCCCCCCCTTCATCAGCGATATCACGACGCCTCCTTCCGCTGTTCACCGGATCGCAGCGTAATCAGTGAGGCTAATCAAATACGAAACACCCAAAAAGCAAGTCAAACTCCTCGAAATAGAAAATGAATCCGTCGAAGACGTCAGAGAGCGCCACCGCGCTTTGATTAGGAGAAAATGAATTCGTCGGCAAAGTCAGAGAGCGCCACTGCGCTTCGATTAGGTCCCGCCTAGATTCAAAACACCCGCGTAGTTTTAAATTCAAAACGTCAAGTCAATAATTCTTGAGAAAAAGCACTGAAGGGAAGTAGAGTGCAGTGTCTGCACCCTCCTGCTTAGAGATCGCTCACTCCAGAGGTAGAGTAGAGCTACGAAAAAAACTTCGCCCACACTTCGCCTAGGGGGGGGTGGTTAATTAGCGTGCTGATCACGAATCTAACATCCTTCTTTGAAATTTCAGCCGATTATGGTAGGGTACGGTAGGTAACGGTGACCAAGGCTGTCGATGTCACCGATTTTCCCCTCACACTTCCCTCGCACTCCTCCAACACCGGATAGAGGCATATCGTTACTGGACCCCTCCTGGACAGACAGGACAAACACGTCGCCCTGGACTGACACGGCATCCCGTACAGACTGACAGAAGTTACACTTCCCTTAGCGGCTTATTATATAGAAGGAAGAAGGACGATGATGACCTCCACCACCTACACGCCTTAAATTTCACACCGCTTGAATGGCATCTACAAAAGATCGATAATATCGACCGATATCGATTGATCAACTTCAGATTCGTGTTCAGCGACCTCGATTACCCCCAAGGCTAAAGTTTCAGACCGCTTGGACGAAATACACGAAAAATCGATATTATCGATCGATATCGATTGATCAACTTCAAATTCGTGTTCAGCGACCTCGATTACCCCCAAGGCTAAAGTTTCGGACCGCTTGAACGAAATACACGAAAAATCGATAATATCGACCGATATCGATTGATCAACATCAGATTCGTGTTCAGCGACCTCGATTACCCCCAAGGCTAAAGTTTCAGACCGCTTGGACGAAATACACGAAAAATCGATATTATCGATCGATATCGATTGATCAACTTCAGATTCGTGTTCAGCGACCTCGATTACCCCCAAGGCTAAAGTTTCGGACCGCTTGAACGAAATACACGAAAAATCGATATTATCGATCGGTATCGATTGATGAACTTCAGATTCGTGTTCAGCGACCTCGACTACCCCCAAGGCTAAAGTTTCGGACCGCTTGAACGAAATACACGAAAAATCGATATTATCGATCGGTATTGATTGATCAACATCAGATTCGTGTTCAGCGACCTCGATTACCACCAAGGCTAAAGTTTCGGACCGCTTGAACGAAATACACCCCCCCCCCTACACCCCCCCTCTACTCCAGCACCGCATCTCCAGGCACGTTTGGCAGCGTGTTCGGCACGTCTACTGAGTCGCCAGGCACGTTGCACAACTGCAACCCCCCTCCTCCTCCGACTCCCCCTTACAGGACTCCAGCACCGCATCTCCAGGCACGTTTGGCAGCGTGTTCGGCACGTCTACTGACTCGCCAGGCACGTTGGGCAACGTGTTCGGCACGTCTACTGAGTCGCCAGGCACGTTGCACAACTACAACCCCCCTCCCCCCACAATTCCCCCTCACAGTTCAGCACCGGATGGCCAAGCAGACCGTCACTGATCCCCCCCTGGACAGACACTCCGCCGCGTACAGACGCTCTCCCCCGTACAGACGCTCCGCCCCGTACAGACGCTCCGCCCCGTACAGACGTTAGCGGCTTATTATATTAGAAGGATGTGTCTGTGTGTCTGTGTGTGTTTCCGTCACAACTGGAGCGGGGGAGGGCCGTATTGGGGATACTTGACGATTGATGACGATCAAAAGTGGCCCGAAATCTCAGCCCTGGGGGTAATCGAGGTTGCTGAACACGAATTTGAAGTTTGTTTTTGAAGTATCAATCACCATCAATCGATATTGATCAAATTATCGATTTTTTTGTGGATGTCGTTCATTTTTTCGATTTTTTTCTAACATGGCCCAATCGACGTAGTTAAGATATTCTTCCTGAGGAAACCATGACATAGGTGGCAACTACAATTGATGATGAAAAGTTGTTACCACGCCGAAGTCGTCAAGAAGCCGCCAGTGTGAGCGAGAGGCCGCTCTGACGGCTGGTTTCTCAATAATGTGGTCGTGTCGACTGATTTGTGCTTTTTTGACGTTTAAAACTTAAAAACACATTACGGGTTGCAGCAAAATGATGGGTTTCCTAAGAGATGCAGGTACTTTTTTTAAAAGGATGCTAGTAAATGTGACGAAAATGGGCTCGTATGAAAGTAAGGAAGATGAAAATTCCGTGGAATTCCGTGAAATGGAAAAGATTGCGCCACGCACTCGTCCGAAACCCAACATTTCAGACCTGATTGGTTATGTATGAGTTGAATGCTTGTTACAATCTTGTTATTAATTAACCACGTTGATCCTTATTGTGCTTTTTTAACGTTTAGATCTTGACAGTGCGCTACAACTTCAACTTGAACACTTAACACGTCCTAAACCTTTACCAGTAGCAATGGTAGTGCTGAGGTTTTTAGAATATTCCGCGTTTTGCTACAAGTTGTAGTGCACTTTGAAGTTCTAAACGTTAAAAGAAGCACAGCAGAAGTTAATGTGACCAATATTATTAGGAGTGCAAGGATTAAGCCCATGCACAATCAATCGATTCTGACATGTAGGGTTTCAGACGGGTGCATGGCGCAATTCTGACCATTTGGAAGTCGCAGAGTTTTCGTTACCCTGTGCTTTCATATGGGTCTCAACCTTCGGTATGTGTCCTAACGACGCATTGCATGGGGGGCGAGGATGTGCAGTGTAGGTGAGCAAACGCGCCATTGCACCCACCGTAATCATCGCAGCCAATCATGTGCATTGTAGTGCGGCTATGCCGGTGTCTGATTGGCTTACGCTGCCTCGGCAGAAACAATGGCGCGTTCCTGCATCGCTTTTGTGCGTTATTGCGAGATGTTCTCAAACATCTTCAAGATCTTCAGTAAGGTTAGAATACTTCAAGAGTGCCTGCATTTTTAGGACCCACTGCATTATGCCGCAACCTGCAGTGTATATTCTAAATTTTGAAATTGCATTTAAAACAGCACAAATCAATAGATGTGACCACATTACTGAAAAATTAAAGCAAATATTTGAGCGAAACAATCGATCGAGTGTGCAAAAATACAGGAGAGCGAGCCGCGACGTCCCCACCGCCTATTTGTCATAGAGCTTCTATCTTCCTTCGCTTTCATATCAGCTCCTCCGTTTTTCAGTTCGTTTACTGGCATCAACGTTATTAGCTTTTATTAGCTTTCTAACAGCGCTTACATCTTTTTTGGAACACCATGTATTTGGCATTTAAAAGGATACCTGTGCTTGTTTTTACAGCAGACCGCTATGACGACGATCACTAGTATGACCCAAATCGCGCACAATACTGCCGGACCGATCAGGAAGAGCACTGAAATATTTGTCGTGTAGACTTGGCGCGAGACTCGTTTATCGGTGTCTTACGTGTTGTTGCTTCGGCGACATCTTCTTGGTTCGCTTGCTGCGTGGTCTTCTCCAGAGCTCCTCCGGATTTAACCGATGACGCTGAAAGGAGGCGCCTATGAATAGCTCGTTTTTCTTTAATAGGGAAAGCCTTACGAGTTTGCTGCTGAGAGCGAGCGCGATTGACAAGCGGACGTGGAGTCGTCCTTGAAGGAGCCGTCTGCCAGTCGGTCATCATGAACGGATTTTCGCCCACGTCAGGGTCGCTACTTTCGTCTGGAAGCAGGAGGTGAATCGCTATGTTCAAATGCATGCCTGCTTATACCATTTTCTCGCCAAATTGGACACTTTTCAAAAAATTGGGCACTCAATCGAGTCTGAGACATGTAAGGTTTCAGATTGGGCATGGCGCAATTCTGACCAATCGCAAGTCACAGAGTTTTCGTTATCCTGTTCGCTTTCGAAACCATTCTGAACACCTTTCAAATCTTTTATATCAATGTAGAGAGTCTCCAAGATGGTAAAAATAACTTTTGACTAAAAAATTAGTATTACTTTATTTTAAAGTTTTTTCACCTGACTCGATAACTGAACACACTGATTGAAATTTTATCAAAATCTTATTTATTAAGTGAACAAGAAAGTAAAATAATTTTTGAAACGCAGAAAGGCAGCAATTGAAGAGTTCCCTCATCCGGCCGTCCCTTCTGTGGCTCCTATCCACGGTCCCGTCCACGAAATCACTGTGGAGGAAACTGAAGCGGCTCTGAGGATGATGACAGCAGGCAAGGCGACTGTCCAGATGACTTGCCAGCTGATTTATGGAAGTCGAAGTTCTGGTACTCTGCTGAGTGGTTGGCCAAGTTTTTCAATCAGGTTGTAGCAGAGAAGAAGGTGCCTGATGTTTGGCAGGAAAGTACGACGATCCCGATTTGGAATAAAAAGGGCAGCCCCCCCCCCTGTTCAAATTACCGTCCGATTCGGTTGCTTTCGCACAGCATGAAGATCTTCGAGCGAATCCTCGATAGCCGAATTCGCGAAATCGTCAAGCTTTCCAGCAATCAGTGCGGCTTCGTGGCTGGTTGTGGCACTATCGATGCCATACATGCCGCCCGTCTTTTGGTAGAGAAGCATCACGAGAAGCAGAGGCCGGTGCATCTTACCTTTCTCGACTTGGAGAAGGCCTTCGATCGCGTACCGCGTGATGTTATATGGTACGCCCTACGACAGCACGGTGTTCCCGAAGAACTTGTAGAGTGGTTGCGAGTGCTATACTCTCTTGTCCAAAGAGTCGTGTGCAAGCTGCAGCAGGAACCTCGACGGAGTTTCCCATCTCTGTTGGAGTGCACCAAGGATCTGCGCTTTCCCCACTCCTCTTTGCTGTCGTAATGGACGCTATTACGCGAGATCTTCAGAAGCCCGTCCCTTGGACGTTGCTGATGACGTGATGCTCGCCTGCGAAGAGAAAGGTGAGCTCGAGCGAGAGGTGCAAGCTTGGTGCGACCGCCTGGCCATGTTCGGACTCAAATTGAACGTCAAGAAGACCGAGTATTTCACGACTGACGTAAATGAGTCCGGCTCCATTAAGATTAACGGTACTGAGCTTGCACGGATTTCGGCGTTTAAATACTTGGGATCAGCAATAGCTTCTTATGGCAGTCTGATGATTGAGATCAACTCACGCGTGAGTGCAGCTTGGTCCAAGTGGCGTTTGTTGACTGGCGTGCTCTGCGACAAGAAGATACCAGAGCGCTTCAAGTCGAAGATCTACAGAGCAGTCATCCGGCCAGTAGCGATGTACGGCGCTGAGTGTTGGCCTGCCGCTAAGGAAGTTGAAAGGCGCCTCAGCGTAATGGAAACGAAGATGCTACGCTGGATGGCTGGAGTCACGCGCCTGGACTGTATTATTCGGCAGAAGTTCGGTGTCACGCCGATAGCTGACAAGATGCGAGAAGCTCGCCTGCGATGGTACGGCCACGTTCTGCGTGGAAAGGAAGACAGCGTCCGTAATATAGGTCTTAACTTTGAAGTGTACGGAAAGCGGCCTAGAGGGCGGCCGAAGCAGCGATGGGCTACATTACACAAGGACTTCAAAGTAGCTGGTGTCCACCCTGATCTAGCACGGGATCGGGAATGATGGCGACATGGCACCAGAAAAGCGGTCCCCACCATGAAGCGGGACAAACGCTGAAGAAGAAGAAGAAGAAGAAGAAGAAGAAGAAGAAGAAAGGCAGTAATTATTTAGCTTAATTTGTTTATTAGGTTGTCACATAAGTTCTGTCCGATAGCGTTACTTTGTGATTGTTTTTCATGAATAGAGAAAGTCATTGTATATAATTTGTACACTACTTTGTAGCGCTTGTTTCGCTCTATAATACCTGGTATACTGTTTTTTGTCAAAGTCGAGGACATTGCGCCGTTTTAGGTGCTAGACAAAACTATGGAGAAAATGCACTTCCGTGTAATGATACTTCATGAGTTCAAGCTTTGCCACTCTGTAAAAGAGGCAACTCAAAGCATCAAGATGGCATGGGGAGAGGACTCTACTAAAGAGTGCACCGTGCGCAGAGATGGTCCCGAATTTCAGTGTTGGAGACGTGGACCTCGAAGACAAGGAACGTTCAGCACGACCACCTAAGTGTGATGACGGACGTTTGAAAAAAGAATGGAAGCCGATCCACGGGGATCTGTACGTGAGATGGAGATACAAGTCGCGTAGGTGAGCAGCGGAGCGGGAGTGCGGTAACGGCAGAGCATCGACCGTACTCACGCACTGTACCGTAATCACTCCAGCCAATCAAGCTCGAAACGAACGCGATCCCTTCTATGGAGGTATCGATCAACGCTCAGCGGTTAGGTTGGAGACGAGGCATGCGGAGGAACTCCGCCAGGCGGTCCACCCAAGCTGTACGTGTTGAAATGGCCCACAACCAGAAGTTCCTTCCCTCTGCGCCCATCTGGGAAGTTCAACAAACTCCGCCACGAAGACCACCCACAACCCGTTTTGAAATGGCCCGCAACCCGCAGTGCCCTCCCTTGCCAAAGCCGTGCACAAAAAGCACGTCTCCGACCATCTGGGAAGTTCAACAAACGCTGCCGCGAAGATCACCCAAGCTGCACGTGTTGAAATGGCCCACAGCCCGCAGTTCCCTCCTTTGCCAAAGCCGTGCCTGAAGGACACGTCTGCGTTCACCTGGGAAGTTCAGCCCACAGGGACCACCTAAGCTACATGTGTTAAGATGGCTCACCTGGTCACTACCAACCTCGAAGGCAGGGCTTCGCAGAGGAGGCAAATTCGATCGATGCTGTGGCTGCCGCGATTGCGGTAGAAGTAACGACGAGTTCGCCGCACCCCCGCTGCTCACCAGCTGGACAAGTAGATGCTCCACGAACTCGCTGAGGAGCAGCAGAGATGTTGCATGGAGATCTGTTCTTCCCTTACTACAAGACCCGTTAATTACCTACGACTAAAAATGGATTGTGCACGACAATCGAAAATGATCAGCGTGATGGTTGGATAAGGAAGAACCGCCGAAACACTTTCCCAAATCTAGTCTCCATGCGAGGAGGTTCAAGTTGCTTGAAATCCGTCCTGAACTGGTGAATCGAAGAGGACCGATCTCTCTTCATAACAATGCCCTTCCGCATGCTTCGCATCTGGCCATCCAAAAATTAAATCAGTTAAAGTATGAAGTTCTTCCACATCCCGCTTATTCACTGTACCTATCCTCGACGGACTTTCATCTTTTCAAACACCTCGATGGTTTTCTCAAGGAGAACAACCTTTCCATGAAGCAGATATCGAAATTCCCTTTAAGTTTCATTGCTTCTAGGAAGACAGATTTCATCCGAAATGGAATTTATGTTCTTGGATATTGTTGGCAAAAAAGCATTGATTAAAACGGTTCTTACCTTGATTAATAAACTTTATTTTCTGTTTGATGTTTCAACGTAAAGTTGCCGTCGAAAATCGGACAGGGCTTATGTGGCAACCAGTATTGGAAAGACAGATCACGCCGTGCACTTCACCAGATTTTCATTTGATTGATAGCGAGAATTCTGTTTGCGTGAAGTAACGTCGATTTGAACGGTAAAACAAGGACAGTTATAAAAATACACACATCCTCATATCGCTGTTTCAAGAAGTATTTACACGGTCAATCAAATGAAAAGCATGGCGATCTAGTCGAATGCATGGCGTGAACTCTTCTCTTAATACACTAAATGACTGCTCTCCCTTACCAGCTCTTCGCTTTTTAAAATGAATTAATCGTTTTATTGAACGCACCATTTTATTTTTCATTGAAAAATAAAATGGCGCGTTCACTCACTGGAGCAAGTAAATTAAAAAAAAATCTAGAAAGTCATATTGAATTTTGCTAGACTAAAAAATTCTTTTAAAAGTCTCAGAGATTGTCTAGTTTAATATGGAAGAAGCTCATTTTGATTTGATTGAAAGATATTCGGCTTGCTTTTACAAGTGCTTTGCTTGCTTGAAAAGTGTTCAATTTTGGTTTGAAAATTTTCCAATTTGTTCTGAAAGGTGTCCAATTTGAATTCAAAAATGCACAATTTGGTTCAAAGAATGTCCAATTTGGTTTGAAAACTGTCCAGTTTGACGCGAAAAGGTTATGATATCATTTTTACTATTCATTTGCTGTGAAATTTTAACAAGGGAGTGGTTACCAAACCTCGTTGATGATCGTTCTTCAAGATCATCGTGATGTCTTCGACAGAGGAATGAATTGAAGGCTGACGCTTGCAGACGAATCCGTCACCACGATAACCGCGAGAGCATACACACCGTGGCCCATCTGGGAATTCTTCACAGGATCCACTTGAAGAACACGATCGTCCAAAACGTGAATAACATCGTTCCACGGCTAAAAATAGGAAGCTGCAACTGGACGTCTGTGCAGTCCATGGAGAAGGACTCACGCGAACACTGCTTTCCATCACCAGCGTAGCCGTTGCGGCATCGACATTCGAAACCGCCGACGGTATTGTTACATTCTGCATTTGATCCACAACGGACTATGCCAGTGGCACACTCATCAATGTCTGAAGTGAGAGAATTGTAGTGTATCCCGTTTATGGTCACCGTTCATGTTCCGGGCCGATTTACCGCGGTACTGTTCTATCTGCGCTGTAGACAGAAGGCGGGAAAGCGAGTAGCATCAATAGTTCCCGACTTGAAGGATAAGCCGCTTGCACACTCGGCAGCTGCAGCCGTGAATAAGGGCCTGTTCATACTTCGCGACAGCAGCGACAAGAGCGACAAGAGCGGCTGGAGCGACACCGCCGACGCTCGAGTATGAACACTCTTCGGCGGCGCGCGCTCTGTTTGAATCGATTCGCATGTTTTGCACGGGCGACGGGAGCGGCGAGAGTGCAGCGCACGTGGCGTGCGTAGCGTGTGCGGCGTGCGCAGCGACAAGAGCGACAAGAGCGACTGGAGCGACAGCGCCGGCGCTCGAGTATGAACACTTTTCCGCGGCGCGCGCTCGGTTTTAATCGACATGCATGTTTCGGACAGGCGACAAGTCGCTTTTATCGCGAAGTATGAACAGGCCCTAATCATAAGGCCTTTGTCATACCATCGCTCACCCCGAGCGACGCCTAATGAATGCTCCCAGATCGATCGGGCGGCGCGATGGAATCGATATGGGTGAATATCATTAGGCGTCGCTCGGGGTGAGCGATGGTGTGACAAAGGCCATCGATTCCCGCCAAATCGATGCTCTTATGCTTAATCACGGCTGCCGCTGGCGCCAAGTGTGCATGCGGCTGTACTGTGCCTCTGCCACTCGCTGCTGCCGCTTGCAACTAGCAAGACTCGAGTGTGCGTGAGACTTATGTTATAGTTCGGCGACGATGTTGTAGGCAACGTCGGCAGCAGTGCTAAGGGGTGCCACGTAGTGCGTAGCAGCCGGCGGAACACTGTCGCCGACGTCGCCGACAACAGCATCGCCGAAGTATAACATAGAAGTGAGTGGCGCGCTTCAAGAGTTTTGTTGCCTGCCACGTTCGCAAAAGTGTGCGAAGGCCTTGAAAGTAGCGAGCCTTTACACTGGAATGATGTCGAACAATGCCGTCCGACACTTCGCGCGCAAAAACGGGTTGCCGCGAAAGGGATAATAGTAGGTTTTAGGACAATGAGCAGATCAGCAGAAGTTTCTTTATGCCACTTCCGGTGTTTATCAGAACAAGTAGTACCTCGCTGCCGTGACGGGCTACCTAATGGCCCTGTTTTACTGTGACAACCAATAGTAGAAACACTTTGCACCGTTAGTTGTACATGATGGACAACTGCTAATACCTGGTCAGCTGCCTATAGCCTACTAGATCTTAAGGCCACCACTTCTGCGGCAACGCCGCTGCCCTATCCTTAGCCATTGGGCAAAGACACAGAGCCCTATGATGAAGGAAGGGCGAACGGTGGCGGCGATTCACATCATTATTGTCGCCGCCTCTGATTTCGCGCCGATTCGGCGCCCGCAGAGACTGTTTGTGCTTTAGGGGTCACTTAAGGCCTCCGCAGTCTTCTGCGGCCAGCGGCGGACGGCAAAATCGATGAGTGACGCCGCTCAGCGGCGACGGCGAGGTACTGTAGTCTTTCTAGTCGGGACCAACTGGTGACGCGCCCGTTTCCGCTCTGGATCCCTGCCGCGAAAGGGCAGAGCGCAGACGGACTCTACCGGCGCCGCTGGAATGGCGCCGTCTTGTATGATTCAAATCATTTTCGGTGGCGCCGCTGGGCTCGCCGCTGGCGGCGAGCTCTGCCTCCCTGCCCTATGATGAAGGAAGGGCAGCGGCAACGCCGCAGAACTCTTCGGGGGTCTTTAGGCCGGGGGCATACTTCTATCGCCGCGATGCCGCCGCGGTGCTCAATTCACGGCCATTCCGCTGCACGCGATCGAATAGTCAAAGGAAACTTCGCCGCGGCCGCCGCAACAGTGGCGTTCGGTATGCGCGATGGCTTAGTTGAGCCTACCCTTACCTTGATCACAGTTCTGTCCTGTCCAACCAGCTGCACAGCCATTCGCACAAATTCCGGTGGAAGGATCACATGGAAAACCGGCAGCACAGTGGCAGGATCCTTCGCAGGAGAAGCCGTAGCGGCCAGTCGGGCAGTCTAAACGCGATCTTTTCAGAATTTCTAGGCGAAACTGATCCTCGGCATCGGAAAGACCTTCTTTAACTCAAAAGCAGTGAACAAAAGGAAAATACTTTACAAGGATAGTCATACAGCATTTTTCACGCAAGCTATCTGACTTCTTCCACATCATTTTTTACTGAATCTTTACTTCCAGAATACAAAGTGTCGGCTGGCAATGTCTAGATGTGAACTTTTGGAATTTTCGCCGTTCTCGAGCTCTCTGTATATCACATTCCATTGTCCCCGAAATTCCTGATAGCGAGGCTTATCAACAAGCGATATGGTGAAACACTGAAGGGTATTTTCACCGTTAGATTGCTGTAAGCCGTTGATGAATCTGGCCCCTGATCTGAAACGCTTTATAAGTTGGCATGATACTGCGCTCAACCTTCATCGCTCCTCTCATTCGTTTAATCCTACTGTTGTGTATTCTTACGCTACTTTAAAATAGGTTAGGTTCAGTTGCACCATAGCAACCTCACAAGGCACGAAGCACTATAACTCAGAACGAGCTGGTATTAGGTAAATGTAATAAACTTTTCACCCATCTCTTCATTGTATGTACAGTAGCGGCAAAATATTTACGAACGCCTACCTCTGCGGGATTTCTCGACCGTAACTTCGGAGCCAAGGACTCCGAAGGAAACTTGTGCAGATTTTTAAAAATCCCAATACAAAACACATCTAAATTTTGCCTCTGAAGGGGCTAAATTTAAGGGGAAATTCGAGTGGAAGGAAGATGGTCATGAGGTAATGCCTTGGAAGCACCTCTTCAAAATCACAACAACGATCCAAAGCATACCAGCAGAAAGGTGAAGCAGTGGCTTGAGGCAAAAAGGATGAAGGTTTGAAGTGGCTGCGCAATCTCTCGATTTAGAATGACGTGAACAAAGAGGTCAAGCGCTTGAGACCGAAGAATCTCGGTGAATTGAAAACATTCATCAAGGAAGCGTGGAGTGAAATCACACTGGAGCGGTGCATGATGTTGGACGACTCAATGCGAAGCCGATATCTGGCTGTGATCAAGAGCAAGCGCTATCCAACCGAGTATTGCTCAGTTTATCGATAATAAATGTGTTTTGATGATCTGCTGTAATATTTGGTTGTCCGGGAAGTTTTTAGACTAATTGCATGGTGAAAAACAACGTATCCTTGTCAGCTGATGTTGTGAGAGGGCTGGCCTAGGAGGTCTGTATTTCATGTTCTGTATATTTAACTATCAGGAGGCGCCACATATCGTCTCCTGTTCCCAGTGGTGCCTTCGCAATGGATGACAAGAAGATGCGCTACCGACTAGCTCTCCCTCTACAGTACCGCCCCGGCCGATCCGGGAACGAAGCCCATCGCTTTCTATAGGAGAGAATGAAGGAGCAAGCCCCCTCTCTGGCGACGTCCTTCAATTGGTACGCAAGCTCGACCACAGTGACAAATCGCTCGAAGATTCCCGACGCACAGGTCGACCAGAACAGACAGCTCGTACTCGCCACCTGCGGTGCTCGACGTGATCTTTCTGTACGCGAACTTTCAGACCTTACAAATACTCCTAAATCCACAGTACAGGATGTCCTTCGATCTTCAGACAAGGTGGCGAAGTTGCCCCGAGTAGTGCCACATGCTTTGACTTCTCAGGACAAACGGAAGCTTGTTGATATCTGCAATTCTCTTCTCAACCGTCGCCGTACATTTGCTTGGATCGACTCGATAGTCACGATCGATGAAAAGAATTGCGTTTGCGGCAATGTGGTGCGCCGCAAGCACTGGGTGGACTTCGATGAGTTGCCACAACCACAGCCGAAACGTCTTGATCACGACAAAAGGAGTTGCTTTCCTTCTGGTGGCACATCTATGGCCCAGTATTCTGGGAATTAGTTCCTACCGATTTCACAGTAGACTTGAACATGTTCTGCGCTCAGCTGGAGAGAATGAGCAAAACCTTACGTGACCGCTATCCCAGAAGAGAAAAATTCTCCTTCTCATGGATAACGTCAGACCACACACAGCAAAGGATACGCAGAAGAAATTGGAGGAATCCGGTATTGAACTGGCACCCCATCCACCGCACTCAGCCGGTCTTGCACCCAGTGACCACCACATTTTACAGTCGCTGCAGTCTTTCTTAGCTGGATAAAAGTTCGCAAATCGGGCGGAAGTCAAAAGTAGTGTCAACAACTTCTTGCTGTCCAAGTCTCCGAAGTTCTTCGCTCGTGGGAATCGCTCTCTACCGGAAAGATGGCAATATGGGATAGATCATAGTGGTGAATATTTTGTAGAATGATAGCGGCTGTTAAAAAAGTCGTTAACTATACAATGCTCTCCGACTTTGTCTAAAAACTTTCCGGACATCCTAATACTATGTGAGATCCATTACGTCACGACCATTTTCCTTTCACTCAAATTTCTCTCTCAGTTTAGCGTTGCCAAGACAACATTTACTTGTGTGTTGTAGAGAAGTTTCAGAGAATTCTAAAAACCTACTCACTTTTCTCTGGACTCCTTGCTTCCAAAGTTACGATTACGAAAGATTCCAAAGCAACTGCGACAAACGTCGCAGATGTAGGTGTTCGTAAACATTTTGCTGCCAGTGTATATTTGTAAACAATTTGTGTAAGGTAATAATGTAATTTGAACATTGTAATTGTAATTTGAATCCTGCATTTGTGGCGACCCTGCACCAGAGATAAAGCCAGAATTCTTCGGAAACCCAATAGTCACCTTTTTACTTTCACCCGGACCATCCAAGTCCATTAACCATTCACGGCAGTTGCTGTTCCCCCTCGAGGACGCGGCTATAAAAGAGGTCAGAAAAACGCCTGGCGGTCTCCTCTCCCGCAGACGAGCTCGGGCGTCCCTCCCCCCCTCCTCTCTAACGTAGATTGTATATGTACCCTGTCTCACACTCGTTGTAATTGTTTAAGACAAACCCTGTCTTATTTTACCATACATATCATTCCTGTATAATCCACCTATATATCTACCTTTATATGTTAATGTTAATGTTTATTACGTCGCGAAAGGCAGACGCGAGATAGAAGTAGGACAGTACAAACGAACAAACAAACATCAGAAAAATGTACAATCAAGCAAGAATTGGGTGTGGTCGATCTCCATGATTAGAGTCCGTCAAACTTAAGCAACATTTTCGATGCGTACCGCTTGAACTGGAGTATGGAGTAAGCATTTGACAGGGTTTTCGTGATTCTTATGTAAGCGCTACCTGCTCTATGCGTAAAGAAGCAAGCACGAACTGATGATCTCGGACAAGGCAAGGCTATTTTCATTATACTACCTCTAGTTCGGGAAGGCATCAAACTATATAATTTCATAATCACAGCCACACTAGGTTGGTGCAGAATTTTATGAACGAGACAAACATCAAATACCTTTCGTCGTGATACGAGGGATGGAAGATCCAAATGTCTATTTCTGAACACTGCGTTGGGGATGTTGGAGTATAAGAAGCCTCCCATGCGAATAAATAATTTCCTAGTGAAATTATTTTGGATTTTCGCAATTCTGGAGATATCTTTTATCCTACTAGGGTTGAGTACTGTAGTGCTCGTTTCAACTAATGGTATATAAGTCTTGTAAGCCCTTATTAAAAGAGCTCTGTTCTTTGTAGAAAGGTGTTTAAATATGTGGAATGTAGGCAGAAGCGCTATCCTACAACGGTTTGTCTATTTTGCTGCTGTATGTGAAACCAAGATCTCTAATGAAATCCATCGGTGTTATGTGGAGACCATCCACTTCATATATGTGCTGTGCAGTTGACGAATGTTGTTAGATAAGACAGACATGTTCTGTATCTTACCCGCATATACTGAATACTGTTTGTATGTGCAAAAAGATAAACTTATATGAAAGAAATATGGTGTTTGGGCAGAGAGTCGTTGGATACACCGCCTTCGGAAAGGGGCCGGGCGAGGGGCGCGCCGAGAACAAGATGTCCGGGTCTCTGCCTTCACATGGAGGCATCGCATTTCTAACCACTTTCCTTGGCCCTGCAGCTCTATCCTGAAATAATTTCGTTCTTGAGACAAGAGTCAGAATCTTGTTCACCATATTTGGAGGAAAAGAGTTTTCAGCTGCAGCGCCAAGGCTTTCTTCAGGTCCCGTCATATTGCTCAGTACTAAGGCGTCGTCCGCATTTTCCAGCAAGTACACCAACATCTTAGCGAGATGTGACATGACAACAACGGACCATCCACTAGAAAGTTCTTCAACACAAGGAAAATTGTTTGGTCTTTGGAAAGCGAGGATGGTGAGCCGGTTTTGCGCACAATTACGGATAAGCCTTCAATGTAGAACTCCTGACCGGAATCACCCATAGTCTTTAGTTGAGGCAAAAATTTAAAGAACTGTGGTGACAATTGAAAGAATCTAGAGAGAAGAGCGACGTTCTCCTTTCTCCATCCATAACCGAACCGACTGGAAAATGACTTCAGAGTTCCCCAAGATGCGCTTCCCAATCGTCTCCTATCAGCTGTTAGGCCGGGGACATACTTCCATCGCGGCGATGCCATCGCGCTGCTCACTTCATGGCCATTCCGCCGCACGCGGTCGAATAGTCAAAGGAAACTTCGGCGCGGCTGCCGCAACAGTGGCGGTCGGCATGCGCGATGGCTTCCCGCGCCCATCGCAGGCATGGCATACATTTTCGCACCGCGCGCGGTGTTTAGCGTTGGTCCTGGACGGATCGCCGTCGCGCTTCCTTGCAGAGCGATGGGCGATGCGACGAGCACAGAGAATTTCAAATTCTTTCGCGTCGCTCTTCGAAGTCGAACTGATCGCCGCGATTCCATGCAAGTATGCACGAGGCCTTAGGTTTTTGGACGACGTCACGCACATTAGGCCTATGTCATACCTTCGCTCACCCCGAGCGAAGGCGATGAACAGAGCGATGAGCGAAGTCTCTTCGCTAGCGTGAAGCTAGCGAATAGGCGCGCAGTTAATAGCGTTGTGTGCAGGTGCGTCGTAGCATCGCTACGGATGCTGGCCGACGCTCTGCTCAGCTCAGCGACGCGGTCGCATCGGTAGCGATGCCGTATCGCTCGAAAGTATGACACCCCGCCAGCGAGGCTTCGCTAGCGGTGGATCGGACAACTGCTACAGCCGTTTGCCCCTCCACAACGTCTAATACCGTCCCCTCCCCAATTGTGTTAGTTGTCCAGCGCTTTCGCTAGCGAAGAGCGATGGTATGGCATAGGCCTAAGGCCCCTAACGAGGGTTTCGCGAGCAGCAAACCTATCCAAATAGGGCGGCGCGGGCTGGGCGGGAAGTGGGCGGCGGGCGGCACGGGGTACCGAACGACTGCCTTCCCATTTTGCAGAAATAAGTGAAGTAACTCATCACATTCAGCTTTTGGCATTACAGTCTACTGCGTCAAACATGCATATGGCGTTCTGCAGCGACATTGGCATTACAATCTTCTGCACATGGTCAAACGTGCACGCGGTGATCTGCGGCATATCGGGCATCAATTTGCCCGCGAAAACGTGGCATATAAGCACCACTTCTCATTCATGAGGTTCATTCTTGTTCTTCTAATAAAGTGTTCTGCAAATCGACGCCCTCTCCAACTAAGCGTTTGAGGTTGTACACTAAGCCACCGCATGGCATTCACAGTACAAGCTGAGCAACGTCAGAGCAGCCTGCTAATTTACTATTAAGCAGTGAAGGACGCCTACCCTTATCGCATAGTGGCGGGTGCTCAGTTCCAGCCGGACAGGTACCGATGCGCTCGTCGATGCGGAACATCCACTTTCCGGGCTGTCCGACGTTCGAGTGCGAAGAGAGCAGATCGTTCGGGAGAACGTGGAAGGTAGCCATCGGCGAGGCAATGCCTTAATGTTCTATCGCTTAGGAATGCTATCAGAGTGAGTCTCCAACCTCAGCCTCCCGCTACCTGTCATTGGCCCCTTCGACTGCGTCTTCTCGTAGATTAGCGTCAACATCGTGGCTTCTTCCGACTGCGCCAGCACAATTTGGAACGAGTTCAGCTGCAGGCAACAGGTCATTAATCTCAAAGAAGAAGCAGCTCACGGAGGCTCGGTCTCACATTTTCACTGCCGGCCTGTCGCATTCGATCGAACGTGAAGACATGCAGCGTCTTCGTGCGGAAGTTCTTCATGCGGAAGTTGTTCTGGACTCCGATGGATGATCGGCTCAAAAGCGAGTAGGCGGACGAGTCGGATTCTGAATAATACGGTGCTAGCATCGTCTAGAAGAGCGTTGAGGATACGCGCAGCTGTGCCTACCGTTGATGTAGGTGTAGGCAACGAGCCCTTCCCGAACGTAGTCGTACTGGACATGAAGGGCGAAGATAGCAGCCTCTTTCAATGAGCCAGCCCTTTCGATTAGGCCCGGTAGGGGACGATCAAAAGAGAGGACGCCGTTGGAGGACAGCTGAAACGTTTCATAAGAAGAGGAGACTATGTCGCGAATGTGGACAACATTGGGAGGCGGAAGCGCGAGTTTATCTCATGGCCAATTGGAGAACCGACCGAACCAATCTGGCCAATCAGACCGCTGACCCCGCATGGGCTCTCTGGCTAGCCCGTGCTTTCGATACGAACTGCTTTTTAGCTGGAGCATCCCCGCCCCAAGCTGCCCACATTCGCGACCAGAACCGAAGGAAGAAACATTCGTGAGCTGTGAACTCACGTAGACGGTGTCGTAAGGTTTCCCGAAGACAAACACCGGCGACGGCAGGTCGATAGTGGCCAGAGCGTTCGCTTTTCGAGGCACCACGATGGAATTGTTGGCGATCGGATAGAGAATCGTTTCTGAAGCATTTAATGAAGCGATCAGAATCCCGTGTGCAGGCTACAAACTTGCTGACGAGAATGGGTGTCTCCCTCAAGTTAGTGCTTACTTCAGAAGGCAGCTTCTTCGAAGTTTTCTCAAGAAATCTATGGCTATTGTTGCTAGTTGTCTCACCGTGGCACTGCATCCCATCTCCGACGAATCCATCCGGACAGCTGCAGGAGAACGATCCGACAAGGTTGGAGCACGAAGCGGCCGGATGGCACATCGACAAGAAGCACTCGTCGACGTCGGTGCAACCGGCTCCCTCGGCGATTCTTTCAAATCCTTGTAGACATTCGCACTCGTAGCCGCCAATCTGGAACGACATCACTCACGATCAGTTGATTCATCGATAGGAGGTTTATTTAGTGCAATAAATTGGGAGGACATGAGCTAAAAATCTAAAAAAAAACCATTTTGTGTTAGGGAAAAGTGCAGATCCTCATCCTATAAACCCATACCTATCCTAACCTTCCCAATTGAACGTAAGCAGTAAAAAAATACATGAAAAATGCCTTTTCGAAAATTCATTTCGAAGCTACACACAAAATTAAGACTACTTTAAAGCGCGCAGATTATGAAGAAGATAAAAAATCCGTGTATGAACGATCACTACGATTCTAGTTAGGAGAAGAATCTTCATCTATTTTCAAGTTGATATTGTGATACCAGCCCTTCAGAACAAATTAGTAAACTAAACATATGTCTCTCCACCAGCAAGACGTTTTGTGGGAGATAAATTTTGCTCGAATCTGCATAGAGTTTGAATACATGGCGCATCCCAGAATGAATGCAAAAAACACGCCGATGTTTATCCTTTTAATTGCAGTGCAAGCGCTCCAACTCTATAAAAAGACAGGAACGTGAAGAGTCTTCTAGCAGGAGATCAGAACAAAACCTGCTGTTAGAGAAAAGCCAGGGATGCGCCGTGCACTCAGCTTTACTGTCAATTTCAGGAAGAATTTGAGGGCACATTTTAATGCGATGGTGTCAATATGCATATCTGCTGGGATAAAAAAAAACAAGGGATAAAGGGCAGCTTTAATCAATCGCTTCACGAGGCGCGCCACGCTTTGTACTTTTACTGAATGTCGTGGAGGCAAATTGGATGCTTGTTTAGCATATCTAATGACTTGTGGTTACAGGCGATGGAAAAAGCAGTCTTTCCTCGGTTTCAGGCGAGTACCTTACAGATTCACCGACCCCAGACGGATGTAAAGATTGGTGGACCTGAGCGGGACCCGAACCAAGAATCGGCTGCACGCGATAGCCGACACCTCCTCCGACTTCCCTTCAACGCACCCCAAATGTGGATAATGTTGCTAAAATACTTTATTTTCAAGGGTTTACTGCACAGTCTACGGCCTCGAACATCTGGGAGGGTGGTACTCAGGAGTTATGAGACACCGAGGTATGATACAATCCGGTAGGGCAAAGATCCGATAAGTACCGAAGGGATTAGTTGGCGTAGATGAGGGAATTGAATCGAGTGGTGGTTGTGCTGGCGGAATATCCCAACAACATAATACCGAAGTTCTTACTCTGCTATAGACTCGCTCTATTGCTTCCATAAGCTTAATTTGAAATTAAGACCTAGTATAAAGGATAAAGGATGAAGGATAGAGGACGACGTTATTCAATCCCTTTTAGGATGCGCCACGTATTCTACTTCGACGTGATGTCGTGAAGGCCATTTGAATGCGCATTTATCCACATAATGACTTGCTTGCTGTGGCCAACCGATGGAGAAGTCAACGCTTTATCCTTCCCAGTCACGTCTGATACCAATTCACCGATCCCGGAGGGATGGAAGGCTTGGTTGGCCCGGGCGGGAAATCCGAACCAGGAACCTGGTATAGGGTGCACGCGACAGTCGGCGCCTCCTTCGACTGCACTACACGCGCCCACGCCCAGTATAAATTGACCTATAAAAGAGCGCCGACCAATTCTAACGGCATCCAAGCGGAATTCTTATTTTGACCGGCACTATCGAGCTCTGCTGAGAATTGATTACATGAGGTTGAAGATATTGCCAGTGGCTAGGCCTAGCAGCGACTTAGGATTAGTGATCGTCTGGCCACTATTTATCGATTTTGAAGTTTTCATTCGAAATTGACAATTTGAGGTAGGAATCTCATGAATACATTGGCCGTTAGGTAAGAATCAGCATATCGATCGATATCGATCGCAGCTATCTTGAACGATTTTGCAGAATTTTGTTCGGAGTTGACCATTTAAGGCGGGAATCACGTAAATTTGTTGTTCGTAGGGAAGATTCAGCGTTAGGCCGACAACAATGATGCTGAATGCCCAGCAGCGCACACTGACTGCTGGCGAAGTGACAAAACCATATACAAACCGTGGTTAGAAATGATCGTCTTTCCCAAAGTCGTCGAAAACAGGAAGCATCGTTCAAATATGTCTCTACGTCTTCTTCTCTACCCTTATTTGTGTTCTTTGTATTCTTTCCTTGGGGCATCACTTGGGTCCTGCCCTAACTGTAAGATCAGCATAACCAAGTACTTACCGTATTAATGCATTTGGCGTGGGGACCGCAGTGATGCTGAATGCCCAGCGAACACTCGTTGATGTCTGAAACAGCGAACGCTTAGTCATCAGCAGTTATGAGTTGAGTGAGTATTGGCAGGAATAAAGGCGTAAAATGTGAACAAGATCTAACAGCAATTGCTCTATTTTTGTGCAAAAACGATACTAATTTGCTTCACTATGGATGCTGTCGTCAGCGTGTGGTTGGAGGTCACCTCAAATGAGCAAGAAATTCGACTGACCAGCACATCCCCTCCGTTGGTCGCCGTCAAAGCCGTCCTTGCATCGACACTCGAACGAGCCGGGGCGATTCACACACTCCATACCGAGACCGTCGCCACAGACCGACGAACCCTCGCGGCACTCGTTGATATCTGAATCGTATGGGATGAACTGGAGAAGCTTTCACGGTTCTAGTCACTGGTGTGGCCTAGACGTGAAGGATATTGGGTTGCGTATGTATAGCGCAGTCGGTGGAGGCTAGGCTTCCGCATATTCCCGTTATGATTGGGTACTTTCCGCCCAGGCCAACCAAGCCTTCCATCCCTCCGGAGTCGATAGTTTGGTAGCAGAATTGAATGGGAAGAACAACGTATTGACTTTTTTTATCAGCCTGACAATGTAAGTCATTGTATAGGGCAAATACTAATGGCCTCTAGAAGTAGAATATATGGCGCATCTCGGAGAGGACAGTCTTACGCCGTCCTTTATTCTTGCTAAATGTGAAGGTGGCAAGGCGCATCAGAAGAACGTTGCCGCATCCAACGGACGCTCCATACTGGTAGTGTGGAATCGCTTTCAGACGGTGCCCTGATTAGCTATATTCGTTTGATGCATTGATTAGTTCTGATTGGGTAACGCGTTCCCGATACTCCACGTAGGCCACATTAACGACTAGTGACAAATGGATGCGAAAGTTTGCGAAAACATTAATACAAAGCCAAGAGAATCCGTACTACCAGGCTGTCCAATAATTCCTGTCCGAAAATTTTCAGAATTCTATAATTTTCCTTAGAAGTGTTATAATATCAGGCAAGTGTTAAAACCTTCTAGAAGGTTCTCCAGAGTTCCACGCTAGGGGTATATAAGGCGCAGTCGCCGCGTCTAGCTACCAGTACAAGCTAAAATGGACCAAGGTCGAATTAGTACGTTCGTGTACTACGAGTGTCGTCCGCATCGCAAGGAGTTTCTGGTCACTGGGGATGAGAGCTGGGTCCTCTACGACAACGTCGCCCGCCGTGCCGTCTGGATCCCGCGCGGAGAAGAGCCGCCGACGACGCCGAAAGCCGACCTGCACCCGCTGAAGATCATGCTCTGCTGCTGGTGGGACGCCAAGGGCATGCTGTACTTCCCGCAAGGCAGGACGGTCACCGCCTCCATCTACACCGATCAGCTCGAGAAACCAGCCGCCGCCATCCGAGAAAAGCGTCCCCGACGGGCCTCGGTCCACCTGCTGCACGACAACGCGCGCCCCACGTGGCGAAGGAGACTCAGCAGAAGTTGGCGACGCTCGGCTGGGAGACGGTTGCCCATCCGCCGTATTCCCCGGACCTCGGCCCCTCCGACTACCACTTGTTCCGCCCGCTGAAGCACCATTTGGCCGAAAGAAAATTCACCAACTACGACAACCTCGAATCCGACATCGCGGACTTCTTCGAGTCGCAGCCCCGGGAGTTCTGGGCGCTGGGCATCGGCGATCTGCCCAATCGATGGGCCACTGTTGTGGATAACTGTGGTGATTATATTGTTGATTAGACTTGTTTTTCAATAAAGTTGAAAAAATTAAAAATGGTGAAATTTTCGGAGAAGAATTATTGGACAGCCTGGTAAATCCTGCCCTATGTTGGTGAGGATTAAAGAAGCATTCTAGGATAATCCTCTAAAAGACGACAGATTATTCCGAAAATATCTCTCAAGTTTTCTGAACTGGGTAGCTTTTTTGAAGCTCATTAAACAAATGAAGAACAAAGGTCGGTATTATTCAGGCCTCACGTGAAATGTGCCGCACATTATACTTCTGGGTGAAATTGTGGAGGCATTCTGAATGCGTCACGGTACTACTGATATACGGTGGCCAGCCTATGAACCAGTACGCGTCAACCACCCTTCCCAGTTAAGTCTGGCGGCAATTCATCGACCCTGAGGGAAGCGAACTTTCAATCGATGAATCGCTCCCACGACATCCCGTAGAAGTAGGATGCATAGCGCAGCCCGCATAGGGATCGACTAACGCCCTCGTTTATCTTTTCATCCATTTAGATCTAAGAACTACCAATGTTGACCCTTCAAGCTATTGTCGTTTTCGGCCTACAGTAATCTGCTAACATTTGTAGCCAATTATCGATTTTTTACTTAATCGATCGGTCATTGCTATATTCCCGTTTATTGATGAGTAATGATTCTTGTGTGCAGTTAACCGCTGCAGAGAGATGTCCTCAATTTGTGTTCGATTATAATAGCAATTGAATAGCAACTGTTTGACGATTGAATCAATATTTATTGATAGCTGCCGATTTTCGTGCATGCTATTATTCTAGTGGACTATTGGAGGGAGAAAGATGACCTAAGAGGTTCCTAAGGAAAGCGTAACAAACACAGCGATGGCAAATAAGTATAAAATAATAAAAATTGAGAAACAAAGGACGGCGTTAATCAATCTCTCTTCGGGATGCGCCACACATTCTACTTCTACGAGAAATCGTGATGGCGGAATGAGTGCGTATTCGGCTCTTGCGGTCACAAATCCGTAGGCTAATCAGTATCTTATCCTTCCGTGACAGGTCTGCTACCAAATCATCGACTCCAGGAATGGAAGTTTGGTTGGCCCAGACGGAAACCGCCGAACCACAAATCGAATGCATACGAGAGCCCAGGCGCCGCCCACCTACGACTGCGCTACCACGCACTTATCAAACATTAACAGGAAAATTTTAATTTTTAATTTTTTAATAGAAAAATAAAATGAGAAAGAAGGCACTGTGGACTTGAAAAGAGAATGTGTGGGTAGCAGTGGCCTAGAAACCCCTAAAGATCAAACACCGAGAGGCGGTTTCAAAAATGTAATTCTCTAAATAAATAAATAAATAGACAAACAAATAAGTAAATAAACTGACCAACGCATTCGCCGTCTTCGAAACGATAACCCTTCTCGCAGATGCAGTCATAGGTGCCCGGCCGATTGACGCATTCCGAATGTGATCCACACACGGCTCCATCGGCACACTCGTCGACGTCCACGCATCTGGAAACATTCTCCTTGGGCAGTCCCTTGCTGAACAGCTTTGAGTCTTCCGAGCTTCGAAGCTATCAATCGGAAAAATCGCTTGAGTTTGTAGTCGTAGGAAAAGATCGTCTTCGTTTTCACGGCTTCGAGCCTTGGTATGCGCCATGCGTTTGACTTCTAGCGAAACTGCGCATACTGTGTCGGGAAGGCTTTGTTGTTTTTCTATACGCATTTATAACACCCAAATGCCTCTTTTGCAATTCGTTTTTTTAATTATCGATGTCCTCCTGTACTTTTTGTCTTAATGTTGTAGTTTTAACTAAAGAGAAAAAGGACTGATGGCCGACTGACGTATAGAAAGCTTTGTTTGTTGAACGCTTTAGGCCCTTCATTGTCAAAAAAGGACTAACTAAGGTTTTCCACATATAACTGGTCACTTAAAGCTTCTACTAATCCTCAACAGAATGTTCTGAAATGCTCACATGTTCTGATAGGACTTCCAGCCGGCGTGGCATTCGCACTTCCCATCGCGGCATGTGGCATGGACGTCACACGGTGGGCAGTTTTGTGCGAGCTGAAAAATTCGTTCATAGGAAGACACTACAGATCTTTACAAGCTCAAGAAGATGCTTGAAATAAGTTGAATTAAATTTGCAACAAAAATATGAATTTATAATAAATTTGTAGAAATGTACGACTTTCAGTTTTGGAGAATTTTTTCAACCTCATTTGATGGATTAAGAGAATAAGAATAAAGGATAAAGGACGGCGTTATTCAATCCCTTTGGGATGCGCCACGCATTCTACTTCTACGGGATGTCGTGGAGGCGTGTTGAATGCGTATTTGGCCATAGAATGACTTGTGGTGGCCTGCCGATGAACAAGTCAGCGCTCTATCCTTTCCAGACAAGTCTGGTACCAATTCACCGACCCCAAAGGGATGGAAGGCTTGGTTGTCCTAGGCGCAAATCCGAAACAGGAACCTGGTGTCGGGTGCACGCTACAGCCGGCATCCCCTCCGACTGCGCTCCATGCTCCTTCTCCACATCCGCGTCTGTCAAGAGAATAAAACTATTGAAATATTTGTGTTCAATTTCTAAAACTTTTATGAAAAAATAATTTTCGAAATACTCTGAAGCAATTCAAAAAACTGGTCGACAATTATCTCCAGAAAGCTTAATAGTTTGTTCTAATTTTTATTAATTGATGCTGCTGTTGCAATCAAAAATTCAGTTGTTTAACCCAACACTGTTTTTGTGTTCGAACTGTATTTACTCTAATTTTCTTTCTTAATTGTAATACCTTGGATATATGTGCATGTGCGGAACAAATAAATAAATGTGCAAGACAAATAAATAAATGAAAATAAATAAATAAATAATGATAAAAAAAGTCAGCTAACCTAGCGGCAGGCAGGTCTTACTATTGACTAGGGATTCACTCAAGAACTGAGAAGACCCTGTTTTACTTATTTATTTATTTATTATATGTTGATCTACAGTTCGCTCTCGGGACAGCGACGATTGATTTGTCGAATCAAATCGTAGAACACCTCACTGACGTTAATTTTCGCCTTGGCGGAGGTCTCCAGGAAGGTGGAGTCGAACTGTCGCGCCAAATTCTGTCCCTGGTCCTTTCCGACAACTCGCTCGTCCTCGAGATCGCACTTGTTCCCGACCAAAATCATCGGCACCTCGTCTGTGTCCTTCACTCGCAGAATTTGGTCGCGGAAGTCCATCAAGTCTTGAATGTCGACTGGGCTGTGATGGAGTACACAAGCACGAAACCTTGCCCGTTTTTCATGTACAGATCTCGCGTCGCTGTGGACTACTCCGTGCCGGCAGTATCGAGAATCTCCAGCATACACTGCTGTCCGTCTAGTTCCACTTGCTTCCTATAACTGTCCTCGATAGTAGGATCCTACTCCTCGACGAAAATTCCTTGTACAAATTGGACAGTCAATGCTGACTTTCCTACTCCACCGCTGCCTAGCACTACGATCTTATATTCACGCATCGTTCCTCAAACTTGGGTAAATAAACCGCGTGTGGTACCAGGTTCCCGGTTCGGATTTCCCGCCCAGGCCAACCAAGCCTTCCATCCCTCCAAGGTCGGTGAATTGGTACCACACTTGTCTGGAAAGGATAGAGCGCTGACTTGTTCGTCGGCTGGCCACCGCAAGTCATTGTATGGCCAAATACGAATTCATGTCGCCTCCACGACGTCCCGTAGAAGTAGAATGCGTGGCGCATCCCAAAGGGGATTGAATAACGCCGTCATTTATCCTTTATCCTTATCCTATGCTAATCTACATATGTTGATATTCTGTTGTAAAATCTATCGAATGGCCGACGTATGTAATCACATAAATTTTACTATAAATAATGGAACCTCTGCAGGGATCAATAAAGTCGATAGAGATGTGAATCTCCCTTGAGACGTTTGGGCTTGGTCGGACGCACGTGCAGACGTACAGATGCTAATTGTTGTTTGTGTACAGAACGACAGGAGAGGATTTTTGAGCGAAGAAACAAATTTCCTAACAGCTGATTCACATAAGAGGTAGATATTGAGGGCACTAGTAAGTTCGTGCATGTGAGAACTGTCGCAACTAGAAATTTCTTTTGCTATTTTTTCAATTAAAAAAGTTATTACCTAAGTTTTTCAGGAGATGGAGCAAGAGACATTGGCCAGCTCCTGTAGTCTTAAATGAAACACGACTATTCGACTAAACTAACGTTCAGGCATGTATTTTTTAAACATTATTTAAATTCCGGAATCTCTGTAGAGAAGTCTATCTTAATCCACAAATGGTTCGGAGCAAATCATTCCGCTTTTATACAGCTACTTATCAGGCGCAGTTTTAAGGATGAAGTAAAAATAAAAATTAAATGAACGAAAAAAGCTTTCCAATCGTTATTCATAGCCAAAAACAATCATAAACAAAAATCAATAAAATCAATAAATCAGCCAATAATGGTCGCTAACCGGTTTCGCCTTTACCGGCTTGAAATCGAAAGCTTTAACGGGAACCTGAGCAGTGCTTGTAGTGGTCGCAAGTGTAGTGGTAGTAGCTCGTGTCTGAAATATCTCACATCATTGGACGAGGACGGACTTCAGAGCACCGTGTCATACCGTAGTCGGTCGCCTTGTCGTCGTCGTCGCTGTCGTGGTTTGTACGATGGTGGTTGTCTGAGTCGAGTGGAATCTATTGCGGACCATCGCCGGCTTACTACCGCCCGGGGTGGTTCGACCGAACGTCGGCTGCAGTGGCACGATCTCGACGGGAATCCGCTCTTCTGATGAGACCGCCGGCGTTGTTCCTGAAGGAGTCTCGGTTTTTTACACAGGTCTAGAAATTTGACGCCAAACCTCTTGAATAGCTGTTCAATTAAAATTCCAAGTCAAAACTGAAATTATAGCTATTAATAATGAATGAAGTAGCTTCAATTTCATTTTTTTTAAATTTTCCATATGTAATTTATTTAATTTCGTTCTCCTACAAGTGAACGATATTTATTTTCGATGTAAATAGCCTTCACGTAAATGTATTACAAGACTCTGATGCGATATCCAAAAGTTTTTTTTTGAAACCAAGTGATACAGGCGGTTGCGTCACGTGCAATCATTGGGAAACGTGAACGCGTTGCGACCGCTCGCGCAGCCATACGCTACAATTATATGATCAATACGCATACAACATGAAAGATGATTTGGAGACATATTACAGCAGATGCACATCACTTCCCGCAATTTGTTGTTTTAAGTGACAATTCTAACCGCCAGGCGCCTGGTAGCGCAGTCGGGAGAGGCGCCGACTTTCGTTTGCATCCTGCGTCGAGGTTCTCGGCTCAGGGATTTTCTGCCAATGCCAATGAAATTCTACATCCCTTCAAGGTCAAATTAATATCAAGCTTGCCAGGAGCAGAGCAAAGCACTGAATCGTCCGTCATTTCGTATTTAGTCCATGACCACGCTGACTCCCGCAGTCGCGGTCATGGGCTAAATACGAAATCAAATCACCTCCGCTAAATTCCGCAGAGGTAGAATGTGTGGCGCATTCCGCGAACGGTCTGACTAGTGCCGACCATTACTCTAATTTTCTTATTTGATTGTGTTCGAAAGGTTTAGTTGCTCTTTAACAACGTTGACCTTTCGCCTGGAGTCAAGGTAAGGGAATGCGCCATGAATTAATCTTCCATGGTATATCATGGGAGCAATTTGTATGAAGATTTGGCTTATTTAATGAATTATTTAATGAATTATTAGTACCTGCAGATGTGCTCGAACAAATACATTTGAATAATTATTCGAATAGTCCAATTTTTGTTATTTTTAGATTGAGACTCCGAATTTTCGTTCGAATTCGAACATCAGCCGTTTTAAGAAGATGAATATTGGCTTCAATTTGCACATCGAACGGGAGAATCTTCTTCTTCTTCGTCTCCTGAGCGCTTAGTCCCGCGCAGTCGCAGGGTCCGCTGTTCTTGTGATCTGTCGCCACCTCATCCCATCAAGGGCGTCATCTGCCGTGGCGCCGACTTCGGCGAGATCTCTCTTGATGACGTCCTTCCACCTTCTCCTTGGGGCTCCTCTCGGACGCCTTCCGGGCGCCTCGAAATCTAGGGCCAACCTTGGGTGATCCTCTGGTCTTCTGAGGACGTGTCCATACCACCTTAGGCGCTGCTCCCTCATCTTCAGCTGGATCGGGGCAGTCTTCATCACTGCCCTAACATCCTCGTTTCGCACCCTGTCCCGACGGGTCCATCCACATGCCCACCTCAGCATCCTCATCTCCGTCGCGTGCAGTTGCCGCTCTTGCGCCTTACCAAGGGCCAAGCACTCACTGCCGTAGAGGAGGGCAGGTCTCACAACTGTTCTATAGAGCTTGTCTTTGAGCGTCCTGGAGCATCTACGGTCGCAGAGGATCCCTGTGGGCTCCCTCCACTTGAGCCAGGCTGCGTTTATCCGTCCCCTGACCACCTGGTACACACTTCCTTTCTCGGATAGGTCACTTCCGAGGTAGCGGAATTCTTCCACCTTCTCGACCGTTTCCTCTTGGCAGTCTAGAATGGATCCAGCGCACTGCTCAGAGCTGATGAACTTCGTCTTCTTCACGTGCAGCCGTAGGCCGTTGTCTGCGAGGGCTCTCTGCCACAGCTGCACCTTTCCTTCCAGCTCCTCCTGGTTGTCGGCTACTAGGGCGATGTCGTCCGCGTAGAGAATCGCTCTGAGAGGGCCTTCCTCAAGCTGGTTCACTATAGAGTCAAGCGTCAGCAGGAAGAGGAACGGGCTCAGAGCCGACCCTTGGTGTACCCCCACTGTGATGTCCACTTTCCTTGTCACCCCGTGTGGAGTTCGCATCGCCGCTTTCGAGCCCTCGTACATGTCCTTTATGACCGTGATCAGACGTTCTGGGACACCCCTCCTTCAAAGGGCTTTCCAGATTACGGCCCGAGCTAGCCTGTCGTAGGCCTTCTCCAGGTCCAGGAATGCCAGGTAGCAGGGTTTCCGTTTCTCCCGATATTTCTCCATCACCTGACGAGCGATGAAGATGGCGTCTGTGGTGGACCTCTCGGGCATGAATCCCCACTGCACCTGGGAGAAGGAGACCATCTCCCTCAGCCTCGAGTCGTCCAGTCATTCGTAAGCCTTCATCGGTTTGAGATCAGTTTGATCCATCGAAAGGGAGGATATTATCCGAAAACAGAACATTTCAACTCAATTTGAAAATCGAATAATTTTATTGAATTATCGAATAAGCTTCAAATCTTTAGGGGCGTAGTCCCATTCGAACAAATTATTCGACTAATCGAATATTCGAATAAACGAAAAATGGGGCTTATTCGATTTTCAATCATTCGAAAAAAGAGACGAGCGACTAAATCCGTTTGCTAATTCAGTTGAAAATTTTCGACGTCGTACAAATTCGTTCATTCATTCGTTCGAAAATTTTCAACATCGAATTTACTCCTTAATTCATTCGTTCGATAAAATTTCTCAAAAGCACAACTAGAGTATGTAACAGTTCATACAGCAAAACGCGTCGCAACCGCACGCGCAGCCATTTGTTTCTTTTTATAGAAATTGGTAGTGATGTGAGAGTTCACCTACAATACCCACCATAAGGATTGGAAAAAGGGCGCGGCAGGCGCGTTTTCCGCGTTTTTTCTGTTCTTTTGCTGCAGCCTTCTTGATCTTCATCCTTTTTAGAAAACTCACATACCATCGTGATCCCCTTGACGAGATCTACCCAGTGCCACAAAAACATTTTTCGTTACTCCATTTTTGACCGCTATTTTTTCGAAAGCGCCAGGGGATACTCATTAGCGAGGGACGTCTCCACTAATTGCGCCCAAAGAACATTTAAGTGCTCGAGCTCAAATCCAGCGCAATTGACAGTAGGGTTTCTTTAGGAAAAATTCTGTAGACTGATAAGTTCACAAGACCACAGATGTATTGTTCTACTCTATTTTATTTATTTATTTCGGTTATTTTAATAGGCATTAGCAAGTTTTTCCGTCATCTACCGATCACTGGAAAAAAATGTCTCTATCTGGTCAAGCTAAGGGAAATGGTAAAAAATAGATAGAAGACAGGGCAGTCAGTTCCTAATCGGGGCGCGCCATGTGGCTGGCCTGGGCTGCGTCGAAATCTAGAATCTCGACTCTGCTGCATGCGACAGCCGGCGTGTCCACGATCGCGCTACCACTCGTAGAGGAAATCGGTAATTATGTATTATTGACAGGAAATCCGTGTAGAACTTCCATGCTGGAAAGGTATCAAATCTGGAGGAATTACCAGGTTTCATATCCCCAACCCGTTCTTCTTTCTTCCTATCAGTGAATTTTCGCTGCGTAGCAGGCCCTGTAACTTTTTTGGAAAGGAAGTTACAAAGTTGAACTCTACTCTGAACTCTATAACATTTACATTGAGAGCAGATGGGGCCATTTCAAACTTGAAAAATATAAAATTTCTCTAGTCATAAATCCACTGTACTTCACTCTCAGTAGTGAATTCTCCCAGTTTCACACGCGGTATATCCCTTGTGAAAAAGGCGCTGAAGCCTCGAGGGTTTTCCCATGTTTGGAAAACATTGCTATCATCGAAATGCAGGAGGGAGGAGGAAATGGAACACCTTGGTTTGAGTCGGCGACGTCTTCTTGTGGCCACAAATCAATTGCGTTCCATGCTCAGCAATGGATTTTCCCGACTTTGCGCTCACTGTAACTCTGTAGAAAGGAAAGTTAGGATGCTAACGTTTTTCATGTGCAAAGTAGGCTTGAGCGTCTGTAAAACTGTAGAAGTGGAGGGATCCGAGTTCAATCGATTAGAGTCGTATACGTACCTAAATTCGTAGAAAATCTACGACATTTTGATCCCACTTTGTTTTCTCCACGTAGGTGTCTGGGTCATTCAGTACGCAAAATGCTTAGGGCAGCACATCCTACCATTTCAAGCGCTTTCTAACAACGTAGTTTTATAAAATTTCAAGAGAGTCGACATTTTGCGCCTTTTCCGCCGAGGTCGACTTCTAGGCAGCATTCGCCTCGACCTGGGCTCGGCGCTCATCGCCTGCGTCCGCTGTGAGTCTTCCTCGCACCTGGGTGCGAGACCCAGCGGTACTAGGCCATTTCTAGGGAGCGGCACAACACTACTGGACGAACGGGACTATTGATTGTCCCTACTCGTGACATTCTTCTGTTTCAAAATTTTTTCGTGCATATCATTTAACAGAAATACTTTTTCTCTTTGAAACATGCCATGTTCCGTTACCAATTTATCGACCACCAATTTTGCATGTGTGGAAGGGCGAGGTCCAAAACTATCGCCCGAGTGCAGGCTGAAGGTTTGGATTTCTTCCAGAGCAAGGCATTGTTCCATCTTCCGGGATCATTGTTTTGGTACCAGAGACGTCCGAGGATGACAGTGATCTGTTCATCATTGACCACCATAAGTCGTTGTATGATCCGCATAGTTATTCAAATTGCCCCTTTGATAGCCCGTAGAATTAGGATGCGTGGCTCATCTTCATCTTTCTAATCCCTTTATTCCTTTGACCTAAGAAGATAATCCATGGCTTTCATACATGTTGGCGAAACACAACAAGTCAGCGTTGAGAAATATGTTACGAGATTTGTTTCGCGCTATTTACACGACTTTGATTTGGTCTGTTATATTGGATGGAATCAATGATGTTGTACCGGCCTTTTAAAAGCAACTACCCTTCCGATCCCCGTTTCCTGGTGCAGATTTCCCGCCCAGCCTAATAAAGCCTTCCATACTTCCGAGGTCGGTGAATTGAACTATATTTGTCTGGGAAGAATGAGCTTTTGATTTAGTTGTCCATCAGCTGGCCACTGCAAATCATTGTAGAGGCCACACACGCATTCATATTGCCTTCAAGGCAGCCCGTAGAAGCGGAACGCATGGCGAATTTCTCAAAAAGATCGACTAACGCAAATTTTTATTGTATACCTTCCATCATAAATATCCCGAAGTTCTATTACCACAAATCCTTCGCAAAATCGCTTTGGACCTTCATCAACTTTTTTCAAGAATTGAAAAAGGTTAGCGTCAATCTATCACCATGTGGGATGAGTCACGCATTCCATGTACTTGTACCGTGAAGAACATATGAATGAGTAGTTAACCTATAAATACAATGACTTGCGCTGATCATCCAATCTACAAACCCATGTAACAGAGATCTATCTTGGTACTACTTGATTGAACCCGGAGGGTGAAAGCCCTTGCCTACCATTTAATCCAACATGGATTCATGCAAAGGCGACTTTCGACTCCTCCTACAGTACCAAATACATATATGCGTCCACTAATATTTATTTAATTAGATTACTTTCGGCCAGAGTTAACAGTTAATTAAGGCTGTTTTTAGTACTACCTAATATCTATATAATCTACTGTTTAGTTAAAATATAAAGAATGAAGGCGATAGTCAGATCCTGTATGGAATGCGCCACACGTTCTACGGGATGTCACTCAGGCAATTCGAATGCGTATTAGGCCTGCCCAATGACTTATGGAGCTCTGCGAATAGAGACTTTAGTGCTTTACTCTTTCCATACAACGCTCTCGTCATCCTGGGAAGGATGGAAAGCTTGGTTAGCTTTCAGGACAGCCGTAACAAGATTCTGTTCAGGACGCACCCAACAGCCGACGCCCCTTTCGAGTGTGCCACCACGCGTTCATTAATGTTATACTTTATCCTCCAATTCTAGCTAGATTTTTTTCTCAAATCAATTTGCTGAACCAGGAATACAATGTTCACTTCGCAACGTTCCTTTTACATACAGGCAATAGGAAGTCAACGTGCTTAGGAGATTATTAGAACTGTTGAAGTGAAAGAAGAAAGAAGAAATATTTTGCCATGTTTTGGTACCTTTTATATGGAATTAGTAGTGTCCATTTTGTTTAAAAAGAGTTGTTCTTTTTGGTGTTCGTTTTGGGCGGAAAGCCATCGTATGTAATTGATGAAAGGCATGTCTAGCTTAAAAATTATTCAATTTTAAATGAAAATGACACATAAAACTTTAAGATTTACCTTTACCGAAATGTTGCTCACGTCCCACAGGAGCTGTTTATTGGCATACTATTCCAATTGTCAGTTAATCACGCCCCATATGTAACTTCTGGTAAATATAGAGACGTCAGTAGGCAGGAGTGTATGCACCCAAAATGAACAGCATTTCAGAGAACCAGAGAATGCCTCGTATAGCGACAACCTACCACCAAAATTTACCTTACATAAAGACAAAAGCAAGCCATAGAGAAGAACAAGGATTTCAATATTTTCATACCCACCGTAAGGATTGAAATCTTTCTAAATGTTTCAGAATTTAAATGATGGGGAATGTAGGTACAATGTATGAAATGAAATTAAATGTATGCAGGTGCGATAGTTTTGGACCTCGCCCTTCCACACATGCAAAATTGGTGGTCGATAAATTGGTAACGGAACATGGCATGTTTCAAAGAGAAAAAGTATTTCTGTTAAATGATATGCACGAAAAAATTTTGAAACAGAAGAATGTCACGAGTAGGGACAATCAATAGTCCCGTTCGTCCAGTAGTGTTGTGCCGCTCCCTAGAAATGGCCTAGTACCGCTGGGTCTCGCACCCAGGTGCGAGGAAGACTCACAGCGGACGCAGGCGATGAGCGCCGAGCCCAGGTCGAGGCGAATGCTGCCTAGAAGTCGACCTCGGCGGAAAAGGCGCAAAATGTCGACTCTCTTGAAATTTTATAAAACTACGTTGTTAGAAAGCGCTTGAAATGGTAGGATGTGCTGCCCTAAGCATTTTGCGTACTGAATGACCCAGACACCTACGTGGAGAAAACAAAGTGGGATCAAAATGTCGTAGATTTTCTACGAATTTAGGTACGTATACGACTCTAATCGATTGAACTCGGATCCCTCCACTTCTACAGTTTTACAGACGCTCAAGCCTACTTTGCACATGAAAAACGTTAGCATCCTAACTTTCCTTTCTACAGAGTTACAGTGAGCGCAAAGTCGGGAAAATCCATTGCTGAGCATGGAACGCAATTGATTTGTGGCCACAAGAAGACGTCGCCGACTCAAACCAAGGTGTTCCATTTCCTCCTCCCTCCTGCATTTCGATGATAGCAATGTTTTCCAAACATGGGAAAACCCTCGAGGCTTCAGCGCCTTTTTCACAAGGGATATACCGCGTGTGAAACTGGGAGAATTCACTACTGAGAGTGAAGTACAGTGGATTTATGACTAGAGAAATTTTATATTTTTCAAGTTTGAAATGGCCCCATCTGCTCTCAATGTAAATGTTATAGAGTTCAGAGTAGAGTTCAACTTTGTAACTTCCTTTCCAAAAAAGTTACAGGGCCTGCTACGCAGCGAAAATTCACTGATAGGAAGAAAGAAGAACGGGTTGGGGATATGAAACCTGGTAATTCCTCCAGATTTGATACCTTTCCAGCATGGAAGTTCTACACGGATTTCCTGTCAATATTACATATTTACCGATTTCCTCTACGAGTGGTAGCGCGATCGTGGACACGCCGGCTGTCGCATGCAGCAGAGTCGAGATTCTAGATTTCGACGCAGCCCAGGCCAGCCACATGGCGCGCCCCGATTAGGAACTGACTGCCCTGTCTTCTATCTATTTTTTACCATTTCCCTTAGCTTGACCAGATAGAGACATTTTTTTCCAGTGATCGGTAGATGACGGAAAAACTTGCTAATGCCTATTAAAATAACCGAAATAAATAAATAAAATAGAGTAGAACAATACATCTGTGGTCTTGTGAACTTATCAGTCTACAGAATTTTTCCTAAAGAAACCCTACTGTCAATTGCGCTGGATTTGAGCTCGAGCACTTAAATGTTCTTTGGGCGCAATTAGTGGAGACGTCCCTCGCTAATGAGTATCCCCTGGCGCTTTCGAAAAAATAGCGGTCAAAAATGGAGTAACGAAAAATGTTTTTGTGGCACTGGGTAGATCTCGTCAAGGGGATCACGATGGTATGTAGTTTTCTAAAAAGGATGAAGATCAAGAAGGCTGCAGCAAAAGAACAGAAAGAACGCGGAAAACGCGCCTACCGCGCCTTTTTTCCAATCCTTATGGTGGGTATTGTAGCAACCATCCATGAAAAATCTCCTGCCCTATCCTCTACAAGGAACATTTAAAAAACGAAGTAAAATATCGATTACTGGTTAGCACCAACCTTTGCAACGTTTGTTCTCCTCATCGTACTGGAAGCAGATGCATAGGTAGGAGCCAGGAGTGTTAAGGCAGTCCGGCTGAGAAGCAGGGCAGACGTTGTCACGCTCGCATTCGTCCTCGTCTAAACGCAGGGAAATGGACTGGCTGTCGCTCGGCTTAAGGGGGCGAGCTACCAACGAATGAAGCAACTGGAAGCTGCCTTTGTGAGCTCGAGCTCTTGACGACATTCAAAGAAAGAAATCGGGTTCGAAGAAGAAGAAAAGAACCGCACCGTCGTCACAGATCGGCTCGCCCTTCCAACCAGGTGAGCATCGTCCGTTCGGACATCGACCGGTCTCTTGATCACATGGATCACCGCCGTCGCAGTGACAGCTGAAAGAAGAATGAACTTGTGTAATGACTTTAGAGGCAGACATTAGAGAGTATAAAATGGCGGTACTCATGGGCTCATTGCCCTGGATCCGCCTCCTCCAGATGCTCACCCATTCGATGCCAGCGCAGGACTCTACGCGCTTCGCTCTTCCGATGCGCAGGGTGGGCAATTTTGACACTTGCAGATAAGGTGAGCTACATACCCAAGTTTCTTGCTTTGCACAGCTCTGTGCTACTCTTTTACGTTGGTAAGCGCCGGCTATACTATCGCGACTGTCTCGCGATCATAGCACGGTTCGTAGGATTTTACGAAAGAATGAAGCCTAGGCGCTATCAGATTTTTTTCTCCCTTGAGAAACAAAAACTCTATAAAAAAGACAGTTATCTAAAAAACGCACTCTGTGCTAATTTCATTGTCCCTTTTACATTTATGTTCCCATGTATAAATTGTTGTGCTGTTTTTATGTGTTTACGGTGTGGTTTAATTACCCAGGTTTGGGGTAAAATCGTTCGATGCGGACTAGAGCACGTGTGCATCAAGAACACGTACCGAAGAGTGAATCACTTCATACTAGCTCATATACGAAGTTCTGCCTGATGCGGAACTTTTGTGGAAACCTCCTTTTATTAGTTGAGGAAGGTCACATTGAGGAGGATGTACCGTGAGTTAGCTGAAGGGCTGGCACCTTTCTCTCGGCTCCTCCTATCCATGACGGGTAATAGGTCTATGAGTACCAAAATTGCCACAGGAAAAGAAGGCCGGAAGGGAAATGATACCCGGCCTGTGCAGTAGACTTAGGTTAGACTACACTAGTGGGAAGTAAATCTGATAGAATTCTAGCTAATTGGCTTAATATGGACATATGTATTTCGTTCCTCGACTTTCTCCGTGAAATATTCGAGTGGTTCTTTCGTTAGTTGATGTTCCGTAAAAAGGAGAGGCTTCATTTCCTGTACCGTCGCCTTCTGTAAAAAAGGTCACCTTACTTCTACGTTCGGGTATGTCTAAAGTGGGCACTTTTCAAATCAAATTGGACACTTTCCAAACGAAATGGAACCACTTAATGCAATTGGACACCTTTATAAGCAAGTTTGACCCTTTAGGTATTGAATTGAACCGTTTTTTCAAAGCAGAAACAGCTTCTTCCACATCACAGTAGAGGCTCTTTGTGAAAGTCGGAGTACTATTTTTTGTTGAAAATTATTAATAGTATTACTTTGTTAGGAATTTTAAAATTCAGCTACCCCAATATGTGAATGCATTGTTTGAAATTTTATAGCTTATTATTGCGTATAAAACTTTATTTAGAGTACGGAAAGACTGCAGTTTTTAGCGTGTTGATGGAGGAGATCGCGCCGTGCACTCGTCCAACTTCCAACATTTTAAATTCGATTGCAAAAATTCTGATTGCATAGAGTTGCTATTTATCAACGGTATAACAAAAAGGTGTGCTGGACTAGTGCATGGTGCGATCACTTATTTTAACGCGCTAAAAATTTTAGCTTTTATATACTCTGCGTACCTTGAAAAATAGAAATTTTATAAAATTTCAAAAAATGCGCTGACTTATTGGGGCAGCTAAGCTGAAAATTAAAAAAAAGTAGTACTAAACTTTTTTTTGATAAAAAGTAGTATAAGTTTCCTGGAGGCTTTTAGTGCAATATAAATAAAAGCAACTGTTCTTAAATTGGGAGAGGTACAGTCTGACTTCAGAAGCGATTGGTTTGCTTAGAAGAGGGCCAAATTTAAAGCAAAAACGTTATAAAAGATGAAAAAGATAAAGGACGGCGTTATTCAATTCCTTTTAGGATGCGCCACGCATTCCAGTTCTGCGAGATGTCGTGGAAGCGATTTGAGTGTGTATTTGGCCATACGATGACTTGCGGTAGCAAGTCAGCGCTTTATCCCTACCAGACAAGCCTGGTATCAATTCACCGACCACGGAGGAATGGAAGGCTTGGTTGGCCTGGGCGGGAAATCCGAACCAGGAACCTGGTATCGGGTACAGGCGACAACCGACGCCTCCTTCGACTGCGCTACACGCGCTCACATGATCCGATCGCGAGAGCCTCCCAGCCAGGTAAGTTTATAGAAAATATAGAAAACGTTATATGAATATAAAACGACAAGTAATTGTTCAGCCATGCATACATCTTTCCAGTCCTCGCCATGGATTACGGAAATGTAGGTCGTAAAAACAATGATTGCTCGAGCCTATTTCTGTAGTTTTTTTCTTTTTCTTTTTCGATGCATTCTGAGTCTTCGTAGGTTCTGAGTGTTCCATAGAGGAAAACGTTTTAGTTGCTAATGATGTATGCATTATTCTTTTCTTCCTTGTTTTTGTTTGTTCGTTGCGTTAGCGTTTTTACATACATACAGTACCGGACATGTCTTTTGGTCATTGGCCGAAAAAGCCGCGCCGGCCCACATAGGCCGCTTTGGAGCGTTCCAAAGCGGCCTTTTTGAATAACTTCTTTAGAAATCGAGTACTTGCGAATATAAACATATATTTGAACTCAGCAGCTCGAGCTCTATCTTTTGGTTTATAAATGTTCGTAGAGTTGAACAATGCATATAGGCCCGACAGAATCAATCGAGTGGGCGCGACAGCTTGCAGAGTGGGCGTTTAGGGAATTTTTTTTTTCAGAAATTCCTAGCCCTCTTACTGAGGAATTGTTCTTAGACTGTCCAGCTTGCCTTTGGAGTGAGCCGTGAACAATGCATATAGAATCGGACCTATCAATCGAGGGGGGGGGGACAGTTTGTAGAGTGAGCATTTAGATAGTTTTATGGGAAATTCTCAGCCGCCCTACTCAGGAATTGCTGTACTCTGTTCCGGCAAGACTTTGGAGTGCGCTGTGCACGATGCATATAGCATCGAACCTATCAATCGACTGGGCGAGTCAGCTAGCAAATTGCACCGCGGGGGTGTTCTGAACGCAATAACTCTGTCAATTTCGAGTCTTTCCGGCTGCAAGTTGTAGATTTTGTAGGAAGTGGAAAGTCTAAGAAGCGCGCTAAAACATAGAGACCTAGCTTAAGACTGGACAAAGTTACAGCGGTGCAAAAATGCAGGCAAACCTTGTGTTACACGATTTTTTCCGAGTTCAGTTGACTACTACAGGAAGAAGAGGCGAGAAAATGGCATCCAAATGCAAGGGCGAGCACAAGACCGAAAGAACTTTACGATGACATGCTTGCAGCTGTGGCGAGAACTGTAATCTGGGCGAGTAAGAGCACGAAGAACATAGACCGTTGTTGTGCTAAATTGCACGCGCGGGCGTGTTCGGAGCGCGATAACTCTGTCAGATTCCAATCTTTCTGGCTGGAACATGTGGATTCCGCAGGCAGTAATATGCTTTAGTGAAGCGTTAAAGCACAGTAGATTATCTTACGAATTGGTAAGGTTACGGCGGTGTGAAAGTGCAGGTTGGGCATGTGTGACACGATTTTTTTCAGATTTCGGTCGACCGCTGCGGGTACATGAGGCGAGTTAACGGCATGCAAACTAGCCGACAAGCAAAACGCCGAAGGCACTTTAGGATGATCTGCTTCAAACTCTCCAGCTGCCTATACTGCCTTAGCCTCATCTGCCATTTTAGAGCGGCGGACGGTAGCGGTGAAGATTCTTCCGCCCTTACTTGCCCACATTCGAGTTCTCGACGCTATCAATGGTACCACTCTGTTCAGCTCGAAAAGCTCTATCGAACAGTGTCAATCTCGACCAATTCCAGGAGCATCGATTTTTTGACAACTTCGCATCAAAGGCGAGGCGGCTCAAGACCGCGGCAGAAGGACAATGACGTCATCGAAAGTCGATATTTTGGAGGGGCCAAGTCTGATACCGTTCGATGGAGCTTTTGGTGGTGAATTGAATGGTGTTACTGCGAGCAACAAGAACTGTAATCTGGGCGATTAAGAGCGCGGAGAACATTGACCGTTGTTGTGCTACGCACTGGCGCATTCTGAGCGCATCGGCGGATTTTTCAAAAACGGACGTCGTATTCGTAATCAGCGCCCCAAATAACCCCCTAGACGATTTTGGACGAGGAATGGGCAAGAAAATTTGGCAAATTTCGAAATTGTCGACTTTCGATGACGTCATCGTCTGGGCAGGCTCGTCGAAGAGCCCCTCGTCTCCGAGGGAAATTGTCAAAAAATCAATTTTCCCGGAGTTGGCCGAGATTGACACCGTTCGATAGAGCTTTTAAGATGAACACAACGGTCCCAGCTGGAACGATTCGATCTCCACAAAGTTATTGCGCTCCGAACACGCCCGCGCATGCAATTTGCGAGCTGTCGCGCCCACTCGATTGGTAGGTCCGATTCTGCGTGCGTTGTTCACGGCGCACTCCAAATGCAATCTGGACAGTCTTGGAGCAATTTCTGATAAAGACGGCTGAAAATTTCCGATAAAACTCCCCAAACGCTCGTTCTACAAGCTGTCGCGCCCACTCGATTGAATCTGTCGGGCCTATATGCATTGTTCAACTCTGCTGAGATTTATATACCAAAAGATAGAGCATGAGCTGCTGAGTTCAAATATATGTTTATATTCGCAAGTACTCGATTTCTAAAGAAGTTATTCAAAAAGGCCTCTTTGGAACGCTCCAAAGCGGCCTATGTTGGCCGGCGCGGCTTTTTCGGCCAATGACCAAAAGACATGTCCGGTACTGTACTCACCGCTAAAGTTCTTGAAAGTTTGAAGACTATCATCATTGGAAGATCTGTAAATTTTCCATGGATTCAAGTGTGACCAGACAGTCTCCTTTTTTTGTTAAGATAATTTAAGACTGCTATACTCACCATCAGATTAGCCCAGTTATTCTCAGGGTGCTTAGTGCTGAAGGCCTGTTAATCTAGTGTTTTAGTTTTTTTTAAGGAGTTGAAACATCCTGTTATTAATTCGATTACGCCTCCTGTGGCAGCTATCTACCTGGCGTTGCTGAATCTTTTAGGCTTACGAGCTATTTTGAACTTACGTGCTGGGTAACTTGCGTAGGGCGTTCCATAGGGCCACAGGTGTCATTTTCCAATATATACTATGCTCCGCTTGGAATTGTTCACATACTATTGAAAGCCTACTTTATAGGACTGTCTAGGGACATGCTCTTCGTTGGCCCTCGCCGACATACGCGCTGCCCGTCAACGGCTGGTTTATCTAATTTTTTTTTAAACCGGCTGCCTATGTACCAACTTCTAACGGAGGCCTTAAACTCCGCTCAGGTCTTTAAAAATCAGACGCTTATTTTTTTACCTTCTTACCCTTTCTTCCGCACTAAGCACCTCCCCTTTTTCTCGTTTTTTTGAAGTTCTTGTTGTCAGTGTTTTACCTACTGATAGGTGGACGACGCTTGTTTCCATGGAAAATCCGCCAAGATTAGCTGTGATCGTTCGTCTGCTTTCTGCTGTTGTTTCTGTTTTTCCCTTATGTGGCGCGTCCTTTGACGTATTCATAAATAAATAAATAAATAAATAAATAAATAAATAAATAAATCTTTGGAAGAAGTTAAGAATCATAGGAGAAGATGTCAACTTACGACTTCGAGCAGTCATTGAACCACTGCGACGGGGCACATGCATCTATACATTCGATACCCTTGAATCCAGCTCCGCATAGGTAAACCTAAATGGGTGTTGATACAAACGATTCAAATCAGTTTCTTTAAGCCTCAAGTGGCTGGTATCGAAGTTGTGAGCTGTCACAACGATGCTTTGTTGCGATCAAAACTCAGCCCGGATACGGGTGCGTGCTGATCCATCCCACGAGGTGTGGATGTTGCGTTCGATCAACCGGCGCCGGTGGTGTAAAGGCGTAGAGCATTCCCGCCCGGTCAGAAGGAGGTGTGGGTTCGAGTCCCGCCTGGCGCTAGAAGTTTTGACCGCAACAAAACATCATTGTGACAGCTTACTAAATTGGTGTGTTGAGGTAAATCTCGCATTGATTTGTACCAGGAAAGCAGAAACTAAAAGAAAAGAAGGTGCATGTCGAAATTAAGCAGGGGGAAATTAGGCACCACATATTCATATATTGGGCCGGACTTCTGGGTGTTTCTTCTTTGTCAGCGATGCTTGAAAGTAACTTCCACACTCATTGGAAGTCACACCGTAACTATACTGCATGCCAACGCCTACACTTTTGATGATATAGATTTTTTATTAATTTTAGTCAACCTCGTTTAAAACAACTCGACGTATTGGGTTGTAACGAAATAAATGGCACTGAACCACTGTAAATTTAAACGGTTAATATCTCGGCTTGTGGGCAAGTTTATTAATCGAAATAAGAACCTTCTGATTCTACACATCTTTGCCAGCGTGACACAAGCTTTTTTATCCCAGTAGCATAAAAATCAGAAGTTCTGGAATTGACGAAATCTTCGAAGGCACTTTCGGCATCCTGTTGGTATTTGAATATTTTCCCTACCAAGAAGTCGCCAAGATGCTTGAAGAAATGGTAGTCTGTTGGGGAGAGGTCGGGAGAGAACGGAGGATGTGGTAGAGTTTCAATGCCCAGCTCATTCAATTTCTGCAACGTCATTCGTGATACATGGGGGGCGAGCATTGTCGTGCAGAAGGAGAACTCGCCTTCGGTTTACCAAGGCCGGCCGGATGTCCTTCAACTTTTTCATCATTTCTTCAATTTCAATGCAGTACTTCTTTGCCGTGATGGATTCACCGGGAGGGAGGAAGCTGTGGTGAACAATTCCCAGCGAACACCACCATACTGTCACCATTACTTTCTTTTGGTGCAATTCCGGCTTCGCAAGAACCTTGGGGCTCTCATCGCTGTCCACCCACTGTGCCGATCGTCGCCTGTTGTCGTACATTATCCATTTCTCGTCACGGGTTACGATGCGATCAAGGAATGGGTCCGTTCCGTTCCGTAGAAGCAGTGCGGACGAGATCTCATATCGTCGGTTTCCTTGCTCCTCAGACAGCTCGTGAGGCACCCATCTTTCCAGCTTTTTGGTCTTTCCAATTTCCTTCAGATGCCGGGCAGCTGTGTTGTGACTGACGCCAAGTACCCTCGCTAAGTACCCCTGGTACCTTTGTGTGGATCCTCCTCTACCACATCTCTCAGCTTGTCCTCATCAACACCACTATGCCTCCCACGACCTTCATGTTCTTCCAAGCTCTCATCTCCATTCCGGAACTTCTGATACCAACTATACGCCGTCCGAATTGTGGAACATCCTTGACCGAATGAGGCGTTGATCTTCTCGTCCGCCTCCTTAGCTGTAGTGCCCAGCTTGAATTCATACAAGTAAATGCCTCGATTACCCTTTTGTCCATCTGCAAAAAAGTCAATAAAACTCTAAAGTTTTCCCACTTTTACATAGAAAATTTGGTATTCTCCGGTAGAGCAAGGTTTGCGCTTCTAAATGATATGCCACATGTTGCGGTTTGTTCTTGATCAAACGCGTAAAGACGCACCAAAGAATGGCGCGAGCCAGTGCCATTTAATTCGTTACAACCTAATAATATTATGCCGCTATGCCTTCGTTTTTTGGAAATATTTTTTAGTCTTTCGACTGAGTGTTCCGAATAATCTGCAGACATTTCCCCCATTTTTTGCAGTTCATATTGTTATCCAAGATGGCTCAGGTGGCTCACGGTTTCGTTGGTGCTGTCTCTTTTAAGCTAAGCATCATGATTTGATACTATGTTGTTCTTTGTTTGTTTGGTTTTTATGGCGCACTTCAGATGCATCAATAAATAAATAAATAAATAAATAAATATTCAGAATTCCTGCTGTTCTAGAGTATCAACTCCTAGAACTAGAACGAGAGCGCTGTAAATTAGTTTCAGGCTATTTATAAGGCCTACCATAGCCCATATAAGCTTTTACAAACTGACGTCGAATTTGTGCCCGGTACTGTCTCACTCTACTATGTTTCTTTTTTCACCTCTCCAACCTGTATCACCTGTCGTCCCGTTGATAATCGACTTGCTCAAGCGGGCGCCAGCAGCGTCTCCATTCGTCCCCGTCGCGTGCCAGAGTGCTCCAATGGATCCTCCTCGTTCGAGGGACACGAAGAGCGTCATATCGGTCGTTCAGGGCTTTCACGAAGAAGTCAGACGACTGCATTGGTAGACGACCTGCTTTTCTCTTGACATCCCGCGGAATCCAGTCGGTGACGGCTCTCGTCCAGAGAGTGGCTGCGAAGCGCATCACGTGGCCGGCCCACCTAATTTTCGACGACTTGGCCCAGGCGACAGCGTCTCTGATCTTTGAACGTCGACGAAGCTCGGAACTCCGGAGGCGTTCTCTCACTTCCGTGAATCGTGTCATTGCGGTCTTGTTTTCGTATGGGGCAGGTCAGGCACGGAGTCGGACGTTCTTCTTCTTCTTCCCGGCTGCTTCGACGCTCTTGAAAAGTCTTCGAGACGCTCGATTCCTCATGCCTAGCTCTGGCGCTAGGTCGTTGTCTATGCCTCTCTTCTCAACCCCCCCCCCCAAATAGGAGAATGCAGCTTTATTCAGCCGTTAGACTCTCCGTGAAGCCTAGTGGATTGGGGGTAGGTGAGCAAGGGGGGAGAGAGGAAGATCGCATGTCTCCCAGCAAGGGGCGTGACCAGCTTTTGTACCTCTTGACCGTCCCCCGGAGAGCCCAAGTTTCAGACTATGAGGTCAAGTTTAGGTTTTAAGGTCTGAAGAAGGGTTGGCTTTGAAATCTGGTGATCAATATTAGATGATTATGATGCACAGCACATTTGATGGATTAAGCAAAACCAGCAAAAGCTACTTGAAGGACAATCTTTGCAAAAATAGTTGCCAGGTTTTTCTAAAATTTGAGACACTCCTATTTTTAGCTGCATTTTTTAGCTCTTATTATGTCTACAGGCTGTCCATAGGAGATGAATCAGGGATTCATCACCGGAAAAACGCCAAGAGAATCGCGTGACCCACATGTGTGTCATGCTCATCGACTCCACAAAAACCGTCTCACCTGTGGCTCGTCGACTCTGAACAGCCATTCGCCTGGTATGCCGATGTCACTCTTCTCCGACAGCAGCATAGCGTCATGAGTTGCCGAGTCCGGCAGAGAGTAGGACGTGTTCAACGTCGCGAATCCTGCCTGGAAGTTCACTACGATTATTCACCGGTAGGCTGTTGCTTTGTTGTTTCTACGACATATTGTATTGGCCGAATAGCCACTAAAATAGCAAATATTCTGTTATGGTCCTAAACTGCAGATCGATACTTGTCGATATTGATAACCAATCGATAACGATCACTCGTTTCTATGCCTATGCGTGTTGATAAACCTATCTAACACAATCGCATAATTAGCGTTGAACAAGCACACTGCTCTGTACAAAGTGATGACTATCTGTTTGTCCGTATGTGCGTCCGCGCAAAATTATTGGCCGCTGTGCGGGCCAACATATAAAACCAACGAGCCAGCCATGAAGGTGGGATGCGAACATGAATGTCACTGAATTGGTCGTCTCCTTAGAAGGAATCACCATCGACTAGAACGATATTGTTCGTTTTGCTTAGAAATTTCGGTACATGTCACGAAGGCGCACCGCAGGGGTGTGGGATCGTGCAGCTGGGGAGGTGGGAAGGGGGAGGGGTGCGGTTAGTCTACCGTAATCGCGACAGCCAGTCATGTGTCCTATCTGAGCGGCTAAGCCGGTGCTGATTGGATACCTCGGTCATAGTACGAGTAACGGCGCGTTCCCGCAGCCCTGCGGTGCATTTTCGCGACATGTATCATTGTGATGCCGATGAATAGACTTCTGATAGGACAAGCTCCTATCGATTACTAATCGATTGTGGTCGGGTCTCGACGACTATACAAATACTGTGAGGATTAGGTAGACTCCAAATCAAATAGTAAATCGATATATTCATTTCTGGCAGGTAGACCCTAAACGCAGTCAATCGATATTATTCATTTTTTAGCGCGAAAACGAATCAGAGCTTGTTCCATCAAAATGAATTACGATACATGGCGCATTCTAAAAGGAGTAAAAAATAGCTAGAGCTTTATTTTCCCCATTGTACGAAATAGGAATGACTTTGGAAAAGTTCTCTAAAAAGATGAAAAAGAAACACGTCCAATGCTGCCATCCAAAACGGCCATTATTTTAACGACAGACACCTTGGCAGAAACACAGCGGCCATTAATTTCTCGACAAAACTGTACGGAACGTAGCTCACCACAGCATTGTCGTTCGAGTTCAGTTTGCTGTACACAATGTGAGCGAACGTCATTGAATCGCCGATGACCAACGCCAGTTGGAAGAGATTGCCGTCAGAATCCTAGAAGAGAGGTATGTAGATCACAATCAAAATTTTTAAAGCAAATTAAGGAGTTACCGAGTCCTCCGGTCGTCCGCCCTCCCACGTGATGATGACCACACTTTTCACGAGAAATTTCGATCCGTAACGGTACTGTATGTTCACCTCGTTGTGCGCCAAATTCACGATACTGGCATCTGAAAACGATGCGTTGTTACAGGTCCGATGATCGAGCCGTTGAGCTTCGGACGTAATTCTTCAGAAGCACTCACCATCTGTCTCTCGATAGTAGACGACGCCGCCCTCGGTGTTCATCCAGTAGACGGCGAGCACCGGTTCGTCGACCGGCAGCGCTGCCGGGTTCACCACATGCTCGCTGAACGTCACCAGGCCGGACGAGTGGATCTGGAAGAGAATTGGCGGTGATTCGGTAGGCGAACGTTCAGGTGGGTTCAGAATTAGGCTATGCCAAGACTTATATGATTTACGGATGCAAGGAATTCAATTTTATATTCTTGCGATTTGCGAGATGGATCCATCTCTAAGTTTCTTAAGTTTCTAGCCATCTAGCAACACTCGTGTCTTTGGAAGTAATTCGACAAAAGCTGATTTATCACAGGTCTTAGGCATTGAGTAGCATTTGCTAGAGCAGCATTTCAACTTTGTTTCCTTAAAGTTGGCTTGAAATGGGAAATAAAGTATTTGGCTTGGAAAGCTATAACATGTTTTTCCTTCAAATCGCTTTGTCGCTGAAATGGGCTCTCACCAACCGCTGCAATAATGTCCTTATAGCTGATGAGATAAAGGATAAGGACAAAGGATGACGTTATTCAATCCCTTTTGGGATGCGCCACGCATTCTACTTCTACGGGATGTCGTGGAGGCGAGTTGAATGCGTACTTGCGTACCATACAATGACTTGCGGTGGCCAGCCGATGAACAAGTCAGCGCTTCATCCTTCCCAGACAGGTCTGATACCAATTCACCGACCACGGAGGGATGGAAGGCTTGGTTGGCCTGGTCGTGAAATCCGAACCATGAACCTGGTATCGGGTGCAGGCGACAGTCGGCGGCCTCCTCCGACTGCACTACACGCGCCTAGCTGATGAGATACAAACCATTTCTTGATAAAAGACTTCAAACGTGAATCTCCTCTTTTTCGATATTTTCGACGCCTACTAATATTAGGCTGTCGCAAAATTAATCTCCGTTTCGAGGTTTGTATAAATAAATAATTTTTTAACGCTAAGTCATTCCGTTTCAGGAGAAGCCACACATACTGTTCGGTAGGCTTTTTTTCTGCATTTCAAAAAAAACATGTGGATGCCGCTCTAATTTTTCTAGTGGACTTTTTCCAGGGCTCCATAAAACATGAACCGAGACGACTACATATCGAGACATGGTGCCTTGCGAATTTGAGTTGGGACATTCTTCGGCAGAGGCATCCCGTAACCTTAGCAGCACTTTTGGCACGGACTGTTCCTGCGAACGAACGGCGAGGCTCTGCTTCGAAAAATTCGCCTCTGGTGAATTCGATCTCGAAGAAAGACCGGGTCACGGGCGCAGGTCCTTGCTTGACGATGAAGTTCTGGTTTTGAGGAGAGCCGACGAAGCAGATCCGGAGACAAATACACGTTCGTTAACAGAGGATCTTGGCGTACATCATAGTGCGCCAGCAGGACATTCGTCGAGAATCGGCAAGGTGAAGAAGACGTCGAAGTGGATGCCTCAAGAGCTGACGGATGAGCAGCGTCTGGCACGTTTCGTCACTTGCTCCAACCTCCTATTTCGCTTTAAAAAATGAGCCTTTTGCAGCCGTGTTATAGCTGTAGATGAAAACGGACGGAACCTTTACGATAACAGGAGGCGGAATTTGTCGGATGGATAAGGATGCGCCTTCAACATCCTCCTTTCCTAAACCCGACCTTCATCCTAAAAAGTTGTGCTTGGTGGTGGTGTTGTAAAGGAGTAATCCATTACAGTATTTTGCTTGGTCAGGCAGTTACAGCAGAGTCTTCCTGCTGTGAGATAGATCAAATATATGAAAAATTGTAAAAAAAAATTGGTCGATAGTGGTGCAGAGAGTAGAAAAGGGCCGCTACAGGGCAAGGCAAGGCCACTCACCTCACAAATTCCTTCGCGAAAATTAATCCTCTGTTCATTGGCAAAAATGTATAGATTCTGCTGGTTTTCACTTCGATTAATAAAGTTATGTTTAAGCTGAGTTATGGCAGTTTGAAGTAAGCGTCCGTTTCGGCGATTAATTTTGCGACAGCCTGATGCTTCGGTAGGCAGGCTTTTGGTTCGAGACTTGTCCCGGCTAACCAGGTCTCCCATCATTCTGCAGTCGGTGAAGTTTAAACAGAACTTCTGTGAGAAGGATGAACACTGGCTTATGCATCGATTGGCCACCGCATTTCAGTTCATATTTGGACCAAATACGCATTTAAACCACCGCACATAGGGGAAGAATGCATGGCGTATTTCAAAAAGAGGTTGAGTAACGACGCTTAGCTTTTGTCCTGCTCTGTTGATTGCTCTACATTCCGTATGTTGCGTAAAAACGAGAAGCTTCCAATCGATCTGGTACCAGGCTTAGGCTTTCCAACACCTCTTCGAACAATTCAAATCAGTTTCTTTAGGCCTAAAGTGGCTGGTATCAAGGTTGTACGCTGTCACAACGATGTTTTGTTGCGATCAAAACTTCTAGCACCGAGCGGGACTCGAACCCGCACCTCCCTCTGACCGGGCGGGAATGCTCTACGCCTTTACACCTCCGGCGCCGTTTGATCGAACGCAGCATCCTCACACCTCGTGGGAACGATCAGCACGCACCCGTATCCGGGATGGGCTGGCCACTGATATCAGCATGGAACCACTCATGCTGATAGTCGTGATAGAAGCAATTCAAATCAGTTTCGTTCTTTGCGTTCGTTCGAACGGCGCCGGAGGTGTGAAGGCGTAGAGCATTCCCTCCCGGTCAGAGGGAGGTGCGGGTTCGAGTCCCGCCTGGCGCTAGAAGTTTTGATCGCAACAAAACGTCGTTGGGACAGCTTATAACCTCTTCGAAACTTTTGTGGAAGAGGATCTTCCGATAGTACAGGTGTAGGAGGCAAAAAGGGGTCCTACTAAAAAAAAAACGTAAACTAAAAGAGCAGAAAGATTCTTCGAAAAGGTACTTCTCGTTTCAAAAAGAGCTTGGATACCAGTATTCACCTCGATTTTTCAAGAAAATTTTTCTGTTTCACCATTAGTATCTAAGCCGATGTTCTTGAATCACTGCATTACAGACATTGGAGAAGGATGCTTCTAGCCGCATTCATCTAACCGGCTGCTTTCTAGAACTTTGCTGGCGCTTGTGTTTCACGAATGACGCTGTGAAGGATGCCGCACATGCGTCCGACTACACTTGACAGTGCGCCCAATTCGTTACCATTGGGTCAGACATTAGCAGTAGAGCGTCACCGGTACTTCACCGCGTCGTTTAACTGAAGCTCTAGCAGGGTAACCGTCATAACGGTTTTCACTGGAAACCTACCACGCCGCGCATTGATGAATCGCGGTACGTGGCGTTTTCGCGGTAAGTTTCATCGTTACCGGCAGATAAATCGTTGATGAAATCGGGCTTTGGTGACTGTGGCCCTTTTTCACTTCGCCTCCTGAGCCTCTAACTGCGCCTAACTGCGAGCGGTGTTAGCGCAGGGGGCAGAGGAGCGGCGTGGTGAGACGGGGGTTAGTGGTTCGACTCTCGTGGTATGGGAAATTTTTGCGCTGCCTAAAAAAGATCTGGCACAACCCGCCAAAGCTCTCGATGTAAAATCGCAACGGAGTGGGTCACCAGGGGCCGGATTCATGAACGATACCGCCGATGTCATCTCACCGACATCGGCGGTATCGTTCATACCATGCCGGCCTACGTAGTAACCAACACAGAGAGTTCGACCCCAAGTTCACCGCACCACGTTTCGACGAATCGCGGTACCAGTAGGTTTAGCAGTACTTTCCACCGTTACCGGCCGTTAAGCAGTTTATGAATTTGGCCCAAAAAGGACTCGTCTTCATACTGATAACCTGCTACTGGCACGGAGATCCAGTTCGTTATGAACAGTTGATATAAACATAGCCAGGAGACAAACAATGCGTTATACTGGCACTTGAAAATGTCTTTGTCGAAAAAAGTCTAAAAGGGTTGTTTAAGGCATTGATTACCACGTGTAAGTATAGGTGGCCGGATAATTGTAGCAGACGTCGCCCAAACTTTGCAAGAAAGGATGAGAACTAGGGAGCCAGTCACTACATAGTATAGGTTCGTTTTTGAAACTACGATTGACTACGGTAGGTTACGGTAGGTGAGCAAGGCGTCGTTCACCCAAAACACTAAATGATGCTCACTATACACTATACAGTGGATTCGAATGGATCATTTTCGAACATCCCATTCGGATATCACGGTTCGAGTCATCCAATTATTCGAAGATTTTCGATCGGATTACTGTAGGAGTATGGAATATGCGAGGAATGTATGTATAATACTCACACATTCCTACAGTAACCTACCGTAATCGACAGAAATTAGAAAACCTCATATAGGTGACAAGGGCCTTAGACAACCCCTCTAGGCCATGTTCAAGTGGAGAAACTTTTCCACCTCTGGAGTTGTGAGAGTACAATAGTACCTAGGAAACTGGTCTTCTTTCTGGTGAGACATGGAGAGCTTTGGTTGATCGTGGCAGACCGTTTTCAGAAAGTGCAAAAATCCTGCATCACAGGAGAGTCGAACCACAAACCACTCCGTCTCACAACGCCGCCCTCTATCCTCTGCGCCATCCCTGCAGTTTTGACGCTGCCTGAGATCGCCCTCTTGTGACTGTCCCGTTCTACGTGCAGCTGCAGAGGAGCCTGCTATGAAACTGTCCATAACTCCGTTCATAGATGCGTTTAGCAGAAATGAAACACATATTTGGAATCAGCTTTCGAAGAAGCATTTCGTGATATGCATCTTAACTAAAAGTCCTATGGTCACCTAGTATCTTTCCCCTGTAAGATCAAAGCAGTTCGTCGTTGCAATTAGAAAGCGGAGGTATCGGCGGCAGTTCACTGCGACCGGACCGAGCCGGTCGCTTCGATCCGATTTCGCTATCAACGGGGGATTGATTTCAGTGGAATCTGACGGGCACTGCATCCTTCCAGAGGCGCCGATTTCGCGCGTGGAATTCCGACTGATCGCGTCGCCGCCGATCAGGCCGACGGCGAGAAAATGATATGATACATATCAGCCGCTCGCGCTGTCACACAGTTCAATCGGATCAGCCGTCGGTGATCTGGGATGCGGGTGAGTCAGTGGAAAATTCAGGTGGAAAACTGTCGTAGACCGCGGGTAATGGCCTACGTCATCTCGAAAGTAGCGCAGTCTGAGCGACCGTACACCCTGCTTGAGATTAGGTTGTTGCCAATGGTCCAACGGGATCTGTCCTAATCGGTGGAGGACACATAGCCATTTGTGGCTCCTATCCCCAGGTTGGGTTTCGTGAGGACTTCAGCTGATATCCCATGGTCATTATCCGATGGCTTTCACTCATTGCTATACTCGAACTTTATAAATAGTCGAATGATTGTACGAATAGCCGAATATTCAATTTTTTTAGTTTTAAAAAACCCCATAACCATTCTAAGTCGAGCAGCCAGATTCGACTGGATTATTAGGCTGTCGCAAAATTAATCGCCGAAACAGATCACTTACTTTAAACTTCTATAACTCAGCTTAAACACAACTTTAATAATCGTGGTAAAAAACAGCAAAAGCTATAAGGTTTTTCTAACAAAACGGTGATAAACCTAATCCTTTACTATAAAAACTGAGAGATCACAGGAATTAGCGAAATCAAGGAGGGCACATCCAACATCGACCGAATTAGAGAATTCCTTCTGACGCAAATGAGAATCAAGGGCTCGGAAAAATTGACATTAGTAGGGGAAAGGTCGGGAGAATGCGGTGGGTGAGGGAGAACTTCGACACCTGAATGGGTCAATTTTCGTCGAGTGATTTGTGAGGTGAGTGGCCTTGCATTGTCCTGCAACAGGAGCCGCTCTCCTCTATTCACCACTGTCGGCCACAATTTTCGCAACTTCTCCTACATTTGGTTTAAGTAAGGGTAAGAGTAGGAGTAAGACTTTGATGTGACTGCCTGACCAGTTTGCAAAAACCTGCAATGGATTAAATATAACGTTTTAGGGTGAAGGCCGGGTTTAGGAGAGGATGTTGGAGGAGCATCCTGCTCTGCCCAGACATATCCCCCGTTTTCTGTTATCGTAAAGGACCCTTGCCTCATCTACAGGTCGAAGACGGCTTACAGGAGGCTCATTTTTAAAGGGAACTAGGAGGTTGGAGCAAGTGTCGAGACTGCCAAACGCATCTCATCGGTCAGCTCTTGAGGCATCCACTTCGACGTCTTCTTCACCTTGCCGATTCTCGCCAGATGTCCTGCTGCCGCACTATGATGTACGCCAAGGTCCTCTGCTAGCGTTCATGTGTTCGTCTCCGGTTTTGCTTCGAGGGCTCTGTTCAAAACTTCATCGCCAAGCGACGACCTGTGTCTTCGACCCGGTCTTTCTTCGAGACCAATATTGCCAGAAGCGAATTTTTCGAAGCGGAGCCTCACCCTTCATTTGCAAGCACAGTCCGTCCCAAAAGAGCTGCTAATGTTACAGGATGTCTTTGCCAGAGAATGCCCCAATTTGACTCGACATTAGTATAGCATGACGACTCGATAGCCGCGTCAATTCATGATTTTACGGAGCCCTGGAAAAAGTCGGCTGGAAGAATTAGAGCGACATCCACGTATGTTTTTTGAAAGGACAGGAAAGAACCTACCGGACGGTATGTGTGGCTTGCCCTGAGATGGAATGGTTTAGGATAGAAGACTTATTTATTTATGCATACCTCAAAACGATGAATAATTCTGCAACAGCACAGTATTTTTGAAAATCGAGTATTTCAACTTTGTTCAGAGATCGAACAGTTCCATTCGAACATCGAATATACTTTCAAATGTTCTATCACAAAACCTGATTCAAACAAATTATTCGAGTATGCGATTATTCGAATAGAAAAAAAATGGAGCTTATTCGATTTTCGGCGATTCGAAAAAATTGATGAACGAATAAATTCGTTCGAAAATTTTCGACATCGAGCGAATTCGTTCGTTCATTTATTCGAACATTTTCGACATCGAATTTTTCGTTCATTCAGTCGTTCGATTACCATTTCGTTAAAGTTCAGGGATGTGATTTGATGACACACACAACTGACACTTTAGGCTGCTCCCTCCCGACTAGGATGGATGCTTAAAAGATCAGCTCTCATCGTGGTCTTGTGTTTAGCCTTGCCCTTCTCAAAATAAAGCTCTAGAGTAGAGCTGAACCCGCGAAGAGCCAACTAGGGTTAAGTAAAGTATTGCTCCTTCCGGATGCGCCACGCACTGCATTTTCACATGAAATTGCACGTTGAGAGAGTTAAGGGATGGGAAGGAAGGATGGTTCTTAGATCTACAATGACCTTTAAAAACTTTTTTTCCGCTGAAAGAAACTACCTAAATTTCAGGAGAACTCCCTTAGGGTATGCCAACACCAGTAGCGATGATTTGAACTGATATCCATTGGCCAGATTCATCAACCGCTTACCGCCCTCTAACGGTGAAAATACCGCCAAACCCCCTGATATGACATTCACTATTCGGTATTCTCACCGTTAGAGGACGGTAAGGGGTTGATGAATCTGACCTCAGGGTTCAAGACCCTCATAGTAGCACTCAGGCACTTTATTTAGGATGTGGAAGGATAGAGGTTACGGCTATCGCTGTCATTTTTCTCTTACTAGTCGTTAATGTGGCTGAAAGACGGGGCATATCAGCCAGTCACAACCAGTCAGCCAAAGCAGCAACTGAGCGCCCTACGGCCAATCAGGGCACCGACTACACACGCCCTGATGATGTCAGACCTGTTTGATGCGACGTGATAGGTCGAATGCGCTCCCCTCCCCTGGAGGCCACATTAGTGACTAGTAACATCAACCTCTCGGTGAAATGCGCCGCGCATTCTACTTTTAGAGGACCTTGTGTAGGCCATTTCAGGGTCTAGTCGGCCTAAAAAGAATGAAAAGTAAGGTGGTGAAGTTAGAGATAAGACCACTACTTGCTAGCACAGTTGGTGGAAACGCCGGTTGTGGTTTGCTGCCCGATTGAAGGTTCTTGGCTCGGGTCTTGCCCAGGCCAGGCAGGTGTTCAATCCTTCTGGGAATGGGAATTGGTAACGGATTTGCCTAAGAAAGAGAAAACCCTGCCTAGACCATCGAATAGCCACGGTCAGACATTGGATAGGCCGAATTCGCATTCATCTCGTCTCCATAATATACTGTAGAAGTAGAATGCGTGGTGGCGTACTCCACAAGGGACATGGCAGACCTTCATTTCATATTATTTGCTATTTAGGCTGTCTGAAGAGGGATAAGCGACCTTAAAAACAGCACCAGGGCACCATTGGCAGGCCCGTTGGCCAGACCTTTTCAGGAAAGCTCTTAGCCAACGCCTGACGTCATCTATTCGAGTCCAATCGAACAAGGAGGATCCGCTGGGCCACTCTGGCACGAGACAGGGACGAACGGAGAGGAGCTCAGCATCCACTCTAGAAACTCGGTTACCCACGGGGCAACAACAGATGATGCGGGAAAGAAGTAAACACGTAGGGTTCCTCGATTTCCTATCGGAGTGCGCCTTGCATCCAAAATCTGACGCCGTTGGAGAAGTGGAGCATTTTCTACGCAAGAATACGGCGAGGGCAGACTTAGACCAGAGGATTTAAACGCCGACGATACGGACCAGACGTGCTCCAAAGGAAATAGGTACCATTCCGATGCGTGTTACTTGCAACTCGATCGATATCGATTGCAGAAAAGGAATCAATCGAGTGTTCCATGCGTTCATACAAGGATTGGAGGACTCATGGCAGATCCTCCTCATTAGATAAAATAACTGCTTTCACTTGTCTCTGACTGGATGCAAAGCCGGCTGCGATATGGAATCAAACCTCCCGTACGATTTGAAGCAGAACGTGGGTGCGTGGCTCATCCCAGAGGCGTTGACGACTTGTCCGGCATCAATAGCCCTGTGCAAGCAAAGATTCAACTGGAGCTGGGAGTGTAACCTTCTTTTTGGTAGCTTGGGCTGCTACTAAACAATTGCTATTATAAAAAATTAAAAATTAATTTTATAAAAATTATTTAGCTTTAAAAATACAGGATAAAGAATATAGTGCCCAACAATGTCCTTGAGCACTTCTAAGGCGACTTACCAAAGATTACTCTCAAGCGTCGAGGCAAAAAAGTGAGGCCGGCCTTCCTCTGCCTTCATCGATCGATTCTTCAGCTCCTCTATGGATTTATTGATTTAAGCGTGTTCGTGACCGAGCGCGGATCGTTCACGCAAACAAACAGAATTGCCCTTATTAGGAAGCGCGAGCGCGTGCGTGATCGGACCGCCGGACCAGTCGGAAAGAGAAAGCGCGACGGCGGCGGCGGCGGTCGAAGAGAGAGCGCGAGCGATTAGGTCTCCGGATGGATTGCGGTAGATTAGCAACGATTCAGATGCTGGAGTAGGAGGAGGAGGAAAGGAGGATGGGGAAAAAAGACAGAGGACAGGTCTACTAGGTGGACACAACCGTAGAAGAACAGCGAACTGATTTTCAAGAGCTACAGAGTAGCCGACAAAAGGATAGGAACCTTCATAAGTAGATAAATAGATAAACGGACGGGCGGACAGACAGACATGCAGACAAACAGACAGAAGGACAATAAGGATGGATGTGCAGACTGTCAGCTGGCAGACAACGGCATTTTAGTGTCGCGTATTCTGAAGGTCCAGTCAAATATGATCTCCAAAAGAAAGAAAGGATGTACAAAAATTCCAACTCTTCGGTTTGTTCGGAAATAAGTCTGTCCGTGCGTCGGCACAAAATTAATGAAGGCAACTTATTTGACCTATAAAGTGACGTATGCTGGCCGGTGGATGGGTAACGTTCTTCAACGCGAGCATAACAGCAACTCAGTGATCCTGGAGGTATGAAAGGCTGGATTACCTCGCATGTGGCTCTAACGATGAATCGATTTAGGTGCATATAATAGACATATAATAGACATCACCTCCTGCGTACTGTATGACATGCTGCAGCTCGGTTTAATTACCAAAGTTTATGGAGATGTTCGAGCTTGGACAGGCGTCTGAAGACAAGGGTAGGACGTAGGAAACACACAGTCAGTCCCAGGTCCTACCAAAAGACACTTCCTGGCCAGGTCTCAAACCCGCACCCGTCGCTCCTCCTTGGGGTAGAGTTTCACCTCTGCTCTGCAGCACATCACCGTCACCTAGCCACGAGTAGCGCATTCCGAAGAGGCTTGAGAGCAACCGGCTTGATGGAACGTTCCGCCCCAGAATCTGCTTCCACTGTCACCTCAAGATTCTTCCCACGAAGCCATCGTCAGCTGTCAGGTTCGCCGCTTAGCAACTCGTCACCGGCAAGGAGTAGCTTCAAGGAGCTTACGCCAGCACTTCGAGGACCAGTTCTAGGGCTTCGAGAACAGCGCTCGAAGGCTGATGCGATTTGGTGGTGTGGTGATGCGCTGGTTACTCTGACCGCAATAGGCAGTTTATGACGACGGCCGGGAGACGCGCGGTGCGCAATCCAGAAACAGCGCTCGCACACAACGTGAAGATGAAAAGAAACACAGGAACCCAATGGGTAGCATGGATGGGGGCCCAACTCCTCACTGGGGGGGGGGGGGAGAGAAGGAGAGGTGGGAGCTAGGAGGAGGACGATGGCCAGATTTGACAACTTCTGTATGTATGCCTACTATAAAATAGTGTAGGTCTCGCTGGAAGAAAACAGCTCGAAGAAGAAATGAAGAAATGGCGGGGTAAAATCTCTCTTGTCACAGTGTAGCAACACTAAGGAAAATGGGAAAGGGAGGGTGGGAAAAATTCACTCGAAAGTACGGATTCGATCTGGCTAATCTTGTCTCGTACGACGCCCAAGACGTGACAAAATAACAACAGAAAATCTCAGTGAAGTGTCCACAAAATTTGCCGCAGGTCAAGAGATTGACCGCGGAGCACGTCGGCCGCCATGATGTTTTCATCATTGTGGCGACGATATTTCACGCTTCTTCTCTAACTTTCTTATTCGTTCTTTCTTTTCTTCACATTCACCACATCAGTCCTGGTTGTCTGTAGCGTTGACAACATGTATTGATGGACCCTCCTTCCCGTACCCCCCCCCCCAAATAGGAATACAGATAAACACTACGACATGATATTAAGGACAATTCTGGGAAGAAAATTCACGCGATGGAGATAGTTGAGAAAAACAGAAGTCTCCAGAAAGACCAGAACTAACAAGGACTTCTACTTGTTGGGTAAGATACCTACAGGAGCGTACTGAACCTGTATAAAGACCGGGAGGAAGGACGATGTTACTGAATCTTTATAGGGATGCGCCACGCATTCCACTTCCCACTTTTTAGAGATGTAGAGGTAAATAGAATGCCAATTTGATCTTTTTGATAACCTGCGGTGGTCAGCCGATAAAGATTTCAGCGTGCTGACCTTCTCAGGTAAGTCGGGTAGCAATTCACCGACTCCGGAGGCATGGAATGCTTCGTTAGTCAAGGCGGAAGATCCCAACCAGGAATCTGGTATCGGGTGCTCGCGATGGCCGGCACCACCACCAACTGCGCTGTCATAAGGCGATCCAAAAAAATCGCGTCCGAACTGTTTAGAAGAAGGTTCCGTTTGGTGTTAGAAGCCCTAAGGTAGCTGCTTTTTGGTCATGGAGCGGAGGTGACATGAGTTGAAGTTTCTACTCCGATTAAGGAAGGCAGTAGGTCGCATCTGATACGTCACATATGGACATACGGACAAAGTAGCTGGTGTTCACCCTGGGATCGGGAAAGGTGGCGTCATGACACCAGAATAGCGGACCCCTCTACGAGGCGGGAGAAACATTGAATAAGGATAAGAAGAAGAATAAGAAGAAGTAGTAGTAGGTCGCATCAGGAAATGCAGCAGACTCACGAGCACCGCAGGCAGGTTCAAGATGCATTGGATCGGAATACAATCCCTGAAGATGTGGTCGGAGACGGAGATTCGTTTCGGAACAGAAAACCACCAACTCGTGGCTTTAATTCGATGATGGCTGACCGAGGTGTCTCGAGGTTGGAGTGGACCAACAAGATATGCAAGAACTTACGCCACGGAAGGCATTAATCTCACGAGGAGCATCAGGTGCACGTTGCTCTTGCAAGCGACAGACCTGCAGCGATTCGGAACGACAATTTGAGGTCCTCCGTAGAAGCTGATCCGTCGCAAACGAATTTTTTTTCGAATGGAGGAAGAGAAAAATGATCGGCGCCGATCATTCCTTGTTCCGGAGTGCGCCGCCATTTCGACTTTTTGGGTACTAGGCCCTTGGGTACTATTCTTACCAGGCAAGGCAGCAATTCAACGACTCCGGCAAGCTGCCAAGAGTGGTCTGCATGGGTGCGGAGCAGAACGTCTAATCGATACGTGGTCTACGCGACGCCAGCACTCCAGCCGACTGCGCCTAACGCGTTCTTCCTTCCATTACTGCTGGAATACCAAATGCTGAAGCAATACTGCGGTACAGAGGTAGAAGTTAGCGTCAATCAATATCTGGTAGGGATGCGCCACGCATTCTACTTCTACGGGCTGTGGTGGAGACAATTTGAATGCGTATTAGGCCCATGCGATAATTTGCAGTGGCCGGCAGATGGATATTTCAGTGCTTCAACCTTTCCAAGCTAGACTGTACTAAAAATTGGATCCGAGCCGAGATGAGATCACTGAATTCGTCCTTTTTCCAAACTTTGGTTAGAGGGATTGTGCGAATCATGGAATTTTTAGAAAGCTCAGATCGTAGGAGATTCAGATAGAAGTGATTTCACACGACTTTCAAAAAATTCAGAGGACTGATTTCGATCGGAAATCTGAGGACGAAACGTCTAATCGATACGTGGTTGCTGAACTTTGTCTGGTATTCAGCCGGCTGCACCTCCCATTCATGTGACAAATTTTGAAGAAGTGGCGATGGAAGTTCAAAAACAACAATAAAAGTGTGGAGGTCAGCGTTGATCTACTATTACTTGGTTGCGCCACGCATTCTACTTCTGCGGGATGAAGGAGTTTGAAAGCATTTTTAACCTCCACAGCGGCTAGCTGATCAACACGCCTGTGTCTTGCTCTTGTCAGGAATGCTTGGTACAAAAACTCATCATGGAGGAAAGGGAGGCTTGGATACCCTGGGCGGAACCTGAACGAAGTACTCTAGATCCGCGCGGCAGCCGCCTCCTACTCCATCTACGCCATAGCTAGTATAATAGAGTTCAAATTACGCCCTTTTAAGCGGATTAGAATCGAATGGGTGAATTTTTTCAAAACTCTCCAGAGATATTGATTTCTACATTTTGCTTAAGCCTGGAGCGGCTGTTATAGAAGACAGAAGTTCTTAGATGGATGTTTGGTTCCGATCAAAACACGTTACACGTGTAAGGCGTAGCTTTGCTTCCCGGAAAGCAAAAGGTGTGGGTTCGAGTCCCGTCCGGCGCAAGAGTTTTGAGCGCAACCAAACATCCGTCTAAAACCTTCAGAGATAGTTTTTAATATCCTTGCAACAGAGAAGTAAAGGTTAAAGAATAAAGGACGGAGTTAACCAGTCTCTGGGATGCGCCACGCATTCTACTTCTAAGGACTATCGAAAAAGCAATTTTGAATGCGTATTTGCCCTATTGAATGATTCGCGCAGGCTAGCTGATGAACATACCTAGATTCTGTGCTTATCGAACATGTCTGCTAACCCATACCAAGAAACTCAAGCCGGCCCCTCCTCCGACTGAGCTACCATCCTTTTTCGCGACAATTATGTAAAATATAAACGACAAATATTAAAGAGGTACTGCAGAATGCATCAAAAATGCCGTATTTTAACAGAGGACCAAATGACTAAGATAGCTGATGATGTCCTTCAAATCTTTAAAGACGCCTGTGAGCTACTTCCAGATAAAAAAAATAATGAAGGGAAATTTTCACAACAGAAGAGAGGTGAATTTTTGAATGTGTGCTTGTCATTGTTCCAAAACTATCGGATCTTAATCGGAGTTGAGTGAAATAAAAATTCTCCAAAAATTTAAAGAAACTTGTAAGCTATTCTCTAATCGAAAATATTAGATAATTTTTTTTACAACAAAAGAGTCGTAAATTGTAAAAAGATGCGCTTGCCAATGTTGTCAATATTCCAGTATTATTGTATTTTAATTGTAGTTCACTTGAATAGCTTGAAACAAGTAAATTTTTAAAAAGACTTATAAACTACTTTTAGATAGAAAATAATATATAAAATTTTTTCAACCAACAAAGATGTAATTTATTGGTAATTTATTGAAAATATCAATGTTTCAAAAAGATCGTATTGTAGCCATAGATGACCAAAATAGCTGAGAAAACCCTTAAAGTTTTCAGGAAACATATAAGCTACTTTCAGACGGGAAGCAATGAATAAAATTTTTTACAACATAAGAGAAGTGAATTATTAAGCCGTGTTTGTCAACATTCAAAAAAGTCTGACGATTTTTGCTGAAATTGACTAAAATAGCAAATAATGTCTTTCAAACCTTTAAAGAAACTTGTGAGATACTTCTAGATATAACAGAATAATAAATAAAAATTCTTACAACAAAAGAGTCATGAATTTTTGAGGATGTGCTTGTCAGTTTTCAAAATATCGTATTTTAATTTAATTTTTTATTCTTTAATTGACTAAAAGAGCTGAACAAACCTCAGAAAGACTGGTTAGTTACGTTTAGGTAAAAATATTGAATAAAAGTGAATCAGATACAGTTAAAAGGTCTAGAAATCTAAGAGCACCGTCGGATGGTCCGGGTGGGTTTTTGCGAAAAAAGTTCCGATAAATGTCCTGAGTCTGAGACCGGACCGGTGCGTGACCAGGTGAGGGGCCGGCTGAAAAAGCGAATTTCCGGGCGTTGACGAACTGTGGCTGTTAACCCAATTCCCAGAAGCCTTTGCACAGCCGCCGATAACCTCATTTCCGAAGCCTGACCACCCCGGCCGCCACCACCTAGACTGATGACGATGATTTCGGTGACCTTGTCAGTGGTTACACCATAAGGTCTGTGCAAACACACCACATATGACTGTTACCGTTCCCCGACGAGACAGTACGCAAACAGGATACGGTAGAAGCGGCGAAAAAATTCACGACCACGCGGATCACTCACGTATATGGTGTCGTAGATCTGGCCGAGGTAGTGAAAAGGATTGGCGAGCTTGTAGACCTCGCGAGGGCCACGAATCACCAGATCGCCTTTCGTCTCACCGTAAGGATAGAGTCTCGCAGAGAATATATAGGGTACGGTAGTGTTGAGATCGATTTGCTGATTAAGGCCGTCGCCCAGCTGGCGCTTATAACGACGGTGATCTGAAAGTGGGCTGATTCAGAAGCCGAGAAGCGCAAGACTCGGCCCAGTCCGGCTAGGACTGACCTCGGTACGGGTGGGCAGGCGATGATGAGCTCGAGCTCAAGCCGTGGACGAGTCCGATGAGGGCGCATAGCCCGACGAGAAGCGGCCGGCGCATGCGATCCGAATGCGCGATCATCACCGTCTCCGCCCATTCTCCACACCGCCACCGCCGTCGGAGACCACCAGCGCTCCACCACGCTCTCAGACAGCTCCCGCGGATATTCGGAATGCGTGGACGTCCACCAATGTGGCCAACTCGTGGCACGGAACAGCCGAATAGAGACGGCCTTCTGAAGGCCATTGGGTTTGGTGGGGCGAGAAGTTCTTTCAGGCCTCTTCGGGTCCTACTGTGTCCACTATTAGGAAACAGTCCTCCAGTGCTAATTAGCGACTTCAAACGTGGGCCACATGCTCAAGAACGTCGTCAAACAACAGTTTCTTCATTGATACTATTTATTTACTGATACAGATTTCATCGGCGCGTGTAGCGCAGTCGGAGAAGGTGCCGACTGTTGCATGCATCCAATACCAGCTTCTTGGTTCGGATTTTCCGCCTAGGACAACCGAGCCTTCCATCCCTACGGAGTTGGTGAATTGGTACCAGGTTTGACTGGAAAGGGTAAAGAGCTGACGTCTTCATCGGCCGGCCTCCGCAAGTCTTCGCATGGCCAAATACGCATTCATCTCACCTCCACGACATCCCGTAGAAATAGAATACATGGCGCATTCTAAGAGGGTAAGATTGAGTAACGTCGCCCTTTATTCTTATCCTATACAGATTTTATGTCAAATTAGACACTTTTAAAATTAAATTGGACGACTTGAAAGCTAATCAGGCATCTTCAAATCAGACTAGTCCCTCTTCAAGATGAATTCGACACATTTCGAATAAAACTGAACGTTTTTGAAACGAAGACGAACACCTTTCAAATAAGTTGGGCGCAGTTGAACTGAATTGCACAGTTTTTAAAATGCACTGGCCACTTTTTACATCAAATTGCACACTGTTTGATTTATGGCACGATTCACAATCAATCACTGTTGAAATCAAATTTGACACCCTCCAAGCCTGATACTTTTCAGATAAAATTAGACGTCCTTAAGAAAACATTGGTGACTCTTTTAATAAAGCTGGGCGCTTTTCAAATCAAATTGGACACTCTGCGAAGTTTTTTTTTCAAACTGAACATTTTTCAAATGAAGGTGGACCTTTTCAAATTAATTTAACACTTTTCAAACAGAATTGGATATTTTAAACTTGAATTGGAAACTTTTTATCTTATTCTAGGTCAAGGCAATTCTACGATTCCTTTTTATCTTAATTTTTACCCTTTTCAAATAAAAATGTACATTTTAAAAACCAAGTTGAACACTGGAGTAGGGCGCGTGTAGCGCAGTCGGAGGAGGCGCGACTGTCGCGTGCACCCGATACCAGGTTCCTGGTTCGGATTTCCCGCCCAGGCCAACCCTCCGGGGTCGGTGAATTGGTACCAGACTTGTCTGGGAAGGATAAAGCGCTGACTCGGCTCATCGGCTGGCCACCGCAAGTCATTGTATGGCCAAATACGCATTCATGTCGCCTCCACGACATCCCGTAGAAGTAGAATGCGCTGGCGCATCCCAGAAGGGATTGAGTAACGCCGTCCTTTATCCTTATCCTTATCCTTAAGTTGAACACTTAAACGGACGATAAAACAAAATTGAACATTATTCTAGCCGTTAAGTTTGATGTCTTTGAAATCAAACCGAATATCACTAAAGTCAAAATGATCTATTTTTATATCAAAATGGAGCTCTTCAAACAAGTCAGAATAGTGTTTTCAGCAAAAAATGTTACATGGCTTTAAAAAAAATGTTTAAAATCCGCCGCTTAGAAAAGTGAACACTGTTTAAGATTTCACACAATTTTTATTTGTTGAGAAAAACTAACGATCCCACCATATCTAGAAATAAATCGCGAAAAAATTGTGACTATTTATTGTACTAAAAGAAGAGATCGCACCAAACACTTGACCAAATCGTTGCGATTTTTATTTGATTGAGTGCAAAAATTCACATATTCACTTCGCTCCTTCGAGTAAAGTGCATTTACACTTCCAATCAAATAAAGACGCAAGAGCTAGACGGGCGCATGGTCTGAGCTTTTTTAAAGCACAGTCAAAACGCGTTTTTTTTGTATTCTAGAATAAGTTCTCAATCACATCTTTTACTTGAATTATAAAAGTTTTGTAAAATTTCAAACAGTACGTCCACTGATTGGGTCAGATGAACTAAACATTTTCAAAAGTGACACTAAATTTTCCACAAATTAAAAACTTTTTAACCTTCTTGGAAAACAACTATTAGGTTGGTGCATAAGTTCGCGGACATTTGGTCCCTCCTGAATTGAAAGCGTATTTTCCCGCCGAATTCCTCACATGTATCAACGCGTAGATGATCGATCGATAGAGAAAGGAAAGGGCTACAGAACTGTTCCTAACATTTACCTCTACGTTGTTAACGTCAGCTATTATGGCTAAGCAATTCATCCCAACTGAGACGCATATTCGGCACGTCATGATATTCCTGCATCAATCTGGCCTCAATGCCAACGAATCGTATCGTCGCCTGAAGGATGTTTACAACGAGAGTGCTCCTGCTCGAAGTACTGTGTACCAGTAGTTCTCGAAGTTTGCAGTTGGTGAATTCTCCGTTGAAGATAATGAACGAGAAGGGCGCCCGATGACACTGGATTTGGATGGCCTCCGAAGCAGAGTGGAAGCGGACCCATACCAAACCACTCGCGAACTATCAAGCACTCTTGGTGTTAGTCACTCAACAGTCGTTCGAGTATTGAAGTCGATTGGCAAGGTGCGAAAATTGGGTCGCTGGGTACCTCACGACTCGACACAACATGACATGGATCGCAGAGCCGATGTAGCTCTGTCTCTCCTTACCCTCAGACGTACCCACGGATGACTGGGCAGCCTTGTCACCGGGGGTGAGAAGTGGATACTCTACTCTTATTATCACCGGCGTGCACAGTGGGTTGACGCAACTGGAGAGGCAGAGGACGTTCCGAAACCCGACCTTCACGTGAAAAAGGTGATGCTATGCATTTTGTGGAGCCTTCTTGGCGTAGAATACTGGGAGCTGCTGGAAGAAGGGATAGCAGTGACGGAGAGGTTTACGTCGACCAACTGAGGAAGTTGAGGGTCCACCTTCAAACCACACGAGGAGAGCAAGTGAAGGTGTATTTTCAACACGACAACGCTAGACCGCATATTGCTAGAGCGACGGCGGCTGAGTTGGCGGACTGCGGATGGACCGCTCTTCCACATCCACCCTGCTCACCAGATCTCGCTCCTTCTGATTTGTTTTCAAGCCTTCAACGCTATTTGGACGGCCAGCAAGTCAGGAACCGAGAGGATGTCAAGAAGGCACTGCTCACATTTTCCGAATCACAACCGGCCACGTTTTGGAGAAAGGTATCCATGACTTACCAGCACGTTGGCGAAAGACAATTGATGTAAAGGGCGGTTACTTCAAATGATTTGATATTGTTGTTCGTATGTTGTGATAATAAACATTTCATGCCCCAAATGTCCGAAAACTTATGCACCAACCTAATAGTTCAATTAGAAAAACGCTGGCTTTGATTTGTTCGATGTTCAATTTTATCTCGAAGCCTCAGCGAAAATGAATATTCTATAAAAACTTTGAGACAAAGATTTGTTTTAAAGAGTTTCTTCTTTACTCGTGGGGGGGTTGTTTCGAGTTGGAAGATACTGAGCTCGATTTTAGCTCGGCTTAAAAATGGTGTAAATAAGACAACTTTGCCTTTAGAGAGCGTGTTGTAGCCTAGTCGGAGGAGGCCCGGCTGTCGCGTGCATGCGATTGCAGGTTCTTGGTTTCGGCTTAGCGCTCAAGCCAACCAAGCCCTTTCACTTTTCCGAGTTCGTCGAATTGGTGCTAGTCTTGTATGGAAAGGATAAAACACTGACTTTTCTATTGACTGGTCATCGCAAGCAAATCTATAGGTCAGATGCGCATTCAAGTTGCCTCCACAATTTCACGTAAAAATAGAATACGTGGCACATACCTCAAAGGAGATGAATAAAGCCGCCATACTGTCTCCACTTTGTATAGGCAATTCAAGACTAGCACCAATTCTTTTGTAGGGATATTTAAGCACCCATTCTTATTCAAATTATACATTATTGTTATACATTTATACCAACACCAGACGTTGTTCTACACTCGGGATTTGGGGGCGAACCCCCCATCCAGACGTTTGGCAGCCTAGTGGCATCCCGTCAGTGCTCCTTTCTTCTTTAAGCCTTCTTACTTTCATAAAGTAAAGAACTGGTTTTGCTATATAGAATACTATGGCGAGATTCTCCGACGTATACTCTCCCTACTACGTCGTGAGGAACGGACTGTGAGAGTCTCAATCCAAAGTGCTTAATCTGCGGAAATTTAAATGAAACCAATGAGTATTGGTCGACCGCTCGATTCCGTTAACTGTCCGATAGCAATAATATTCCTCCGATTCGTTTAGTCATTCTCTTTAACCCACTCTCAACCCCGCCAATACCACCTACACGTGTGCCGGAGTGAAATAAAAAAAAATTAAAAAAGGCGTACTGACGCGCACACTCGTCGAACGAAGCCTTTAAAAAGTCTTCTCAGAGATGCTGTGCAAAGTATGACCTGTGGAAGTCTTCTGATCTGGACGCACGTTGTACGACGTCTGGGTCACGTGCTCTGAATCCGTACGCATGTTGCATAACGTCTGTGACACATTTGCTGAGCCCCGACGCACGCGTAACGACCAGGGATGGGCGGAATTTCCGTTTTCTGTTTTCTTATTTTCTGGCTATTTCGGGCAATTTATTTCTGTTTTCTGTTTTCTGGGAAAATGGCCAAAAAATTGGCCGGAGAACAGAAAGTAGAGCTGCGAACAAAATTATGTCGTTGAACTTCAATATTAAGAATCGAGAGGGTTAAATATAATTACGAGTCTCATACCAATGTCTCTAGAGTATTTTAATTTGCAAGCATGTACGTTTTTACACGTGCTCATGTAGAAATACACTCATAAACTAAGTCGCTTTGTTTATTTGATTGATTGTGTAAATGCTGCTGACTTTCCTTCATAGGACATTTCTCGACTTTCGTAATTTGGCTCAGTATTCTTTTTGATTTTAACAGTAGTTCGGACTATCTACGATTACTTAAAACTTTATATAAAGCCACGAAACCGGGGTTCTAAGGGCCATTTAATTATCGATTAACTAACAGCCCCTCCTAAAGTTACTGTGAGTCGACTTACTCTCCAGCTCTGGTTTAAAAATTTAAAATTGTTGGCCAGTGACCCCAGTGATCGCTTCCTGCAGAGCATTTTGCGAAGCTGCTTTTCTAACTCTGAACCTTGCCCAGTGTTTGATTGCCAAGAATTAGTAAGAGACAGAAAAGTTTTAGACACCTTTGATTTCGCCGATGAAGTGATACAAAAGTAATTCATGAAATTTCTCACGTATCACCTGTATCAAATGTCGCCTCGTTGATCATCCAGTTGTTTGAGCCGGCACCAGCATCATTCCTGTCGCGTGCCAGAGTGCTGCAATGGATCCTCCTCTCTTGAGGGACACGAAAGCGTCATATTGCAGCTAAAGCTCATAAAAGAAGAATTATGCGGTTAGATCTTCCGCGATTACTAAAGTACCGGCATTTTTGCTAATCCCGAACTCTCTAGGCTATGGTCATTCCGCGTTTCAGCATTGTTCAGTTAATTGTAGATCTACCTCTCCGTTAGCATATGCTCAATGGGTCGCGAGTTTCTTGAGATGTGGTGCCGTGGTTACTATGATCGAATACCTGTTTATGTTGTTTTTAGTCATGCTTAATGAGTCATTATGCCTGCTCTGGTCTTGTGCTCGACGTCGGCGGCTGTCGAAGTTAAGTACAGGAGAGCCTATGCAATACACTAATCTTAGATTTGTTTTTCTTTATATATAATGTAGGGATAGCTTTATTCTTGACATTGATACAATGTACTACTGCAAGTTCGGTTTGATTATCTCAGTTACTATGGAAGCAGCCTCGAATGGAAGCGTAATGAAGGCCTACGTATGACCGGAATTAAGACCGGACTCCTAGGTGTTTCCTTCTGTCTAGTTGCTCGAAAGTGATTACATTATTACATCGGAATCACGCCATAGTTATACTGTTCGCCAAACCGTCCACTGCATCCAAGATTTCAATAAAGTTATTTGCATAAATTCCTTTCAGGTAATTCATACACTACTTTCTAGTCTCATTACACGTTTGTTTGTGATTGCAGTCTCCTTATACTTAGGATTTTGAATTGCTGCAAAACGGTGGCGATGTCCGTTCCCCCCACGTGTTGCCACAGGAAACGAGCCAAACACGGACATTCAAATGCAGGCGACAGGCCCTAGTGACAGGCCGGTCTGAGCTAGTCCGAAAGTCCCGTAACGTAGGCAAGACCCGCGTAGCAACGTTGAATGTGGGTACCCCCGAAGCAACGTTGGCTAGATACGTTGCACTTTACTTAAAGATGGCTGGTGTGCACCCTGATCAAGCATTTGGTCAGGAGAACTGGTGTCACCACACCAGAAGAGCGGACCCTGTCACCAAGCGGGACAGACGCTAATGAAAATGATGATGCTGATGATGAAGATGATGAATTGCTGCAAAGCACTAGGCCCTACCAATGTTACAGTGCATACTGATAATATGCTCCACATGTTTCACCATTGTTCTTTATGGCGCACGTTGTGCATAAATAAATAAATAAATAAATAAATAAATATTGTTCGTTCAGGGCTTTCACGAAGAAGTTCAACAAACGCTTTGTTTGGCATCCTGATATTTTCTTGACACCTCGTGGATAACAGCTGACAGCCCTCGTCAAGCGAGTGCCCGCAAAGCGCAGCCGGTGATACCGAATAGTGTCCATCCTTAGAGTGTAACACAGCTTCTGTCCACTTTCCGGTCCACCTAATTTTCGACGACTTGGCCGATGCGACGCGTCTGTGATCTTCGAGCATCCTCTCGGAGTGACACGACTTACACAAATGATTCTCTCGATTGCACGCTGCGCGACGCTGATCGCATGTTCATCCTGCTCTCGTATGGCCCAGGTCTCTGAGGCGTATCTTAGTGCGGGAAGAACAGTAGAGTCGAATAGGTGCGCATGGAGTCGGACCTTCTTCGTCTTCTTCGACGCTCTTGAAAGCTCCCCAAGCCGCTCGTTTCCTTCTGCTTAGCTCCCAAAAACAGTTGTGCTGATAGCAAAATCGGTCAGAATCTCGTGTTGTTCTGTGAAATATCAAGCCACTACATAACATATTTAGTCTGCTAAGGAGTAACTAGGTGCTGTAAAGAGCATTGGTACGTTGTCCTAAAAACTTTCAACTAGCGGAAACTAAGCCACTTACAGGCAAATGTGTCGGAGAAAGAGACGAACTGGGATATAGTGCAAATGCAAGTTGAAACACTGGTCCACGGCTACATTTCTAGTCATACAAAAGCATCTGCTACTGGAGAAATAGGCCTTCGGGAGGACAGTTAGCACGTATGATAATTTCGAAATTTTCTATTTTCTGGCGTCTTGGTTTTTCTGTTTTCTGACGAAATCGATTTTGCGTTTTCTGTTTTCTGGAAAAATTTTCCAAATTTTCGCTCTTATTGATAACGACGTCTGCAGAACGTTTTCTGAAGCCTGATACACGTTGGACGATACTGTTAAAAACTCTTGGTTCCGTTCACTGATCTCCCTCCCCTATGTAGTCCCCTTGCAGGCTCCCCTCCCCCTACTTTACTGGTCGTCTTACTGTACCACTTACTGGACCACCCTTACAGGTCTCCTCCTACTGGCTCCCCCTTACTGATTCCCCTCCACTAATCACCCTCCCATCTTCACTCTACCTCTTCACTTGCCTCCCTTTACTGGAGCCACCGGTACTGATCTCCTTCCCCTTCTGGTCCCCTCTTCTTCCTCCTCCTTTACCGCCCCCCTTCCTGGTCCCCTTCACTGCACCCCCTCCTTCAATGGTCACACCTTCACTGGTTCCCCATTACTGCATACCTTTTCTGGTCTTCCCTTTACTGTCCTCCCCCCACCCCGGTACTGACCCCTTTCGCTGTTCCCCTTTTTTCTCCTTCCCTACTGGGCCCCTCTGCACTGGCCTGCTGGTCTTTCCTTAACTGGTCCCCCTTTACTGATCCCCTCTCCACTGGTCCCCCCGTTACCGGTCTCCCTTCACTGGACCCTTCCGCTTCAGTGGTTCTCCCTTATTGGTCAACCCTTCGCTGGTTCCCCTTAATTAGATGAACGACTTCCGACGCTCGCGACACGAATTGGGCGACACCTCGTTTAAACCCGGACGCCTGTTACTCGAGGTCTATGAAAGGCCAGATGGACCGACGGAAGGACAATTTATTACTACACCAGCCGATTATTTGATCAATATCGATTGATGGTGATCGATGCCCCAAAAATAAACTTCAGATTTGTGTTCAGCGAGCTCGATTACCCCAGGGCTGAAGATTCGTACCGCTTAAACGATATCCACAGAAAATCAATAATACCGATCGATATCGATTGATCGACTTCAGATTCGTGTTTGGCAACCTCGATTACCCCCGGGGTTGAAGTTTCAGACCGCTTGAAAGATATTCACAAAATATCGATCGATATCGATTGCCTCCCCTGCTGTGAACGCCTCTCGTCGATGATGATCTAAATGCCCAGGCGCGGTTGCCGACGTGTTCGGCACATCTACGGCTCGCCAGGCACGACGTCGATGTTCAACAATCGTTTACAAACCTCAGTGCCCCCACTCCAGTTGTGACGGGCGGACGAATGGACACACGGACGGACGGACGGACGAACGGACGAACGAACGGACGGACGAACGGACGGACGGACGGACACACACACACGCACACACCCTTACTCTTCTATATATAGTAGGATTGTATAGCATGTAAAATTTATGGAAAATTTGTCTGTTTTTAAATCGATACCTTCTTCTTTTTTTAGAAAAAAATTCGTGTCGAATTAATTCTGAGGTAGTGTACTATGACGTTCTCCTGCTTTTCAATAAAGTCGTGAAATTTTGATCACATATTTGGCTGCGATTGTAGATGGATCTGTGTAAACGACATTATGGTCTAATTCTGACAAAAAATCTTTGAGTCTTCATGTGGAAACCCTTCTACTTCAAAGCTGAATGAATCTGTTTCGTCGAATAAGTTGCTTTATTTTTACAATTTCATTTTTAAAAGCCATATAGATCTACCTCGAAACTTCATATAGATCCATGTGCATCCGTCGCTTTTCTCTCACAGCACAGATACACTCAACGCGAGTTCGTTTTTGTTTTGAGAGAGCCTGATGCTTCGAGATACTGTATCGTCGGATCGGTGACGCGAATTCGTCAGATGACTCACGCATTCACAGGCCGATGTGCATTCCCCAACGCAACCGCCGCTGTTCCGTTATTGCGCTTTCGTCAGCAGCCAGCTGCTGATTGATGTCGCTGTCTGAGGTCGTTCCGTGCAACGTTACGCACGACATCTATGCGCTCACTGTCGAAAACCAAGAGCTCAGCATCACCTGCGCCTGATGCAGCTGTCAGTGAAGCCCACTCCCTAAAGGGCTGAACCACACTGAGAGGCTCGAAGTGACTGCGGTGTTATTAGGGTGTAACATGTAGTAATTTCGGTCCACTTTTAAATCTTGTTATTTATTTCTATTTGTATTTTTTATTTTTCTAATTAACGCGTTGACGACACTGTCACGCAATGGTGCGCGACAGCTAGTCTGTCTCGTGGAACGATTTCGCGCAATGGTGCACGACGGCTATTATTTTAACAAGAAGATATACGGCCCATCCAAACTTCGTCCAAATACCTTATTCAGGATGCTGAACACGATGCCGATGTCCATTTCGACAATTACGGCCGATTTCCCTTTTAATCAGTAGTCGTGTCAGGGCCACCGACTTCCCCAAACTCTGTGTATGTGAAGAAGATTGAAACAAACCTACCTTTACCTGTGCTGTTTAGAAATGCGTTCAACTCCACTTTCGTATTAACCTCCTATTATTGCTTTTCTCCTTAGCAGCCTCATTCGTTCTCTTTTTCCCCTTTGGATTCACCCTACTTTCTCTGCTTTGATAACACAGTTGAAAGGTAATTGGTGAAGTTTGAAAGAAATTTTCTAGAGTAGCTGTCAAAAGGTAACATCATGAGCGTTCCGAATCTCGATGTCGAGGAACTCAACGAAAGCTTCGAGGATTTACTGCTTGACAGCGACGTTGAAGCTGACGATGGCATTGAAGCTGAAGTATCACTGCTTTACCTTATACCTGGCTTTGACATCATTGTTGAATTACTCTGTTCGATTGTTCCTTCTTTCCTTGTTTTACCATCGCAAATTTTTTACACGCCTTGTGGGTGATAAATGTGCAATGCAATCACGAATTTCAATCTATAGTTGCGTTCCTCCACAAGGCAGAACGGTCGTCGCCAGGGTATGTGACGGTAGGTATGAGCTGGTGAGCGTTACCCATACATATCGCGACATACCTTCGCTAGTTGGCTGAAATTTTAAAAACGGACGTCTGACTCGTCATGAGCACCAAAATAACCTCCTAGACGAAGTTTTGTCTACATCGGACCCATTCCTTCCGTCTCTTTTATATCCTGATAAGACCACCCTAGTTAACGACGTGGGGGGGGGTGAAGGATAACCGGCGGTAACTGTTAAGAGGAACATTAGCATCGTGTTTGGCATCCCAAATTTATCCTTAGACGAAGTTTGGGTCACGATATGCCGTGTCACGTTTGTGCGGCGCGCTTCGTCCCACGGGCCAGAAACGCGAAAATCGCTCTCGTCGTCAACGTGTTAATAACCGCCAATCAGTTATCGATATAATCACCACTACTAGTGATCACTTGCTGCCATCTTCTTGGCAACTATTCAATGCCACGAATGTAGGACTCTGAACGTTTCTGCGAGAAGAATGCATTCAGGAGCTGTTCCAGGTCACTTCTGCCATCGTATATTTTCCCATCCAATCGATGTTGCGGAGCGCGGAAAAGGTGGAACTCGAGTGGTGCTGGATCAGACGAGTAAGGGCGATGGGCAGGACTTCCCATCCCAGCTCCACCTCTTTCCTGCGCGTCTGGAAAGCAACATGCTGACGGGCGCTGTCGTTTAGAAAGCAAATCTTCTTTGGTTGCTGGAGTCTCCGATCCAGTGCAGCCTTGTTACATTCCACCTGGAATGCGTAGATGTCTGCGGTAACTGTGACACCATCTTGCGGAAGCTCCCAGTACACAACTCTAGATACAGACCACCAAATCGACAACATCACTTTCTTCTCGTAAGTTTTCGTTTCATCTCCGATCCCGGGCCCTGCGTCCACCCACTCCTTACGTCTACTATGGTTAACCAAGAACACGACCTTTTCATCGTCTGAGATTACGTTTTTGAGCTATTCGAAATGGAGCTTACCGGAGATCAAGAAAGTACCGGCATCTACGTGCTGCAGTCTTTGGTCGTCCGTCAGTACGTGAGGTATCTATTTGTCGACTTGCAACATTCCCGAGTTCTCGAAGCCACATGGTCTACCGCCATGTAGCTTAAGCCCAGCCTTATTGCTCGTGCTCGAACTCGTCCAACAAGCAGTGTCGAAGGTGGATGCGGTCACAAGCTATAATTAGCCACAAATGTTGTCTTGTGCAAATTTCTGTCATACATAGGACACTCCGGAATATTCTCACAATCCAAATCGCGACATGGTTCAGGAAAAGCTGAGTCACGTTTTGTCGAAGAAAGTGGATAGAACCTGTGCTACACTCTAGAGGCCCCACATACTTCTGCGGCAACGCCACGGCCCTATCCTTAATCACGGGGCAGAGACGCAGAGTTCGCCGAAAGCGGCGTCCCTGTGGCGGACTGCCGTTCTACCCCGCGCCCCTTAAACAGAGGCGTGGCAAATGTCTGCGTCTCCACTATCTCGTAAGGCAGCCACTGAACTCTCGAGCAAGCCCAGGGGTTGGGGGTGGGCGGGCCAGGGAGACGAGGGGACCCTGTCATATCTTTAACCATAACGACGAGCGGCGTCACGGCAGTAGTGTACGGGAGCCTTAAGGCCTCGTGCATACTTCCTGTCGCCGCATTGGAATCGCAGCCATGAGTTTTGCTGTGTGACGCAAAGGGATGTGCAGCTCCCAGCGCTCGTCGCTCTGCAAGGGAGCGCGACGGCGATCCTCCCAGGACCAATGCTAAACCACGCGCGTGGCGCGGAAAAGTGTGCCATGCTTGCGCGGGCGCGGGAAGCAATCGCGCATCCCGGCCGCCGCAGCCACGGCGGGGCTTCTTTTGAATATTCGAGCGCGTGCGGAGGAAGGGCGCCGCGATGACATAGCGGCGATGGAAGTATGTCCCCGGCCTAACGCTTTTTGGGAACCATTCATGAGATCATCATCACACTTGAGATTGTTTCGAAATAACGGCTTTCCTCACAATACAATATGTGTCTGGTCATCCTAAAACACACTCACGAAGAACGCTTCCCTATTTCATCAGGGGCCGGATTCATGAACGCGGCCGGAGGTAAATGCTACCCCCACTTACCTCGACGTCCATTTACCCGCCACTTTCCCCGAACTTACCTCCGTTTTCTGAATCATGATAGGCAGGGCGAGGGTTTTGCTCCGCGGCCAATTTCTGACCCAATGTGCATGCCTCCGCTGGCCCGCTGGCATCAGCTAACAGCAAAACCAAGCAGTCACACTTGCTGGTGGGGCTTCGCTGGCACCGACACTAACAGCATCGTATTTAGGGGAAATGAAATGTGAAATGTGGGGTTGGGCGAGGGTGGTAGGGAGGGAGAGGGGTGGAAACTAGTAACATAGCAGGAAGTACAGAAACAATGGTAAATGTGGGCCTACATGACTAATAATGGGCGCCATCCACCACAGTAGTCTCCATAGACAACATATGCCAAGGAAGGCTAAGGTGGCGGACGGGCATAGTCCACCCACGCAAATCGTAATTTACGATTCGTGGTGGACTAGGCTCATTCACTAAAGGAAGCAATTCACTTAAAAATAAGTGGCATTGTGGACCGCCATGGTCCACAGAGCCCAAAAAATCATGGAATGCAAGCCTAATAGAGAAAAACAAAAGGTAAAACAACTCACCGAAGTGCGGCGAAAGACGTGCGCATGGCGACGGCAACTAGGCGCCTCTGCCAGGCATTGAATTTGCGGCTGGCGGCCAGCTCAAAGCTGGCTAATGGCCAGCGGAGGCATGCATTGGGTCAGAAGTTGGCCGCGGAGCAAAACCCTCGCCTTGGAGGTAAATGTTCCCCGACGCGCTAACGGGGTAGCATTTACCTCGACACTTACCTCGGATTTTTCCCCCCCCGCCGCGCGTTCATGAATCGCGCGTGGGTGGGGAGTTCGGGTAAATTCTGCCCTTATCCGCCAGTAAATCGTTCATGAATCCGGGCCCAGCTTCTCAAATTTTCGGAATTTTTGCAACATCTACGGGACCATTTGACTTCTGCTACTGTTTAACGTTCGTCTTCTACGTCGTAATAAAGAGAAATGCATACAAATATTACACTGACTTGCTCATTGACTGGTTATCCTCTCATTCTTTGTAGGAAAGACGGGCCCACTGCAAATACATCAAAACCCTGTGAGAATCAACTTGAATTTATTTTATTCTCATTATTATTGAATTTCTATGTTATTATTTTTGTTATCGATTTTAATATGCTTTTTTGGGCGTCTTGACAATACACCAGTGTCGTAGTAGATTCTTTATAACACAGTGTCTCTACCATGAGTCCACTCTCCAAGCTCTTCGACAATTCGGTAAGGGTGGAGTGCACGGCGCAACCCAGCGGAGCTTATTATCGTCGACATTGTCTGTGACTCATACAAATGGTGTCAAAAGTTGGCGGATAAGCATAAGAAGCAGCGAATCCGTAAAATGTCTCCTGTGTTGAGTTCAAGTCCAGTACGCGCCGCAGCGGCGCCACTTCGCACTGCGTCACGCTCGCTCAAAGAGGTTAATGGCCGTTTTTTCTAATTGCGCGGTAAGTTTTCTGAATTTTCTTCACTCTTTAAGATCCAGAGAAGGTTTGTGGAAATAAGGGGAAACGAAGTCAACACCTTCGCCGTTGAATTGCACAGAAGTTGGATGAAGATGGTGCCAGGCGTCGAACGCACGGCGCATTCCGAAGACAGGATGCTTCACTTCTGCATCTACCCTTCATACTCTATTGAAGGCACAGTTTTGAATATTTTTTCAGGACTTCATTTAGGCTGACACTATAGAGAAGATACAGAGCCTGCGGTAAACTATTTCGCCTATGGAATACGCCATGCATTCTACTTTCACGGTGTATCCTGGGGATAATTTAAGTATGTACTTGACTTACGCTATGACTTTTTGCAACCGGCCGATGAACAGATTGGGCAGTTTTCCTCCAAAGAAAGCCTTACACCAATCTGTCGAGCACGAATGGATAGAAGACTTTTCGCTAATTGGCCTGGGCGGGCCCAAATCTTGGTCGAGGATGCACATTAGGGTCGGATCTATCCGACTGTGCCAGATCAATCTCTTCTGAGCACTCATTCATGGTAAAATAGCGCTGGCTGCGCTAGAACTTTATGATGCTCGATATTGATCGGTATTGATTATGCTGATCGATCGGTAATCGCTATTTATTGCGAGGTTCGTCTAGTCGCCATCACACCTGCCCAAACCGACATCGGAAGCGAAAAGATTTTTTTACACGTGTAGTAAACTTAGTCTAGCAGCCATCATATTAGCGTGATTCCTATCTTCTGCCCTTATCGATAATCGATCAGGTATCGACCAATATTGATTTTTCACACTGTTTGTGCATTTGTTCCAAACCATAACAGGAGAGCACCATATCAATATGACAACCATGGAAGTTGCCGCATACCAACCAGTTGATTAGTCGTCTCGCTTTATGTAAGGCCTATCCAGCGGTCAATATTTTTGCGCGGACGGACAGACAGATAGGGAGATCGACAATTTGCTCTTTCACCGCAATCAGTACTAAAAACTGCTTTTCGTCTCTTTCCTAAGAAGTCGCTCGGCGACATCACATGTAATTTGGACTGGTTCTTTTCTCATGCAGATATCTGACAAAAATCGATAATACAAATAAAAATCGATTTTACAATTGATTTTTTAGGCTCTAGAATTTTCTTTGCGGCCACCACAATTGCGCCGATCTATCCATCTGTCACATCTCCAGGCAGTAGAACCTTTGCGGCGGCTATTGATTTTGCGCGGACGGACAGAGAGACAGATTAACGGATTAAATTTTTTGCCATATGTAAAAGGTCGTTAAGCAGGATTTTACTACCAACTTTTTGAATGGTCTTCTGCACTATTACATAATGTGTTTCTTTGTTAATCGCTGCACAATCTTCTTTTTTGTAGACTTAATCCATTTCATCTTATTCAGCAGTTTGTCCATTTGTCCGCCTATTTCTTCGTCCGCGCGAAATTAATTGCGGCCCAAGGCAGCGACAACTCGGTCTGTGTTAATGTTTCCTGCTCGTGGTTAACCCAATTCATATTTATTTTTTTATTATTAATGAATTATCTTAATGAAATTCTATTGAAGATGGTGGTTTGAAGGGCGATTCAAAAAGGAAGCAGTATCGATCGGTCACTCCGTATGCCACGATGTTATTGACTTTCGATAGTGGTCAGTGGCTGACAAGTAGACAATATCAATAATATCAATATACTTCAATCAATATGGATCGAGGCTATCGATTTTCTTTTAGAAAACTGCATTTGAAGTAGGAATTTACGTTAGGCGGTGAATAAGCACGTGAACAGCACCGATTGGCTAATCAATACCGATCGATATCACCGACCTCGACTTCGGCATGTAGCATGACCAGCCAGTAGGCGGCTGACTACTGTATCTTTCTGCAGAATAACTAGCCGAACGATGTGACCCCGGAAGCCGCACCGGTGTCGGCCGACTCCAACTCGTCGCTGTCCATTCATCATCTCCGTTTTCTCGAGCTGCTACACGTCGCCGAAGCGGCGTTAAACGCACTTCATCCGTGTCGAAAAACGCGTCGTCGTCGTTGGCGGCGCGGCTTGAACCGGCTTAATTGGACAAATGAACGGCATCCACTCTTCCGCTTAGATGAGCGTGATGTTTCCAGGAGTGGATGATCGACGACTTCGCACTTATGCCGTTTCCGGCCATCGCGCAGACGTCGTCGCCTTGACGCTCTCGATGACGATCACCAACTGGATTTTGGAGAGGGCAGAATTTAGCGTCTGACCCTTTTGGTATATTCAGACAAAAATTCTTGTCATGTTGGAAGAGTTTTGGTAGTAAAACAACAACAGGCGCGTGTAGCGCAGTCGGAGGAGGCGTCTTCTGTCGCGTGCACCTGAATCAGGTTCGTGGTTCGGATTTTCCGCCTTGGACAACCAAGCCTTCCTTCCTTCCGGGGTCGACGCATTGGTACCAGCTATGTCTGGGAAGGGTAAAGCGCTGACTTGTTCATCGGCTGGCCACCGCAAGTAATTGTATGGCCAAATCCCCTCCACGCCATGCCGTAGAAATAGAATGCGTGGCGCATCCCACAAAGGATTGATTAGTGCCTTCGTCTATCCTTTCGTCCTTATCCTTGCAGTACTATGAGACTTGGCCTGACTTGCCTACCATGTGTATGTTGGCACAATTTTGGAAGCTGGATGCAAGGCTTAATCCTTGTAACTATAAAAATATCATCTTGTTGTGATGCATTAACTTGGCTGAGGTTTTAAATCTACTCTGGGATTGTTATACCCAGAGGCGGGTAGTGCAGTCGGAAAAGGCCCCAGCTGTCCCGTGCATTCGGAATCGAGGTTCTTGGTTCGGTTCTACGCTCAGACCAACGAAGTCTTCTATGTCCCGTTGGTAGGTGAATTGATACCGGTTTTGCCTAGGAAGGATAAAACACTTCATCGAGTTTTTCATCGAGTGGCCAGTTCACGTCGTTCCGTAGGCGAAATTCGCATACACTTCTTCATTCCCCAATACAAGTAAACTACGTGACGCATCCTACAAAGGATTGATTAATGCCCTTGACTGTATCCTTATAAAGATATTTCCAAAGAGTAAATGTGAGAAGCGTGGCGCATCCTTAAAATGTATACGATGCCGTCGTTGGTTCATATCCTTTTTTAAGCTACAAGCGTCTGTGTCTTTGCCGCACTTACTTCGAGAATGAAGTCAATCAAGACCGAGTGAGCATAAAGACCATGGACCTAGTACGATGCTTCCTGAATTTGGAGGTCTTCTCCCTTTGAAACGAACACGTCGACGACCCCGTATAGAACTTGAAAACAACAGAGACGTCGGTCAGGCAATACTTGCGATTGAAGATGATGTGGTCGACTTCGTTGTGGAACTGGGCACCGGGGATTCCCAGGTCCATCGTAGGGCGAGAGGCTTCTGGAACTGAGTTTCCATGGGTGGTGTTAGTCTACATGTTGAACTCAGACAGTCTTTCGCATTGCTCGTTCCACTCCTAACCGTAGGTTCCGATGTGAAGTTGTTCCGGCGACCTTCGCGGCACGATCTTGGCGTGGAAGTCGCCGACGATCACATTGCAGAAGGTGTGATCTTCCTTATAGAACTTCTCCAGCTCCACGCAGAAGTCTTCGACCGCTTCGTCTTCGTGGTCGGATGTTGGGGCATACGCGACGAACACAGCCAAAGCTGCCACGGAGCCACATCGCTTCAGTCGCAGACGTCCGATTCGGCTTGTCACAAACTCATACTAGCCGACGTTCATAGCCAGGGAGACCAACGCCGCCCACTACCTTGCATGCTCCGAGGAACAGTTTTCACCGGAGCATCTTTCACCTTCTTGAGGGTCTCAAACTTGGGTAATTAAACCAGTGAGCTCAATGCGCCATTGAACAAACCGACTTCATTCTTTCGAATGGGATTACTTTTCGAGACCTCGATGTCATCGCGGAAGGTCTCTACATAGGAGACCTTAACTACCCAAGTTCTTCCATCCTAGAACGACGGCGGACACACGGCTGCCGTCGCCTTATGCACCTTCTAACGATGATCCGCTAGCTCTAGCTCCAGCAAAGCTTTCAGCCAAACCTGTCGCGTGCCAAAGTGATCCAGCTGGTTTCCAACCCTCGAAGGACGCTAATAGCGTCACTGACACCAAGACATCCACTAGAGTTCAGTAACTCTGCTGGAGTCCACCTGGTGGCAACAAAAAGGAAGACGTGCCCGGACCACCTAATTTTCGACGAATTGGTGAAGTAACTGGGTCTGATTCCGGACGATCTGGAAGCCCTTCTCTACTCGCCTCTGTCAAGACGTGCCAAAGTGACCCATCGAGTTCTCATGTGTTGAGGGGCTCAAAAGCTTTCTTTTCTGAAGCAATCCCTGGTTCAGCATGTTCGCGAAGACACGTCGTGGGCTGTTGTTGCCTTAAACCCCACCGGGAATTAGTTAGTCGGTGCGACTCCGGTCCGGCCGGTGTCACTTGAGAACGTGGAGGCTGACCCACCTAATTTTCGATGAATCGTGGTTGTTGGCGATGAGTAGATGGGAACTCTGCACATCCTCTTCTACTAACTACATACACAGGTCATGCAACATTCCATGAAGGGGTTCTGAATAAAGTCAACGTCTTGATGGAGCCTTCCTTCTTCAGTTGGCCCTCTGGCACCGCCGTCATTCCCCTTCCGACTCTTTAGTATATCACTTTGGCATAGAAGATGACGGCTTCAAAAAGTCGAAACGCCTAAATATCAGATGAACCAGTGATTTAAGCAAGACATGTGAGCGGCTGTGCCTAAAGGATATCTCAGTGAGGAATCTATTCACCGCACAGCTCGCTGCCACTAGAACTAAGAGCACATCTTTACGTTCCAAAAGGGCTGAAGGAGTGACTCCCAACTGATAGCGCAGTGGCGACTATGTGCCAGGAGCACGGCCCACACCAAGCCACCCAAACCACGCGCAGCTTATCACCTCCTGCGCTTCGACGGCTAGTTTCGACGGCAATTCGCGAGCGTGTCCCGCGGAAGACACCCAATTCACTTCGAGGAAACGGGAAGCGGGGTGGGGCCAGGTTGGGTTCCCAGGCCAGGTGGCCGCGCGGCAACTAAGCCGATCCGGGAGCGCCATGTATCATCCGTGACGACGAGTTGCGCGCGAATATCCCGATTTGCATGGATCTGCAGGGGTGAGTGCGGTCGGCTGGCCGGCCGTCTGCACAAAGGCGAAAGTGCCGCTCGTTCTCTCCCGTATCCACTCCCGCTGGCCGTCGATGGCGGTGGTGGAAATCGCCGTCTCAGGCAAGGGATCGGGAGACCTCGTCACCGGCATGCAGTTGTTGGTTCTTCAGAATCATCGGTTTTTTGCGCGGAAGACAATGGAAGAGTCGATCTTGGGCCAGAATGTACCGCATGAGTATCAGATGCCCTCTCGCTTCGTCTTCTTGGTCAACCGACAGAATCGTTACTAAGCAAAAGGTAGGCGTTTCTTTGTTACTTCACATTCTAAGCAACCTTCAAGATGCAAAGGACAGCTACCTCGTATGGAAACATCACTCCGTTCAGTAGGGCTGCGGAAGAGACTTCAACGCCAAGATCGGACAGCGAAGTTCGCCTGGAGCCTCATTCATCAACGCTTCTACCCGGGGGCCGGATTCATCAATGACTAACCCGCGGGTATAGGAGGTAGAGATACCCACGAATCCCTGCCTTCGTCTCTGAATCCTACCTTATCTCTACCTGACTCTTATGTTATCTCTACTCCTTATACCACGCATACCCACGGGTTTAACTGTTGATGAATCCGGCCCCGGGTTATGCGGGGTTTAGGGTACACATACCCACGCCGAGGGATTCATGACAAACCTTACATGTCACATCGTGAGTATATCAGGAGTAGAGAATACTCGACGATCGTCTTGGGTATATCTGTGAGGTTTCATTCCACGTTGACAAAATGGCGCTCCAGTGAGATCAGGGGCCGGATTCATCAACGACTAACCCTCGGGTATAGGGGTAGAGAGACCCACGAAGCCTGCGTCTCTGCCTCTTGCCTTATCACTACCTGACTCTTATCTTATCTCTACCTGTTATACCCCGCATACCCACGGGTTTAATCGTTGATGAATCCGGCCCCCGGTGTTCTTGCGAGAGGTTCTCGCGTTCTAAACTTTCTAATAGTTTTAATAAAAAATAACAATAATAGTAGAAAAAGTGAAATAGTTTTAATTTTCGTTGGATAGCGATCAGTTCTAATTTTCTTCCTTAAAAAACAGCTCTAATTTTCTAATAGTTCTAATAGTTCTAATAGGACGCGAAATAGTTCTTAATTTCGTTAGCCTCTTTTGACATGCCGGAATTTTTTGAGAAGAAGTAAACATTGAAACGTACAACTTGCAAAGAAGACGTGAAGTTTGACTCGAAGGTCGTTGAATTTGATTTGAAAAACTTTGCATTTCATCTCAAAATGGTATATGCTTATACATTACCTTGCGTTACGTCTGCCTTGGATTGCGGAATATCCACTTCATTTCAAGGATATTCCATTCAGAATGAAAGCTGTGCGGTTTGTTTTAGAAAAGCTTTTGCTTGCAAAATGCTTATTTTTTTCTAGAGGTGTCCAGTTTGAAATTCAAAGGGAAATCGTATGTCAAAGAACACGGTGCCGACGCCCGTTCTTTGCTCATCGCCCTATCGATTGCCGTCGTCCGGTGGTGGACATTGTCGTGTTGGACTCCCAGTTCCACACCTCACATCAGCCGTGTATTCTGCGTCTTCGAAGCCTTCGACGACTTCAATCACCGGCTTCTTTTCGATTTAAAGTCTTGACAATTATGCCCGCTCCAAACTGTGCTGTTTTTAAGAAATACTGTTTTAAAAATTAGCGCTGAGTTCTCAACGCAAAATCTGAATCAACATGTCGTTTGTGAAGTGCAACCCCATTTCCGTTTTCTGTTTTGTTCAATAATTCGAAGTAATTCAGAATCTAAAGTGTTTTCTGTAAAATCACATCTCTTCCAAGCCTCTCTAATCCTCGGACCTCATTGCCCATGAAGGAAAAAGGCGCGTGGTAGCGCAGTCAGTGGAGGTGCCGGCTGATGCGTGCCAGCCGATTCCATGTTGCTGGTTCGGATTTCCCGCCCAGGCCGAGTTTTCCATCCTTCCGACGTCGATGATTTGGTGGCTAACTCATCGGGGAAGGATGATGCGTTGACCTGGGGCCGGATTCATCAACGCGTATACCCACGGGTATGCGGGGTATAGGGGGTAGACATACCAACGATGTGGACATACCGACGATTTATGATAAACCTTACCCGCCAATTCGTGGGTATATCAGTGGGTAGAGAAAACCCGCCGATCGTTGGGGCACATCCGTATACCCGCCACTCCTTCGCGCCTCATTGACAAAATGACGCTCCAGTGAGATCATCTGTTTTCTCGAAAGGCCTAGTTGTACCTTACCCTTGATTCCTTTCATGAATACCATGAGGGAATCATACCTACTGCTGGTAGGTAGTGGGTATGATTCCCTTACGGTATATCTACCTACACCCATTGCTTGATGAATCCGGGCCCTCTTCATCGGCTGGCCACCGCAAGTAATTGTATAGGACAATTACGTATTCATTCAGAGTGTCTCAACGAAGTGTAATGCATGGCGCACTCCAGAAGATTTGATTAGCTCCGTCCTTTATCCTTTGTGTTCTCGTCAGTCGCTCTTCTCCAATTGATGACGACGCTAGTAACCCCACCTCCACACTCGGAATAGTGAACGCTAGTACGAAAAAAGGCAAGAAATTAATCGTCGTAGGAGGCACCACCACCCGTTTTACCCCTTCTCCTGCCTAATTTTCCTAATTTTTTACGACGCGAGCGACAGCCCTTCTGAGATCCTCCAACCTCGTCGAATGTGGTCCATACGATCAATTCATTGCTTGAACGGCCCGTCTAATTTCCATAAGAAAAGGCTCTGAACTATCATTTTTTTTTAGATAAGGAAGAAAACTGGTACTTGTCTGCAATATGACCCACATGGAGCCCCGGCAAGGCACCAGCCAATCAGAGCGCCGACCATCGTACGCACGGCTCTGGGCGGGGCTGACGCGCATAGGCTTAATATATCGATCAGTGCAGACAGTCGGTCCCAATTCTGTGAAAATCGCCCACAAGTCAAAGTTCCTTCCCTTGTCCTGGGCTCGGCTGAGTTCTGTGCTCCCTTCCGTTGATGCTCCCCCCCACACCAGCAAACAGCAGTCTGGAATTTTTATTTAATTGCGTTTTTTTATGTCGAACGTCCTGCCTTAGTGTCTCGGCCCCGGCCACATTACCAATTAATACTGGAGAAGCTAACTTCGCGCAATAAAGGATAAAAGACGGCGTTTTTCAATCCCCTTTGGGATGCGCCACGCACTCTACTTCTACAGGATGACGTGGAGGCGACATGAATGCGTATTTGGCCATACAATGACTTGCGGTGGCCTGCCGATGAACAAGTCAGCGCTTTATCCTTCCCAGACAAGTCTGGTACCAATTCACCGACCCCAGAGGGATGGAAGGCTTGGTTGTCCCAGGCAGGAAATCCGAACCAGGAACCTGGTATCGAGTGCAGGCGACAGCCGGCGCCTCCTCCGACTGCACTCCACCTCACTTAATAACATTTGAATTAAAAATTCAAGCAATATAGGACCTAACCTACAAGTGCACCATAGATACCCTTCAGCAAGGCGCAGTGCGTTGGCGGCCGAGGCTGTTCGACCACCCGATACGGTTCGAGTTCGATCGACCCGATCGGTCTTATCTGACCTTCGCCAACCCACTCAAGGTTCATTTCGGCTCCGTTTGTCTCCGAACGGCAAGTGATGTTTCCAGATACAAAGAAGTCGATTTCTCGCTTCAAAAATTTGATTCCTTCTCCTTGAAATGTGCAGTATCCGCGTGGCAGACAATGTAATTTATTAGTTTGTCCCATAAGTCCCTGTCGTTTTTTTTTTCAACGATTCATTGCGGATTTCGCAGGCGGTCTCTTGCATAGAGCTATACAGCTTTCAAAAGAGAACGATTTGCTCTATCAGAACATGTAATGCATTTCTTTTTTCAACCAGAATTTTGTCAATTTTTAGGTCGTTGAAGTGAAAAGTGAAAAAGTGAAAAAGTAGCCATTTGCGCACTTGTTCTCTCCGCTTAGGTTTGTAATTTTTTACGCAGTTTTTTATAGCACTTGGAAGACGATGTTCTGTACTACAAGAATATGTGTTGGTACTATTTTCTCACCTGCCCTTTATTGATTTTTAGGTCATCAAATTGGGACGTCCGAAGGAGGAGGGTTATTTTTGCCGACAGCTCCTGCTCTGTGGTTGGACTTTTTGGGTTGGACTTGTATGTCATTCGAAAGAGAATGTCTTGCTCTATAAGAATTTATTACGCGTTTATTGATTTCTGTCGAATATCAACAAAATGCCAAAAAGAGAAAAATCATCTCCACCAACAACACCTTCTTGTTCGGTCTGCCTTGCTCATTTTTATGTGACACTTGAAAGTGGATGCGTTGCTCTACCACAGCATATAATTTGTTCTTCAGCCATTTAAATTTTTGCTAATTTTCAGGTCATCAAAATGAAGTGCCAGGTCGACAGGGATGAGCACTTCTGGCACCTTCTTCTGTTCGTTTACTGCAATTCTGTACAAAAATCGTTGAAGATGTCCGTTTAGTGTTAACGGGCAAGCAGGCCGGCAGGCACCATGCATCACACGGATGTATTCAACGAATTTTGCACAGAATTCTAACTGGAGATGAAAATGGTGTTTGTATGTCAACATGAAGCACCGTTTCTCTGACAACCTTAGCAGCACTGGAACCGTGGTTGAAAGCAAAGAGAAGAAAGTGCCAGAAGTGCTCATCTTTGTCGACCTGGCACTCCATTTTGATGACCTGAAAATTAGCGAAAATTTAACTGGCGAAGAACAAATTATACATTCTGGTAGAACAAGACATGCACTTGCAAGTGTCACATAGACCTGAGCAAAACAGGCTGAACAAGGAGAAGGAGTTGCTGGTGAAGATGATTTTTCTCTTTTTGGAATTTTGTTGATATTCAATAGAAATCAATAAACACGACACACATTCTTATAGAGCAAGACATTCTCTTTCGAATGACATACAACACCAACCCAAAAAGCCCAACCACAGAGCAGGAGCTGTCGGCAAAAATAACCATCCTCCTTCGGACGTCCCAGTTTGATCACCTAAAAATCAATAAAGGACAAATGAGCAAATAGCACTAACACATATTCTTGTAGTACAGAACATTGTCCTCCAAATGTTATAAAATTTGCGCAAAAATTTGAAATCTGAGCGGAGAGAAGCAACTGTAGGCAATGGTCATGCTTCTGTTTTTCACTTTTCACTTTAACGATCTAAAAATTTACAAAATTCATGATGAAAAAAGAAAAGCAGTATATGTTCTGATAGAGCAAATCATTCTCTTTCGAAGGCTATAAAGCGCTATGAAAGAGACTGCCGACGAAATCCGCAATGAATTGTTGAAGAAAAAAAAAAACGGCGGGGACTTATGGCACAACGTAATATTTTGCGGTTATCTTAAAATCGCCTGTGCATTCTCATTCTTGAAGTATCTGCTTCAAAAATCCGGTTCCTTCCTCTTGAAGTGTGCGAGAACATTCGCAAGACAATATGGTCTACTAAACGTCTTCTTAGATTCGTTTGTGCATGCATTGTTTCATCGTTGAGTCGTTTTCAATGTTGGTTATGATTCTATGTATTATACGGTACCGCGCATATGATTTGGTCAATTGCCGAAAAGAACGCTTTGAAGCGTTCCGAGGCGGCTTTTTAAAATATTTTTTTTAAAAGTCAGGCACTTGTGATATGAAACATATACTTGAGTTGAGCAGCTCGAGCTCTATCTTTTGACATAATAATCAATAGGGTTGAACAATGCATATAGGCCGGACATAACCAATCGAGTAGGCGCGACAGCTTGTAGAGTGAGCGTTTGGGGAGTTTTACCGGGAATTCCCAACCGCTTTACTCAGGAATTGCTCTAAAACTGTCCAGCTTGCCTTTGAGGTGCGCCGTGAACAATGCATATAGGCCGGTCGTAATCAATCGAGTGGGGCGACTGCCCGCAAATTGCACACGTGGGCGTGTTCGGTGCTCAATACCTCTGTCAAGTTCGAATCGTTTTGGCTGCAACTTTTGGGTCTTTTAGGCAACAAAACCGTCTCTAGCAGTATACTTAGGTAGAACAGTATAGCTTAGGAAGGGGCAATGTTACAGGGCTGCGAATATGCATGTGAGGCTTGTGTGACGCATTTTTTTTGCGATTTCGGTGGACCATTTCGCAAAGACGTGTCAAGCTAACGGCCTTAGAATTCGTCGGCATGCAGAGCGCCTAAGGTGCATTACGATGACGTGCTTATAGCTCCTCATCTGCCTAAACTGCCTTAGCCTCAGCTGACAGTTTAAAGCGACGGATAGCGGTTACAGTTTCCAGCGCTCTTTCTCGTCCAGATTTGAGTTGTCGACACTCGCAATGGTACCGTTCTGTTCAGCATGAACTATATGCATTGTTCACGGCGCACTTCAAAGGCAAGCTGGACAGTCTTAGAGCAATTCCTGAGTAAAGCGGTTGAGAATTTCCGGTAAAACTCCCCAAACACTCACTCTACAGGGTTTTGCGCCTACTCGATTGATTATGTCCCGCCTATATGCATTGTTAAACACTATTTATTTATATGTCAAAGGATAGAGCTCGAGCTGCTCAACTCAAGTATATGTTTCATTTCACAAGTGCTTGATTTAAAAAAAAATATTTAAAAAAGCCGCTTTGGAACGCTCCAAAGTGTTCTTTTCGACAATTGACCAAATCATATGCGCGGTACTGTATTTCAACTAGTAGTGGATACTGAAGTTGATAATATTGATCGATATTGACTGGCAAGTTGACAATGTCCACCAGCTAACATATGTGCTCGATTCTCTCTTCGAACCTCTGTATCTAGACAAAAATTGACTATATGGATTATTGACTTGGCGATCGATATTAGCTTTGCTGGATCTGGACGATGTGCTACGGTTGTCAATATGGCGTGGCACTCACTTCAAACAGCCAACTGTGGGCAGATACCTATCGTGCGTATCGATATTTGTTTCCTTTGCTATTCACCGCAAATGAAAATTGAGATCCCACCATTTTTTACCATTTCTTTACCATTTTCACGTCAAATTGGAACTTCTCCAACATTAACTAGACACTACTTCCTTGACAGCCGGCGCTCTCTATGAGGCTTAATAAAAAAGGACGGCGTTACTCCTTCCCTTCTGGGATGCGCCAGCGCATTATACTTCTACGGGGTGTCGTGAAGGCGACATGGATGCGTATTTGGCCATACAATGACTTGCGGTGGCCAGCCGATGAACAAGTCAGCGCTTTGTCCTTCCCATACAAGTCTGGTACCATCTCACCGACCCCGGAGGGATGGAAGGCTTGGTTGGCCTGGGCGGGAAATCCGAACCAGGAACCTGGTATCGGGTGCACGCGACAGTCGGCGCCTCCTCCGACTGCGCTACACGCGCCCCTCTATGAGGCTTAAAATAAGCTTAAAATTTAAAGTTCAAATAATAGTAAAATAAGTTTTTGCCCTGAGAAAATTTTCTAATACTTTCCTGGAAAATGCGCAATCCACGGAAGTGATGCTGTGTTTAAAACCTTATAAAAGTTTAATTTTTCTTCAAAAAATAATGGACTAGAGCTTATGTTTTGGAAGAGGAAAGCAGCAGTTATTATGTTATTAAAAGGAAAGAGACATGTACTCGCGTAGCACACTGGAGTTTTCCTTTAAGCGATCGTGCATATGCTGCTTATTTGAAGCTTGATTAATGAGTATTTTTACGCAAACGAAATTCTACCCTGAATTTTGTTTAAAATTTTGTTCAACATTTAGACGTATGATTTACTTAAAATTCTTGGCGAGAGCGAGGTTGTGTTTTGTGCATTTGCTGATGATCTCAAGGTCTATAGGCCAATATCTAGTGCCGATGACATAGACGTTCTTCAGAAAGCTGTTACCATTGTCTTCCAATGGTCATTAGATTGGGACCTCTCTCTGTCTGAGGAAAAATCAAAAGTGCTTCATTTGGGCAATAGTAACAAGAAGCATCAATATACTATTAACGGAACTTTGCTTAAATGTGTGAATGAACTGATGGACCTAGGACTTCTTGTTCGCAGCGATCTCGATTTCGATAAGCAATGCGATATGATAGCCAATAAAGCTACTCAGGTAATGATTAATTTGTTTAGAGCATTATCAACTAAGGATGCCAATGTGTTTCTTCAAGCGTACAAAATGTATGTATATCGGCCTGACAGGCGGCCGCCTACGACTGGTTGGGGGCTTCGCCCCCAAACTCCGAGAAAAAGACGCCATGGCCGCTACGAGTTTCCTATTCTTTCCTAGGCCTTCTGACCTTTATGTTGATCGAGATGGATCGGCTGATCTTTCCTGTTTGCCCGTCGTTAAGGCAGTATTAAGATCTTCACCTTTTCGCCATTTCCATCTCAGGTGATTAACACTCAGTAATTCTCAGAAAACTCTTAATTTACCGCCTTTTATTGACATCGAGCATAACACAGGTGAATGTTTAAGTTTCTAGCGATGTTATAAGATAGAACAACATGAGGGTAATCGAGGTCACTGAACACGAATCGATTGGTCGACTTCGGATTCGTGTTCAGCGACCTCGATTGCCCCCAGGGCCGAAGTTTCGTGCCGCCGACATGTTCGGCACGTCTACGGCTCGCCATGCACGGTTGCCGACTTCGGCTGCCGCGCCCCAACTCAAGTGTGACGGACGGACAGTGTGACATACGCACACACGCTTGCTGCTTTATGTATAGTAGGATGGTACCCCTGTTTTTAATCCCCATAAAAGGAAAATAATTGCTTTGCTAGAAAAAGTTCAGAATAGCTTCACAAGAAAACTCCTGTGGTACGTGCTCTAGGGTTCTTATATGACCAAATTCTTTCGAGTCTCAATTTTGGATTGCCACTCTGTCTGTTAGAAGGTAGCGTAACGACCTCCTCCTTTTTCAAGTCGTTCATCGGGAAATTGGCATCAAACTCGCCGATCTTGTGGGTGTGAGAGCAACAAACACTCGAGGTGGTTCAATCAAACACGATGCTGGTACTGCTAGACTAAATTGTAGACGTTCTTTTTTACTCACAGGACACTTTTCCTCGTTTGAGAAGCTTCGCAAGAAGCATGATTTACCACGCAGCTGCAATGCCTTTAAGACATTCCTCAAATTACATCTCAGATCATAATACCGTCGCAGCCTTAGATGTTGTCCGTCTAATCGTTCGCCAGTCTTTATTCTCCCTTCTTTTTTAGGTTCGCTTAGTTGTATTAGTAAAAATTTCTTTTATTGCTTAGTTTGCGTTTATTTATAGATAGTTTATTGTCGTTTCCTTAGATTTGTGTCCTTACAATAGTTAGTTGTTCACACGATATTTTTCGTGTAATAAATATATATACCCTTACGCAAAGAAAATTCGCAACGTTCTGGGCGAGTGCATGTTGTGGTCTGTTCTTCTAATATACAATAAAATTGCTGCTCTTTTGAACTTTTCTTTTTTATTCAGCATACAGTGGAGTTTAATTAACAACGCAATTGCAACTATTGAAGAAATCTACGTTGTCGAAACGTATTCTTTCATTTTTCACACCGTATTGGACACGTTCCAAATCAAATTGACATTCTTCCAAGTTAGTCTAACCCTCTTCTGAGTTAGATTTTTTAAATTAAAGCAAACTCTTCCAAAGCGAGATTTCCTCGAGGCAGGTTAAACTACAGACTCAATGAGATGGTTGAATAATTTTTTCTTGTTCAAGCAGAATATGGTATAACATCCTTTTTTTAGTTTACCGGTCCGAAAAAGTGTAATAATGTTATAAAATTTTTATTTTTAGAAAAAATAAAAAAAAAATTGTCTTAAACACAGCGAAGATTCAAGCATATGGCGCTTTAAAGAAACAGATCGCGTCGTGCACCCAAAGCGTTTGCCGCAAGCTTTACTTGACTGCTAGCGAAAGTGCTATTTACATGAACCATCAAAGTGTGGATATGTGTGCTCTTTACAGTGGTTTCCATTGTTAGCAGGTGTCAAACTCCATGCTTGCAGAAACTCTGCTATCAATCTAATGAAAATCGCGACATCTTGGAAGAGGCATGGCGCGATCTCTTTTTTCGGCACTAAAAAACGGCCGCCTTTCTCTCTTTAAAACAAGGTTTAAGCCAGTATTATTCTTCAAAAATTAGAAACTTTACAAATTTTAAGTCATGCGTTCACTTCTTTAGGTATGTGCTGTTTTTATTGTTCAAAGCTTTCGACCATTATTTTTTCTCAAAAAATAAAATTTTTTACAAATTTTCTAACAATTCGCTCACATATTATTTTGGTAGGTTTGGTTTTGATTGTTTGAAATTTGACAAAGTTTTTAATTTTTGAGGAAAAATAATGACTTAAAGCTTGTTTTAAAAAGTAGGAAGGCGGCCGTTCTTAACGCCAAAAAAGAGATTGCGCCATGGCCTCTTCCAAAACATCGCGATTTTTGTTTGTTTGGCAGCAGAATTTCTGTTTGCATAAAGTTTGACACCTTAACGATACAACAAAAACAACCGTAAAAAACACACATATCCTCACTTTGATGGTCGATGTAAGTGGCATTTACAATATCAACCAAATAAAAATTGCGGCAGACTTTTTGAGTGCGCGGCGCGATCTGGTCTTTAATAGGCTATATGATTGTTTCTTTGTTGTGCTTTAAGCCAAATATTTCTTCTCTAAAAATAAAAAATTTTATTAAAATTATTACAGTTATTGAGGCACGTAAACGAAAAAAATAGAAGGTTAGGCCAAATTTTTCGTGAAAAAAATTCTAACCAACCTTGAGTGTTTGTAATGTAACCTGCCTGAAGCTCATTTCGATTTGGATGGGTTTGATTTGATCTCGAACGTGTTAAAACTGGCTGAGAAGAGTGTCCAATTTGAGCTGAAAAGTGCCCAATTCGACATGAAAATGGAATATTTAAACGTTTCGGTAACATATCTTTAAGGGTGGTAATTATTGGGTAAGTCCAATTGTATGCTGACTTAAAAAAGAAGAAAATATGTCAAACGGCTCAGAGACCTTCTGACCAACCAAGTATTCGAACTTGGGTTTCGAGTTTATGAAGAGATCGACATCAAAATTCTACTCGCTTTCCAAGATAACCGCAAAAACCTTTCAGTGTGCGCTTTCCCTGTTGAAAGATGGAGACTGGCAGTAAGAAGGGTGACAAATTAAGCTCTCACAGCGTTCCTTACCGTTAATTTCTGAATTTCACTTCATTAAGTCTTCCGAATTGTTCTGAAGCAGCCTATTGTCTCTTCATTTTCTGTCACAAAAACAATATCAATCGTTCTCTTTGAAATTTACATCCTACCTCCGAGAATTCCAATTCTCAGTTAATCTAATCGATTATTGCTATCGATCCGTATGGTCATTACGGTATACGAGGTGTAGTCGTTCAGAAATGCGTGCTCCGACGGTGAAGCTGTCTTCAGGATACGAAATGCCGATGGTGGGTCTAGGCACCTGGCAAAGCAAGCCTGGCGAGGTACGTCTAAGCGATGCAAATTTTCGTTCAAAACTTTTCAGATTTGTTCTTTCTTGTAACTATCGCAATCTTGCCGAAATATTGTATTTGCGGTCCTAGTCGCGAATGTGGGCATCATTGAGAGGTGCGGCGTGCCCGCCAATCAGGCCAGCCCTAGGCGTGCCCTGTCATATATGATGTGTGGGGTAATCGATACACTGATTGGCTGGTGCGTGTTCGGTCGGCGCTCTGCTTGGCTGGCGCCTCCCAGTGCTGCCCACCTTCGCGACATAGACCTTATATGCTTTTAAACTCGCCTTCAAACAGTAAAAGGTCATGTGGAGTTGCTTTTAGGTCGGTAAGGCAGTAGAGGCCGCTCTGAACGCCGGCTACACCCATATCGATTGCGCTTGGGTCTACGGTAACCAGCCGGAAATCGGGGATACTCTACAGCGATTGTTCTCCACCACCCATAAGGCAAGTTCCAAATAGAGCTTCGCCACAGAATCAATAATATCAATCAATATTGATTGGTCAGTCTTTGTTCGTTATGCTTAAGGAAACTAGTTCACTGGCCAATATTTTCGCGCGATTCGAACATTCCAACATAAGGCCGGGCGTGATCATGGAGCATGGAGCAATATTGGGCACTCATATCTAGTGAGCCATTCTGGTCGTCTCCTGGCTACTTCTTAACTCAGGTTGACTAGTTGTTCCTTGTAGAAAGTAGCTGTCGCCGTTTCGCCAGGTTGGAGGAGCCCATAGTACAGAATTCCTTCCTGATCCCACCAAACACAGAGCAACACCTTTTTTCGGCGGGTTTGACTTTGGTGCCTCTCCCGAGGCCAAATTCATCCACCGCTTTCCGGCCGGTAACAGTGAAAAGTACCGCCAAACCTGATACTGACGAATGTCATATTAGAGGGTTTGGCGGTACTTTTCCCCGTTACCGGTCGGTTAACGGTTGACGAATATGGCTTCTTGAATACTTCGGTGAAGATACTGTGCAGAAACGACTTCCTTCATTGCCGTTCAATCAAGATTTCACACGCGGTTCTTTGGCTTTCTTGCTGGCGTTGCGTCAGTTGATGTGGCACCCAACATCCCTCCTTCTGATCTTGCCCATTGCCTGTAAACGTTTCGAAACTGCTTGGTGACTTACACCTGGTTAGTCTGCTAGCTGTAGCTGCGTCTGGGCATTGTCTTCATCGAGTAAAGCTTGCAGTTCAGAGTTTTCGAGCTGTTCGGGTGGATTTTCGCGGTCCTTGTTCTTCAGCTCAAAGTCTCCTTTCGAACCAATTCTGGTAGGCTCGGACAGCGTTGACAATTTGAGCACAGACTTCGGCGATCATTTTAAGGTCTTCAACTGCACTTTTGTTACATTTGAACATAAACAATAGAACTTCCTGCAAATGCTGTTTCGTTAGTGTCTCAGTGATAATCTATAGAATCGTCATTGATTTTCATGTTCGGACCACCTTTCAAAAAATGCAAACTGCAAGCGGCATCAGACAGCGCCTGAAGCACTCTACAAGAGCAAAGATAGCGAGCAAAGATACTGAATATAGTAGATTCATGAAAAATGTTCGACAAATAGGAACGAACTTTCATAAAGTTCTTACGAGAGCTTCAGTTGCTGTTCCATCATGAGAGAGATTTCTTTTAAATGCAGCTCGCGTTGTTGTGTGGCATGGAATGACATACGTACCTGACAGCAAACGGTTGCCTCCTCCCGACTAGAATAGATTCAATAATAATGTATATCGTGAGATAAAGCTTTAAACGATGGTTCGAAATTTCTATTCTATAGCTGCTGCAGGCGACAACGACGTCAGACCGGAAATATCACAAACGAACAGAGCGGCACGGGCGGCGTACAATTCTGTGAGAGGCGTGGTCGAGAGCTGCAATAACTGTGAACTGAGAGCTAATATCTTCAACACCACAGTTCTTCCTGCGCTATGTTACGCTTGCGAAACATGGGCCATAACAAAAGCAGCAGAAGATCAATTACGAAGAGTGCGAACGGCGTTGGAAAGGAAGATGGTCGGGATCTCTCTACACCAGCAGCGACTCTCCGGATTACACAATGAACAGACCCGAGCAATGTCCAGAGTCCGAGACGTCATTCTTCATATCGATGAAGCGAAACATCATTTCACTGGACATCTAATGAAGCGGAAGGACAGACGTTGGAGTACCGCCACTGTGCTTTGGGAACCACTCAGCAAGAAACGACCACTCGGTCGTCCTCCTCTACGATGATAAGATTCGCTTGCTCATCGAAACAACATCCGTGCGTCTAACATCAACTCGATTACGGTGCTGGTTCACTGGTCAACTTTGGCTCAAGATCGAACAAAGTGGCGAACAAGGTGGGATCCGCGCAAGAAAAATCGTTGCTAGTATCGCGACTAAGTAAGTAAGTATCTATCGCGGAAATCGAAGAGTAATGTGCCATTTTCGCTTTGCCTTGATTCAGCTTTGCTATTGTAGACCGCAAACACCGGTGGGCGCAGAGGATAGCGAAGTGGTATGCGAGATGGCATAGGATTGTGTGGTTGGACTCCTAACCAACACAGGTTTTTGGCGATTCGTGAAAAAGACCGAAACGAGTAGTCGAAGCCGCCAAGAAGAATCATATCGAAAACCTTCTACAGGAAGGAAGGTACTCATTGGTACAATTGTACTTTTACGAACCCAGAATTCGAAGAAAAATCCTTGCCCAGATTTCGCCGAGACGACTACTTGAGGTTCTAGAACGGCTGTAATATTCGTCATTATAATTTAGTGCAAATAGGGAACGTTACGGTAGGCATGAGTGAGTAGGTGTGATGGCGAAGCGGCGTTCTCTACACATCCTCGGGTGTGGGTGGGGCCAGTGGGGCGCCGAGCCACCAATCGCGGACTAGATTCGCTTTGATAATGCTTTGCAGACTCTTTCCTGCCCATCATTATAGGCCCTTGCACGCTCTGCTGCAGGGGCAGCAGCAGCGGCGGCGACAAATGCTTAAGCATCGGGGTACCGATTCCTGTCAAAGTGTTTAGTCCCTTTAAACGTCACGTATTCGTGTCCTTTTAAAAATCACGTATTGTATAGGAATGAAGTCTCTCAATTCTCGCAAAAAAGCCAATGAAAGGCAGTGCACACTACAAGAATGCAAAAGGGAGCAACTTAGAAAACTTTGGGCTCAACAAGCAAGTAATCGGTTTGATCTAATGTGAATTTTTCTGTCGAACTGTGTCACGCTGCTCTCCTCAGACGTCGATGATAAATTACATGTATTGTCCATAGTACATATATCTCGACACCAGGATATGTTAAGCTCCTCATAGAACACCATTCCTCTGATCTGCCTTTTTACAAAAAAAAGTTTCCCTCAGGAAAAGTCACAGCCCTGTGTTCAGAAGTAACTTAAAATTTTGAAGAGTCCAATTATTTTACAAGCGAGCGTGCAATCAAGCTCACTTTCATGTTTTGTTAATTGTTCTTCGTCCCTTTTCGCGTTGTCAAACTATTTTTCTCAAAATTATCCTTTGCTCATTGCCCTTTTTCAAAGTTGCATTCGCTCAACAACATTTTCGTTGATATTGTCGATTACGGGAGGTAGGTGTTGCACCGATTTTAGGCGACGTCACGCCAATTAACGAATCCGCAAACGCGGCGCGGTTTTGGCGCGCCACAAACTCGTCCAAATGGGGCGGCATTGACAAGGAAGTCAATTGATTAACTAAGATAATTAAACAAAATGTTTTATTAATATATTGTTTTAATTTATTATTTTTCTCAAGAAACAAAATTTTTTAAAAAATTATTACACTCATTCGGGCAGCTGAAATAAAAATTTCAAAAAAGTTAAAACCCTTTTTTAAACAAAAATTATTCCAACCATCGTGGAGAGTGTGTAGTTTAATCTGACCTTGTTCAACTTTGAAAACGTTCATTTTGATTCAGAGGCACCAAGTTTGCTTAGAAGAGTGCCCACTTTGACTAGAAAATGGTATACATTTGGAATAAGAGTTCGAGTTTGCATCCTATGGTGTCTCAATATGCCCCAGTGAGCTGGTATCCTTATCTTCTAGGTCCACTTATGTTTAATACACTGGAATCATATTTATTTATATCTACATTGAGTAGACGTGCTCAACAGTTTGCTAAAAAAGCGATTTAGAAATACTCCATTGTAAGTAAAATAAACGACATCATAACAGCAAACCAGCCGACAGTGGCAACACATTGGTAGTTGATCTCCAATGTAGAGAGTAAAGTCGTGTGACTTCCAGCCAGACCAGGAAGAAAATGCGACTATGCCCCTCTTAGCTCCATGAAACTGTTTGTATTATTCTTAGCATTTTGAAAACACAAAAGTCCTGCATACGTTGTCTAAGCGTGAAGCGTTGTTGTTATTTTACGTGTGGAATTTTCAGAGAGAGGATGTCTTTATCACGTCGAAGGTGTGGAACACGTTTCATTCTGCGAAGGCTTGCGAGGTACAGTTGCTATTATTAATTTCTATTCATACTCAAAACGCCATAGACGAAGCTTTCACAGATGAAGTTTCTTCAGTGTATTGGCTTATGATAAGGCCTTTGGTATACTCCCGCGTCGTGCTAGCGACTGGATGCGGCGACAGCGTTGTGGGTGTAGCTACGCAGGCTTTGGTTAGGCGTATGGTATACTCCCGCGTCGCTCCAGCGACGGGCGTGGGGCAACTGTCAATGATGCGCCTTCGCTGCAGTGGCGGACGGCGTAGTGAGTGGGGTGCGGCTGTCAGTTGTCACGCCGCCGCTCGCAACACGTCGCAGAGGGGTGTTGTACCTCCGAGTGGCGGAGCGGACGGCTCCCGCCACTCGGATGTATAACACCCCCCCCCCCCCCCGTGCGACGGTCGTCGCTAGCCGGTGCAGTGCACTGCGACGAGCGATGGTCGCGGAGGGTGGAGTGCTTGTCCTGCCATTTCTATGCACTTCCCTTCACTTATTTCGACACTTCCTCCGTTCGTGACCGTTCCACACTGATTTCAACACACGTCTGGTGATGTTTTTGTGGTCATGTGAGGTCTTTGTTGTTCTCCTCGTAGGGTTTTCTTCGTGGCTAGGCTCATTTCGGGCTTTTCTTCGACGACACCGAAACCCACAGTTCTGTGCCGGACAAGTCAAGGGGAGGTTCTGGTGACATGTCCGGCACAGAAGTGTGCCACTTGAACGGCTACTTTTCGGAGATTTCTAGGCCGTTTTCCCACTTGTGAATCAGCTGATTTGCTAAAATTCTGCAAAAGTCTCCGTTTGCAGTCTCAGCGACGGCAACGACTCACGACGCGCGCCACCATACGCCTAGGGCAGGGGACATACTTCCATCGCCTCGATGCCATCGCGGCGCTCAGTTCATGGTTATTCCGCCGCACGCGGTCGAATAGTCAAAGGAAACTTAGCTGCGGCCGCCACAACAGTGGGTGTCGGCATGCACGATGGCTTCCCGCCCCCATTGCGGGCATGGCATACTTTTTCGCGCCGCGCGAAAGTGGCCGTGGTACTCCCGCTAAAGGGAGCCACGCTGCAAGGAGCTTCAGTCTAAGGGAAACGCAGTGAATGTCAATAGCTAGTCTAGACGAGCTCCAGCGAGCTTGGACCTAACCGTAGCCAACCCCACAATCATGGCGCGGGGTGAAGTCCTCGACCCACGGATGCTAAGCAAGGCGCCACCCGTCGTCGTGACATGGTCTATCGATTTCACGCAATTTATACTCCGAAATCTCCGTTGTCCATGTAATGAGAGGCAGAGGATCGATAGAATACACACAGATACTTCTTCCCCTATTATATAGGGTCTGGAGGATACCATTCCGGGGTGCCCAATCAGTATGAACATAAATAAAACTGCTGGACCCGTCGATCCCGTTTACTGTCCGAATAATTCTCGACCGATAACCGGGATCGGATCAGTCTGTTGCCACGCGAATCCTTTTGTATTCGTAAGCCAAACTGCCACTTTGTTGCCGACGGGAAACAGAAGAAGGTGAGGAGTAAAATGAGAATCAAGTAAGGCAGCCGACTCTTTTTCTATATATTGATACATGGCAGATGCGATGCTGATACAACACAGATCATAATGCTAATAAACAAATAGAGATCACAGATCCTCTAAAACCGATTCCTGAATTGCGACAGTTGAACACGTGCACATCAGGGATGAGCGGATTAACCGTTATCCGTTATTCGGTTTCCGGTGTGTTTTGGCCTATCCGTTTTGTTTTCTGTTGTCCGAGGATTTTTCGCCGGATAACGAACAACCAAATGTGGCAAGCTTGTGATCAGTTAGTTGAATATAAGGACAATTTTAAAAAAATCGTCTTGTGTTTTTTCTACTGGCAGTCAAAATACGTTTGCAGTGCCAGGTCGCTGCCTTCTCAGAGTTCTCAGTGCTGTAATTGCACTAAACTATCTATTTGCTCATAGCGCGTTTTGAAATGTTGAACACCAGGAATGTGCGGAAATTTTTCTGGAAAAAGCGAAGACGAAAGACGGAACGTAAACGCTCAAAATTGGCCGGAAACCGGATATACGAAACGCGGAAACGGAAATGACACATGTTCGCCATTTTTTCAAAAATTGCATCTGAAACGGCATCAGAAGCGGCTTCTATTGCACCTTATCTTGCTCACAACTTTGCGAGCAGCAGAATCTTCCAAAGACTTATGCTCATCCTCATCAACGTAACATAACAGAACGAAGCTTGAATTCATAATATTACTATAATATCCCTTTAGCTATGGCTGAGCAATAAACGAAAACAAATTCAGGGGTTCATTTCATTATTTCTCATATTTCAGCATGCAATCTTCCCATATCTAGTTCCTGCGATGTTTTTCGCTGACTTTTTTAGTGCTGATATTTTTGAACGGTAGACTTCACCGACTTAATCAGTTGAGGTATAGCCTTTGTGGCAAATTAACTTTGCCCTGCACCCAGCTGTTGTCATTTTTGAGCGTTTTTTGGTAGTCTAACCAATTTCAAGAATATTAATACTGGAGTTGTCAAACAGTATTACTCTCACAATTATATGAAGGAGAAATTTTTTTAACTGATACGAACCTAATTGTGTTCAATAGAAAACTAGTGTGGGGCTGTGCCCATTTCCGTTTCCGCCTTCCGCCTCAAAAACAGGCGGAACACGGAACGGAAGAACCCAAAATTGCCGGAAACCGGAATTCGGAACACGGAAACGGAAACTTCGCACATCCCTGCTGAACATTGCCTTGCTCATTTCTATTTATGGGTTTTCGCCAAAATTCCTTATAGCATAATGTACGGTCTTGAAAAAAATCAGTTGATCAGTGGAGAAAAGAACAAACGTCCACCCGGATCACCTCGTTTCAAGAATGTGCCATATGCTCCGCACCTACACGACCCTTTCCAAAGCAATAGAGAGAGTTTTATTCGATTTCGGCAAGAATTAGTGTTAAATCTAATTGGAGACTAAACAAAAAGCGACTCTTTTAAGCGATTGCCCCACCCAAGCCCAAAAATTCCCGTGAGATTTATCCATAGTGACTTCATTGCAGCTGAAAAACTTGAATAAAGGATAGAAGACGACGGTAGTGCCAGATGCGACACACATTCTACTCTTACGTGAAATGCTGCAGGCACTTTGAATGCGTATTTGGCCATAACAATGACTTGCGGTGGTCAGCCGGTGGACAATTCAGTGCATTATCGTGCCCAGACAAGCCTGTACCAATACATCGAGCCCGAAAGGATTAAAAGCTTGGTTGACCTGGAGGGGAAATCCAAACCAAGAACATTGAGTCGGAGAGCATGCGACAGGCGGCACTTCCGACTGCACTACCACGTGCCTTGAAGAAAAAACATCAACATATAAGTGGCTTATTTGACATGTGACATGGACAGCGTTACAATTACCGACCTACTATTGGAGAAAAAATGGTTTAAAAGTAGTTTTAATTTTCGTCGCTTGTTCGTTATCCGTTTTCCGTTATCCGGCCATTTTTGAGCAAAATTATCCGTTATCCATTATCCGGGTTTCAAAATTGTATTATCCGCTCATCCCTGGTGCGCATCCGTTGATCGAAGTCTGTGACAGGTTGTCTGAACCTGCACGATATTTCAAGCCTGCGCACGTCTTTTTAATTCCGATTCATGTTGGACAACGTCGTGATATATTTTCTAAATCCGGATGCTCCCTTCATTACGTCTGTGTCGGGTCTTCTGAATCCGGACTCATGATGCACATCATCTACGTAACACCTTCTGAATCCGGGCGCTCATCACATGACGTCTGTAGCAGGTATCTGAATCAAGAGGTTATTGAACGACGTTTTGGACATGTCTACTGAGTCCCGACGTCCGTTGCACGATGTCTGCGACACGTCTTTTGAATCCTTGTGATCGTCAGCAGCGCGTCAGGATGTACATTCGCCTCCTGCTGGGGCGTGGCGTCTGGAGGTACAGCCGCTCTTCCGCGGATCGGGAAATTTTGTTTTGCGTGACAAAAGTTTCGTAAGGCAGCCGTTAGACTCTCGGTGAAGCCTAGGGGGTTGGGTGGGTGAGCAGGGGGGATGAGAAGAAGATCGCAGCTCCCCGGCAAGGGGCGTGGCCTAATTCGTATTGGGGTAGGAGAGCGGTATGGAATGCGCCATGTACTCGTCTGATTTCTTAAATTTTACACCCGAGATTGATTGTTTTTCGTTTGAATACTTGTTATAATTTTCCCAGAAAGTGGCTGTATTGACTGATGTGTGCATTTGTACTTCTTTAAATATTTGAAACCTAAAAACACACTAAAAGTACTCAAGCGAAAAACATTCGATTGTAAAATGCATGGATTCTGACCAGTCCATGGCGCAACCGCTCATACATCAAAAATTTCTATTTTTAATGCTTTTTTAAGCTTTGAGTTTTTAACTTTTTCAGCACCTTTAGAGTGGGCAAAGTTAGGTATATGTCGCGTAGGTGAGCAACATTTGTAGGTGGAAACGCCTAAACCAATCAGACCGCATTAAAGGGGCATGCCGTTTAGAAAGGGCGTATTCAGTCGGTACCCTGATGGACTGGCATGTGCTCGGACTGTGCTCTGTTTGGTTGTTATTGGCTGGCGCGCTCTCACCTACTAATGTTGCTCACCTAAGGGACATGTACCAAAGTTTATTGCCAACAAATTCAGTGCTGGACTTGTCTGATACACACCGTATGGGATCAGCATTCCTTCAGCCTTAAAATTCTGTTCGAGATTTAAGGCGCAGCAATGATTTCTTTCAGGGTCATGTGATAGACATTCTGAATCAACTGAAGCTGGAATACATTGACCTGATGCTGATTCATTGGCCATCCGGCTACGAGGAAGGAGGCGAACCATTCCCCAAGGTGGCGTAGCGCGCTGCCCTTCAGAATCACTCTACTGTAGGAGAATCGCTTTTTTTAGAGACCGGATGGTGACAAAATGAGGTATTCGGACGAGGACTACCTGACAACATGGAAGGTTCTGGAAAACTTTGTGAAAGATGGCAAGGTAAGTTCATCTACGACTGTTTCCCTGTCGCCAGGCTAATTCCATTCCTCTTAAAAACGGTATCAAAATTGCCAGTCATGTTCCATTTTCTTACCGACTTCAGATCCGGAGCATCGGAATCTCAAATTTCAACCACAAGCAAATTGAGCGAATCATTGCCAATTGTGCCGTAATGCCGGCGGTACTTCAGGTATAGGACAACAATGCTTGTGCAAAGATTAACATGAAGTTGAAGAAGTTTAGGTGGAGCTGCATCCGTACTTCCAGCAAAAGAAACTGCGGTCGTTCTGCAAGGAGAAGGGAATAGTCGTCACTGCATACAGGTGAGATATTAATCGTTTTGAAGACGAAAAGTGCTGGCTCAGTAGTAGTACATAGACTACAGATGGCATGAGAGGCATGCTCCTATTAACAGGCCAGACAATTCCTTGCAATTAATAGGTTGTGAAGAAAGTTCTGTCTGTTCTGTCAGTGTTCGTTCCTTTAAAACAAACACACACCAAATTAACATGGCTCGGTGATAACATATGACATCGAAAACGCGACGTCGGCGTCAGAGCGACGAAGTATATAACATACGCCTAGAGCTGTGGCATACTTCCATCGTAGCGATGCCATCGGAGCGCTCAGTTCATGATGTTTCCGCCGCGTGCAGCTGAACAGTCAAAGGAAACTTCGCCGCGGCCGCCGCAACAGTGGCGGCCGGCATGTGTGATGGCTTCCCGCCCTCATCACGGGCATGGCATACTTTTTTACGCCGCGCACTATGTTTAGCTTTGGCTCTGGGCGGATCGCCGTTACGCTCCTTTGCAAAGCGACGAATGGTACGACGAGCACCGAGAACTCGTCGGTTTGCATCGCTCTGGCCTATGTTATACTCCCGCGGGAGCATCCGCGGATGGGCGGAAATCGCGCCGGGGCACTCGTCACGCCCGCCGTCCGCGGATCGCTGCCGGCAGACGACGAAGGGGCTGATATACTTCCCGCCCGCGGGACGGCAGCCGTCCGCGGTGCAGTGCACCATGGAAGGCTGTCGTCCCATGGAGTTCGGCGCGGGAAACGCGCTCCAATGCTACGCTAGCCGTCCCGGGACGAAGACGACCGTCCGCGGCAGGGTCAAGCTTGAGGTTCGGGAATCGAAGGGGGGGGGGGTCGTACTGTAGCCTCGAATGGAGGGGCGGGGGGTCGTACTCTCTCGGTTTTGGCAGAGGACTCTCTCCAAATTCAGGTTTTTAGACGATGTTTGCATCTATTAATGAGTTGTTTTTTCCAGGTGTGACTACGACAATGCGGAGATTGTCAAGCACTGTGCAGTGAAAAATAAAGATTTCCTGTCTGCAGATTTATAGTCAAGGAGAGATTTTCATTTTTTCAGATTTTCCCAGGACGTCATGGACACGGTAGTTTTCTGCCTGATGAGCGACATATACTTCCAGAATTGCACTCTATAAAATTTCAAGTATTAATTACTGAGGACGACCTAAGTGGTTTCCCTACAAGATTTTTGAAGCGCTCTTCGAGTCGATGACGGAATGGCAACCGAAGGATTGACTTGCTTGAAAAGTAATTTCTCTCCTGCAGGAAACAGCATCAGAAAATGAAATCGCACCCTATAAAATTTTAAGCCCGTTTGACACACAGTGATAAAACTATGTTTCTCTGAAACGATATTCTATATGATCAGACGTCTCGATTTACCGAAAAGATATCGACACGCTAATCACATGGAAGATGTTACTTTTAGAACCTGCCTTTTAAAGCATAGAAAACACATCTACTAGAGCTTTATGAATTTTCCAGGAGCCCCAAAAAATCTCCGTGTTACGGCAGTTTACATGCGGCTACTGCGTTCTTTGACATGATCAATCGCAATTGAAATATGGATGGACTCCTCGCTAGAAATTTTTTTCTGCCTTCTGAAGGACAGGACGACAGAGAGTGGAATTGTATCATATAAAATTTTAAGTCGTGTGCTCAACATACAATAAAAACTATGCTCCTCCGCTGCGATGAAGATATGACGAGGATGGATCGCATACAAAATTCTTATTTTTCATGAAAATATTATTTTTTAGCCGAAGCAGATCACCCATACGGATAAAATCTAGCCACAAGAACCTAGAAGTTTTGATCAATTCACTGTGAAAAAATTGCGATTTTTTGGATAGAACAGGTTGAATCGACCTCTGGTCGGCTTTGCACCAACGTCATCGGAGCATAAAATTGAACGTTCACAAAAAGGTTCATAACTCGGTAAGTTTTTCGTATTTTGAAAATCCTTCTAGCCTATCAAGAAGAAGATGAAACGCTCTTTCTCACAGTGTAAAAATCTTTTCCAAAAATGGAGTCGTCACGCGTGGCTGCTGGTTCGATTTTTGAGCGAAAAAAAAGGAAGTGGCTTCACAAAAATATTCTTAACTTGACCAATTCTCCGAAGTTTCAAAATCCCGCTAGCTTTTCAGAAACTAGAGGAAGAGCCCTTTCCTGCAATGTAAGAATTAGTGTCCAAAAATTCGGTCTTCATGCGCGGCAGGGGAGGTTCAATTTCGGCTCCATGTCGCGAAAATACGTACCGAAAATCGAACCCCCCCCCGCCCCGCATGAAGACCCCTTTCTTGGAAATCGGTTCCTACATGGTTAGAGAGCATATTTGCTCTATTTTTTGATGAGCGAGCGGGATTTTTGATTTTCGAAAAATTAGTCGAGTTATGATCAATTTTCGGAAGTCGTGCACTGAATCCTTCACCGGCGTCATCGGAGTGATTTCACAAAAATATTCATAACTCGGTTATTTTTTAGAAATTCAAAAATTCCGCCAGCTTTTTGAAAAGTAAATAAACAGCGCTTCTTTACGGTTACAAACTCGTTTAGCAAAAAGGGATCTTCATGCGGGGCGGGGGGGGGGGTTCGATTTCCGGCAAAAATCGACCAGAAATCGAACCCCCCGCCCCACATGAAGATCCTTTTTTTGGAAATCGATCTTTATATGGTAAGAATGCGCATTTCATGTACTTTCAGAAAAGTTAGCGGGATTTTTGAATTTCGAAAAATTAGTCGAGTTATGAATATTTTTGTGAGGTCACTCCGATGACGACGGCGAAGAGTCGATCCGCGATTCAGTTCACGACTTCCGAAAATTGATCATATCTCGGCTATTTTTCCGAAAATCCAAAATCCCGCTCGCACATCAAAAAATAGAGCAAATATGCTTTCTAACCATATAAGAACCGTTTTCCAAGAAAGGGGTCTTCATGCGGGGCGGGGGGGGGGGGTTCGATTTTCGGTACGTATTTTCGCGACATGGAACCGAAATTGAACCCCCTGCCGCTCATGCAGACCGAATTTTTGGACATTAGTTCTTACATAGCAAGAAAGGGCTCTTCCTCTAATTTCTGAAAAGCTAGCGGGATTTTGAAACTTCGAAGAATTGGTCAAGTTATAAATATTTTTGTGAAGCCACTTCAATTTTTTTTTGGCTCAAAAATCGAACCAGCAGCCACGCGTGACGACTCCATTTTTGGAAAAGATTTTTACACTGTAAGAAAGAGCGTTTCATCTTCTTCTTGACAGGCTAGAAGGATTTTCAAAATACGAAAAACTTACCGAGTTATGAACCTTTTTGTGAACATTTAGTTTCATGCTCCGATGACGTTGGTGCAAAGTCGACCAAATGTCGATTCATCCTGTTCGACCCAGAAAATCATGTTTTTTCACTGTGCATTGATCAAGACTTGGAAGTTTTTGTGGCAGAATTTTATTCGTATGGGTGGTCTGCTTCGGCTAAAAAATATTTTTTTCATGAAAAACGAGAATTTTGCTTACGATCCATCCTAATCATATCGTCATCGCAGTTCCGTCATCGCTGCGGAGAATCTTGTTTTTTTTGCTGTATCATGTACAGAGCTGGGGTTTTTTAGCTCCATTTTCGTTTTTTATGACGTTTTCTTAGGATGGGAGAACATTATTTCCGAGAGAAGTCCATCGTCCATCCTTCCTTTTTCCGCTCCATAATCGATTCGAGGAACGCTTCAAAAAATTTATAAGGAAAGCACTTAAGTCGTCGTCAGAAAGTAATACTCAAATTTTTATATAACACAATTTCGGAGCCGAATTTCTGATGGAAACGTCGCTACTTCAGGTAGAAGAATGTTCCGTGTCCATGGTGTCCTCAAAAAAAAAAAAACTCCATAAATTGAACAGTGATGATTGGAAACTGCTACCAGAAGATCTTTATTTTGAAGTGTCGAAAATAGCGTTCAAAATTTTAAAGAATTTTATTGTGTTTTGAAAACATTTTGATCAGGGAACTCGTTTCATTGTCCTCTTCAGTGCCGAAGCCGCACCTGAAAAGAAGAATCTATTAAAGAGTTCAAACTGCACAAGAAACCTTGAAAAAATCAAGAAATACAAGAAATAGAACAGTGGAAGAGGGAGGGAGGGGGTCGTACAAATTCCGCTTCAGAGGGGGGGGGTCGTAAATTTCCATCAAAAATCGAACCCCACGCTTGACCCTGGTCCGCGGTGCACCTTCCGTCCGCGAACGTCCCGCGGATGCTCCCGCGGGAGTATAACATAGGCCTCTGCAAAACTCATCGCCACGATTCCATTGCGGAGACGGGGAGTATGTGCGAGGCCAAGGGGATCGTTTGAGCCTTGTTTAGTGTGCGCGCGACGCGCGACGCGATGCCATGTGTAGTGGCCAAATTGGTCAATCGCGTCGTTCGATCAATTTGGCCACTACGCATGCATCGCGTCGCGCGTCGCGTGCACACTAAACGGTCCCTTACAAGGGAAGCGTCCGAAGCGTATGTATGAACGGGGGAGGGGAGCGAGTCATATAGGGAGAATTCTCACCCCTCAATAAGTATAAAAATGTGTTTATTTTTGCCAAGTCGTTAAACCCAAGGAGTAGGGTGTCACAATGGGATACGGCGCGCACGCGTTTAGGGGTTTTGTACGCCCGCGATGCGTCTGCAGGCAGTGGCCCGGAGCGCAGGTGGGTAGAGGGTTGACTCATGCGAGAGAGGTTAGGGGTTTGGCTCCTCTGCGTTCCTGCACTTTTGCATTTCAACTGATTGGTAGAGATTTGGGGGATTCTGACGTCTATACCATTTTCAGACGTTTTCTGCGCATTTTCTATCACCATGTTGAACACCAATGGAAAAATGCGCTGAAAACGTCTAAAATTGAGTCAATTTTAGACCATCAATGCTTACAACAAACCAAGACTCTCTATTTGCGCCTTCGTAAGTGCTAGTTTTTCAGTTATGCATATCCCCACCACCACCATATCATACCGTATCACCAACGACACCGTAACTGCACAATCGTTATCACCTGAACATGTTGTTGGCCGACTACATTCCACCTTCACACCTGATTTCACTGCTCCGACAAGACGCATTGCGGGCGTACAAGACCCCAAACGCGTGCTGCGCCGTGACCCCTGCTCCTTGGGTTTAGCGACTTGGCAAAAAAATAACCACATTTTCAAACCAGTTGAGGGATGAGGATTCTCCCTATACGACCTTTTCCCCCCCCCCATTCAGCCATACGCTTCGGACCCTTCCATTGCTAGTGTGCACGCGACGCGATGTAGCGACAAGCTCCCTTATCGATTCATCGCCTCGCAGGGTCGATATGGGATCTTATTATAACATAACATCAATCATTCAAAAACGTCTACCGTTCATATGGGGAACTTACCTATGATGGAATATAAAATCAACAATAATGTTTTGGGTATAGACAGTACTCCACGCGATCTTGGCGTTCATCTCGATACAGGACTACGATTTGATAATCAAATCAACATCACCATTCGGAAGGCCTTTTCAGTCATGTTTTCTATCTTAGGAAATACATACACCAATGATCCTGCAGTATTGCTGAAGCTTTATAAAACTTATGTAATCCCAATTATAGAATATGGTTCCCAAATATGGAGTCCCCATACTAAAAACAGACAAATGAAACTAGAAAAATACAGAGAACTTTCACACGAATCTTAATGCTTAAATGTTTTCCAAGTGCAGATTACCCAAGGAACATGCTCAACTACAAGGAGCGGCTAAGGTTTTTCAACCTACGTAGTCTTCTATATCGAAGAGTGGTTAACGATCTAACATTTTGTTTTAAAATATTGAAGGGAGAGCTTAACCTAAAAGCTAATAAACATTGGATTTTCAGACCCAGTCGAGGCCGTATAAGTACGCTATCACTGCACTATGAAAGAATTCATAGTAGACACGGAAATGGGCTATTAAACTCACTGTTCTTTCAAGCAGCGAGACGGTTTCAATTAATTCCACGCAATGTTATAGAGGCACTCAATGTTCCGACTTTTAAAAAGAAACTTAAAAAATAGATCTGCTATCAACTCTTCATATTCCAGATCTGTAAACACCATCTATACGAATCAATGAAGTTTAGAATAAAGAGATCTTGATTATTCCGGCATATGAAACACGGCGTTCGCTCTTTATTTATGCAGCTACACGAAGGAAACAAGAAATCATTGGCTGAGCTGAAATCAACGATCCCTAACGTGGTCGTTTAATTTCAGCTCCCAACGGAATACCTTGTCCGACTGAAAGTACAAGGTGGTCCAGACCAACGTCACGCCTTAGCATTTTCGACGTCGTGCACTGTGGTGTTCAAGTGAATCACGATTTTCAGCCCTATTTCGTTGCGGCGCCACCGGCATATTGCGCAATGCTGTTGGAACAAGGTCCTAGCCCCTACAAAACTCTACCGAAACAATTTTTTTTTATTTTTACGTTTTACATCTAACGACAATAGGAATACATGGATGGTATAAGAACAGCTATCAAGGCAAAAAAAGCGGTGCCTGCCTTTCATGCAATTGAACTAAGGTATGTGTTATTTATACTTGCCAGGGCTAGCTGTCTGCTCATTTTCAGAACATCGTGCGTCATCTTAAAGGGAATAATGTCAAAATGACACCAAATCCTCCTTCCATGACTTCGCAGATCACGAGGATTTCAAAAAGTATCCCTACATGTCAGTTGGGTCAGAAATGTGGCAAAACAATTCACAAAAAAAAGATGTACTCCAGAGCAGCTTTCTCTTGTCAGCAGAGTTATGATTTCGTGAATATAGAGGGTGGAAATTGGCAAAACTTTACGGCTTATTAGCCCTTTTGAAGAGTGTTGTTTTTTTCATCAAACTCAAACAACGTAGAACCGTCTGTGCTACCTCCAAATGTATTCTTCGCGAACGGACCGGACCCTATATTGAATCGTGAGCGCGTAGAAGAGCAGTCGAAGCGGGCTCTGGCTGTCTCGTGTAGCTGAACCATGGTTCTTGATTCAGATTTCCCGTTCAGGCCTGCCGAGCCTTTCATCCCTCCTGGGTCAACAATTAAACCCATGGGTATGCGGGGTATAAGGGGTAGAGATAAGGTGCAAGTCATGTAGAGATAAGCCAAGAGTCAGAAACGCAGACTTCATCGTGAGTATCTCTACTCCTATATCCGTGGGTTAGTCGTTGATGAATCCGGCCCCTGGATAGTTGACTTGGTACCACATTGTATGCGAAGTATAAAAGGCGGACTTGTTCTTGGACTGGCCACCGCAAATCATTAGCAAAGGCAGCGTACCAGTGGATCGTGCTGTAGGGACAAGTCCTTCACTAAGACTTTATTGCTGAACGTCACAAACGCCAACCGGGCCAGACACCTCGGATGGAGGCCTGGAGTGGTCAGCCGCCGGTCGCCACCACCGCGTCTCTTCGACTCCTTGACAGCTTGTTGATGTTCGCGAGCTGCCTCCGCACCGTTATCCGCGCATTCCATCTGCACAGCGAGACCATGCAGCTTAGAAGTGCTTGATTGATTGATTACCGTTGCTGAATGGCTGCAAGCCCTTACACATTGTACAATAAATATAGAATCGAATTGTCCCCATGACGTCGCGTGAAAGTTGAGTGCGTGGCGCATCCCAAGAGGAACTGACTAACACCCTTCTTTATCGATTTGTGTCGAGATTGCGTTCCATAACATACTGAGGGAATCCGCCACCTCAGAGGTGCTATCAATAACTAATACCGCAAGTTTTCTTATCAGGTTTACTCGAACAGTAACTGGGTTCTAATAACAAGTTTAAAATTTGCTTAAAGTAGGTAGCTGTACCTGCCTGACCTATTTATTCAGAAGAAGCATATCCCATTTATTACAGCGAATACTGTAAGCCAACCGTATTCTCTCTTGTTGCAGCTCTCTTGGTAATCCCGGTTCTTCGTTCTTCCGCAAATCAGGCGATCCCAACATTCTAACCGAGCCTTGTGTCACAAAGATCGCTGAGGCACACAAAAAGGTAACATATATCTATTGATTTATTGACTGGTGGAGCCAACGTGCTAGTTTAGAGGTGTAAATATTATTATATTTCATCACTTTGTTATTCTACGATCCAGACTGTGTGTACTTACTACTTGCGATAATTGCGACCCGTTCCTCAGCAACAATTTTTCTTGCGCGGATCCCACCTTGTTCGCCACATTGTTCGATCTTGAGCCAATGTTGACCAATGGACAAGCACCTTAATCGAGCTGATGTTAGAGGTACGGATGGTGTTCCGATGAGCGAGCGAATCTTGCTGTCGTAGAGGAGGACGACCGAATGGTCGTTTCTTGCTGAGTGGTTCTCAATGCACAGTGGCGGTACTCCAACGTCTGTCCTTTCGTCTCATCAAATGTCCAGGGAAATGGTGGTTTGCTCCATTTATATAAAGGATGACGTCCCGGACCCTGGACATTGCTAGTATCTGTTCATTGTGCAATCCGGAGAGCCTCAGCTGCTGTAGAGTAATGCTGACCATCTTCCTTTCTAAGGCCGTTGCACTCTTCGCAATTGATGTTCTGCTGCCTTTGTTACGGTCCATGTTTCGCACACGTAGCACAGCGCTGGAAGAACTGTGGAGTTGAAGATATTAGCTCTTAGTTCACAGTCACTGCAGCTCCATCACGCCTCTCACAGAATTGTACGCCGCCCAAGCCGATCTCTTCCTTCGTGATATTTCCGGTCTGAGGTCGTTCTTCATGTTCAACAGTCGCGCGAGTTAGACGTACTCTTCGACTTCCTCTAAAGGAGCTCCTTCAAATAGTGATGGATCACTGCCGCGAACTCGTTTCTTATAAATTTCGTCTTCGACATGTTGATAGTTAATCCAGCCTCATCTCCTTGGATGTGAAGCTCGTGCAACATTCTTGACGCATTCTCTCCGTGGACTTTGTGATGAGGGCGTTATCGGCGGCAAATCTCAAGTGGTTCATCTGCCTACCATCGACTTCAATGCCATTGTCGCTCCAATTACAGCGACAGATGGTTGATTCCAAACACGCTGAAAAGAGGTTGGGAGAGATGGGATCACCTTGGCGTACGCCTATTTTCACAGCCATCTCTAATTCGCGATTAAATGGTCGAAGAACAGTGAGGCATCCAGTGTGGCATTTGTTCAGAATGTTCGTGTAACGTGGTTCGATTTCCTGTTCGTTGAGTGCCCTCCAAACTTTCTCATTCCACTGAATCGAGCGCTTTGTGGTAATCGATAATCGTTAACACCAAAGGTTCGTGGTACTCTCGAGCAGCTTCAATTACTCGACAGGAGGTAAGTATGTGATCCAAGGTGCTGAACTTCCGTCGGCGTAAAATAGCGTCTTGTCTTGAAAAGGTAGGTGTAGAAGCACATCATTATAGACTCAATTTCTGGCTTAGATGAAGATCGTGTTCCGTCAGGAGCCTTTAAACAGAGGGAATCACATGGCGATATACTGCAAGATCACGTTTTGTCTTCTTCAGATTCCGTTTGTTGGCTGCTGCGTCCAGTATGGCTGACGTGAGAAACTTCTGTGATCCTCCGTCAGCTTTTGTCTGCATAGCCTGCACAATATAGTGTATTCAACGTGGTTTTGCTGACGGTTCATCAGTCTTCGTTGTGCAAGAAGACGGCGCGTGACATCGGAAATTCGGCGAAAGCTGTGATTTGAAGCTGCGAAACAGCACCGGTTCGCAATCATCGTTACCGCATTTATCACCCGTGTATAGCATTCATCGACGCCGCCTGAGATCTCAAGGGTTGCACTTTCCACCATTCCGCGAATCGTCTCTGTATTCAAAACCGTTGCCTTGGAAATCCTCGATCGTCTTCGTTCAGGGCGCATGTGAGATCGATTCACATGAAGTCGAGCCCGCAAGAGACGGTGATCACTTCTCGTATTGAAGGATGGGACGACTCCAACATCCGTTAGGGCCTTTCTGCTGCACAAGATGTGGTCCAGCTCGTGGAGATGCTGTTCGTTCGGAGATGAGTGTGTCCGTCCTCTCAATGACGAATTAAAGAACTGGCTGTTGCCGTGATAGAGATGATGCACTTGGCAAAAGTTTGCCAGCTTTTCACCAGATTCGTTGCGAGTCTCCGCACTATTAGACCCGATAAAACGCGCACCAGTTCTACGAAGTCCAATACGCGCGTTGATGTCTCCAGCTACCACTCATAGCTGCTCTTCTGTGCTCTAACCAGATCTCCTAGCTTTTCATAGAAATCATCGTGGAGTTCCTCGCTACTGTTGGCTGTTGGGGCGTATACTTGAACTATGGAGACATCGACGTTCTTCGCCAGAGTAGCAGTGAGTACCCGAGTCGATGGCGATAGAAAATGACATTTGTTACGTTCTTCGCAAAATCGGGTGCCACAATGAAGCTGACTCCCCCTGATGTTGTTTCTGCTTTACGCACTCCGAGAAAGTTACTCTCCGAGTTAGACTACAGCAGTTCCATCTTTCCACGTGTACGATAGAGGATCCTTACGTTTCGTTTCGCTCAGTCCGATCACGTGATACGAAATCCGTTTTGTTTTCTCGATTAAAGCCGATAACTGAGCGGCCGTGTTGATGCTACAACAGTTGTATGTGTAGACAATGGCTCGCTCTTGCCCGTTTGCGATGGTAGCCTACGGCCCTGAGATTTCTAGCGTTTGCTGATCCAGCGCTACCGTACTGGTCAGTGAAGGCTAGTGCACCACGGAAAGGTAGAACTCAAATACAAGATACTGTGTGTAACTGGAATGAATTTCTTTAAAACCTTTTCACAGGTTTGTGATTGGAGCGTAACCGTTGCGACCACCTTGTAACCATTGGCTAGGACCGGGGCTTGTGTGCGTTTGTGTAGAAATAATGATATCCAAACGTTTAGACGCCAGCGCAGATCGCCCTTCGTTGGGCCGTTCAGCAGGACATAGTGGTCATCCCCAAGTCTACATCTGAAGGTTAGTTTTTTCTCCCTTTGATCTACTACACATATAGTAGTCTAATTAGATTCATTGCAAGTGTAAGTTGAGGGCATACAGAGGGTAGAAAACACTTGAGCAGAAGTCGTGTCGACTGGGACCGCTGTGCAGAACATCGCACCCATCAGTCATAGTTAACCTCTCCCAATTCTACTCCCTTAAAGTCTCCGCCCACTTCTGCGATAAAACGGCACGCGTAGAGCGGCAACACTCGGGCGGAGCCATGAAAAGAGAGAGTGGCACCGTGCTCCTCCCCATTTTTGCTGCGCTGCTCCTTCACACTCTTGAGGGCGTCCAGTCGGGACCTACTGTCGTTACTTGCACTATTTCACAATCTATACCGTTTTGGCTAGAGTGCAGACAGAAGCGACGTTTGCGATGCCGCCGTTGCTCCTCTGCTACTGATTCGTAAACAAAAGTGTGGTAGGGCGGCCAGCTCTGTGTTCCTGCCTTGTGATTAGAGATAGGGCTGTCGAAATGAAAATCTGCGGAGAGCTTCAGACGAAGTTTATACTACGTAATATACATCGCACATATTTTTGGTAGGCACTATTGCATTACTACCGTTGCGAAACACGAAAAGCAAACTATCGCATTTGTACACCGCTACCTTAATACGTTCATCTATCGGAAATTATGGAGTTTATAGCGGGCAAATCGAACTGTAGCGCGGTGACCAGCGGCAGAGCGGTTTGCGGGGAGCGGTTTTAAATTGACGCGCCGTGCCACGCCGCGAGGGGAGTAGTATGGAGAAGCACCACCTTACGGTATAGATTCTGGGCATGCAGAATCAAGGTTCAACGTGGCCATCCAGAATGTTGAATAGTATAAAAGTAAATGCGACATAACTCACAGCACACCTAAGGTTCTCTGCAGACATTCCCTCGCCGCTGAAGATTCGCTGCTATTAGACTAGCAGGACGACGCGAAAACATAACGCGGAACGAAAAGACGCAATAAGACGCAATATGTACAGTCATTTCCTCAGTGGGTTTGATGGTCTTCAGAACTATTGAGACTCCTAACACTTTATTGGCTAGCTATCGCTGTTGTAACAGCTTCTTAAGGTTTAAATATCATATACATATAAGCTATCGTCGACATTATAAAAAGCATGACGAAAAAATACTAACCAGGTTTTGTGTTGCTAACGTTCGTACTTTGCATAGTAACGTTAACAACACCGAAGCTATTGCTGCTGTGCTGGAACTGCTCGGTCAACACCAGTGAGATATTCTTGCTTTCGCATTTATAGAAAAAGACGTACGGGCGCTCATAGAGGCCACAGTGCGGTGTAATGCTTTCCAACTCGATTGCGTACACCACAAGCACGAACGAAGCTTGTCAATGGGACTGAGGATTGCTCCATTACTAGTCTGTCTGGATCGAATGGAAAGGCGATCACTGTCAAATTTTATTCTATACGCTTTATATAGACGACGCCTTCGCTAATGACTCTGCTGTTGTTGAGCTTCACACGATGCATGAAAATCTCAATGCGTATGTTGTTCATCGTAGAGTCGCCCGATGATAATATATTCCTCCCATTTCTCAATATCAAGATGCGCATTCATCGTGACAGCAGATTTCGTTTGGTGAAAGAAACTTGCATAGCAGAACATCTTTCTCCACTCTCGAAGTGTGCATCTGTTGCACATGGAAGCAAACTTTATAAGGAACCTGGTCATCGCGAAGAACTAGACATGTGCTGAAAGGTGCATAGAGGTAGCGGTCAAGATCATGGGCCGGACTCATCAACAATTAAACCCTTGTGTATGCGGGTATAAGGGGTAAAGATAAAATAAGAGTCAGGTAGAGATAAGGTTAGAGTCAAAGACGCAGGCTCCATCGTGAGTATCTCTACCCCCTATACCCGCAGGTTATCGTTGATGAACCCGGCTCAAGGTGAATACTGGAAGGAAATGGGTTATATAAATCAAATCATTCTATCCCGGGGAGCATATCTTTACTTCTACCAAATATCAACGTACGAAGTGCTCTGAACCAGGACTGCCAGTGAAGCTCGTATTCCGCCCACCACCAATTTTGAGACCTGCTGACATCACTGCATATTTATGAAGAGAAATGAGGCCAGAGACACTGCACGTATTGTACGGAGAACCAAGAGTTGCCAACTATATAGTACGTGTATCTGGTTAAATGCGAAGGATGTGCTCCGAAGCGTGGGAGGAACGATGCATCCACTACACAGACGCCCGGAGAAGCATGTCGAGCGTTGCGAAGCCAGAATTGTAACCCCACCAACAGCATTTCGCGACATCGCACCCTACGCTACACCCATGAATGCCCTCCCCTATAACTAAGGTTACCGTAATACCCTGCTCACTATCGTTGGAAAGAAAATTGCTATGATACGGTCGCAACCCGCAATCAACAGTAGGATGAGTAGATAGAAGCGTTGAGGTTTATGAGATAGAGTCATTAAGAACGTAAGTTTCCTGATGTAGTGCAATTGTTCCCTATAGAAAATAAAAAACCTCGACATAGTTTGTTCTTGTTCTTTTGTTAATATTGTGCCAACACGAGATTCCTCAAGAATATCTTCATTTTGCCTTACATTTCGACGGAATCTTCGTTTTTAGTGGCCTGAATGTGGAGCACGGTTATTGTTATGCAACTTACACAAACGCCTTACCTGCTCTAGCAGTTTTGCCATATGACCAATCGTAAGAAAGCCTATGGGAGAGGTAAACTCACACGTCGACGACAGCTTGTTGGCGCTGCACTCACTCCCTCTCACGGTGCACACGGAGCGAGAGAAACAGAGTGCGTGCGCTCCCACACCCATAACACAAAGGCTTCTGCGGAAGGGCATGGCGCGGCACTATCAGCGGCTGCAGACTTGATGTGGAGTCGAGGACCACGGAATTATATTGCTACGTTCTTTTTGTTTTGGCTCACCAAGGGTGCATCTCGAGGTGGGAGGGTGGAATGTTATTGTGTATTATATTCACAAGCGCTCCGACACGCCTAACGGCATCTCTCGCACTGCGCGCTTCGAGCGACCTTGCAATTTAAAGGCCTTTGTTATACTCCCGCGTCGCGCAGGCGACGGGTCGTGCTGTGAGTGCCAAATCAATTTTTGTAAAACTTTAAATTCTGCTGCGTACTTTTGCATGAATCCGTTCTTCACTTCCGTCAGCTTATCATAGGGGTTCTCTCCGGATCGTCCATTAACGTCACTGCTCTTTAATGCTCAGCACTTCTGTGCAACGCTTATATATAGTAGGATAAGTGGCACCTGGATCATCCAAAAGGACAACATGCTTTCTGAGTCGCCAGGCACGTTGCACAACTACAATCCCCATCCCTACACTTCCCCCGAACACACTCCTCCAGCACTGCATCTCCAGGCGCGTTTGGCAACGTGTTCGGCACGCCTACTGAGGTCGCACTCATCAGCGACTAACCCGCAGGTATAGGAAGTAGAGATACCCACAATGAAGCCTGCGCCTCTGACTCTTGCCTTATCTCTACTTGACTCTTATCTTATCTCTATCCTCCATACCCCTTATACCTGCGGGTTTAATTGTTGATTAAAGGGTTGGGCACACTCGGCAGCGGCTTTAGTGCGTCAAAAACGGGGCGGAGCGTCGCTCTCAGGCTCAGGACATGTTTGCGTGAGGAGCGGTCGTTCTTTCTTTCTCTGGTGTCGGCATTGGACTACTGCCAACCATCGCTCAGCTGACCGGTTGGCTGCTTTGGTTGAGGAAAGGGCTTTCGTATCATACTTATCTTATCTCTTGCTCAGGAGTGATAGCGTCAGCTTCACGGAATGACCGAGCTCATTCCGTGAAGCTGATGCTTGCAGCGCTGACGCTGGGCGTCAACGCTGAAGCGAAGTGTGCCATAAGCGCGCCGCCGCCCCTGACGCAGAGACACGTACTCTGTTTCTCTGCCCTATTCTTCATCATTGGAGCTGCGTCAAGCAGCAAAAGTGTGCCCAGCCCTTAATTGTTGATCCGGCTCCTGAATCGCCGTGCACGTTGGGCAACATGTTCAGCACGTCTAATGAGTCGCCAGGCACGTTGCACAACTACAACCCTCACCCCCTCCCTCCCACACTTTCCCAACACACTCCTTTGTGCAAACAAACGAGCAGACAGACAGACAAACGACCGTTCTCGATTATGTATAGTAGGACGCTTCGCGACTCCTTACGTTGTTGTGTTTCTTAACTTAATTTCGTACCCTGTCATTTGTGGGGGACACTCGATCCGGCGATTTGCATATTGTTTGTTGTGCACGTTTTATTGCAAATGTGGGTTAGATCTACCTGTGATCAGTTACTAAATTCTTGTAGTCGAGAGTTATCACGTGCTTATTTTGATATGTGTTCACTGCGTAATTCATACGTTTAAGTTTTGTCGCGTGTTTTTAGGAAACATTGCTGACGAAGGGTTTGCTCGCAACACTAGTAAGGAGGAATGTTTGTCGCGCAAACATTTTTCGGATTAAAAACTGCAATCGCGCAGCGGCACATCAAATTCGGAGAGCGGCGCGCTATTAACACACTATTAACTAGAGAGCAGGAACTATGTCGGGGTTTCAAGAAGAGGGAAGCCGGAGGCTAAGTAATAGCCTCATTGTGGCAAGGACCTTACAGTCCCAGTGTACTATGCGTAGTAAAATCACAATGTTGTCTGGCGCGTTACTAGGGATGAACGGTTGAACAGTCATAATACGTACTCACTTTCTTTAGTCAATACCAGACTGCTAAATGGCTTTAGAAAACCAGTGTATTGAAGATCCTTGTTACGCTGATAATTTTAGCCCGAATCAAGGAGAACTCGGAGCTGTTCGACTTCGAGTTGACAGACGCCGAGATGAAAGAGATCGATACATTGGATCGAGGATGGCGAATTGTAGACCTCACGGCTCGGGACTCTGACCATCCACATTTTCCCTTCCTTGAGGATTACTGATGTACACTGTGATTGGATCTGTTTTACACTTGTTTGGCACACTTACAGTTTGCTAAGTATTGATTAAGCTGTCAGTGAAGATAAATATTTTCGTTAAAAATTATACAGATTTACTTGTAAGAGAAAGTTCGTGAGATGGCACCAGAACTAATCTCAAAAAGTTGTAACGCATGAGAACCTCCAGCTCTAAGAAATTCAATAAGAAATAGTTGCCTTTGAGTCGTCTTGACCATCGTTGGAAGCAAGTCTCACACACCTCGTCATAACTATTTCATGACCTGGTGTGTGAGACTTGAACAAGCTTGCGATGATGGGCAAGACGACTCAAAAACAGACAAAAGGGAATATCTCAACAGTGGGAGTATCAACGTCTAAGGCTTAGTTAAATCTACGCAAATCTCCGCTGTTTTTCGACAAGGCATTCCTTTCTCATCTATACAACTGATGAAAAATCCTGCATGACGATTTGAGGTCTTGGCTGGTTACGGTAGATTAGATGAATAAAGATGATTCACAATCGTAAACGTTTCCAAAACCGAGAGCAGCGAAAGCACCGCCAAATACGAATGCTGATGAATGTCACATCAGTTGTTTGGTTGTATTTCCACCGTTAGGGGCGGTAAGTGGTTGATGAATCTGGCCACTGGCCTCACCATCAGTCTGTGGAGCACACGCAGAGAAGAGATGATGTCGCAGTCGTTGCAGCGATAACGACCTTAATCAAGCGGCCATTGAAACGTTCCACGCTTGCGATCGAGTTTCGGACACGCTCGGATACGATTATGCCAACACCACTGGTGGTTCTGGGTGTTTGGATTGCATCACGATCCAATAGGTTTTTAGTGGTTCACATGGTAGAGGACTATTCAGGCTTCTTTTACTCATTGTTTATTGTGCGTAACAACAATATATTGAATGGCGAACACTTCTTATTACTCTCACAGTGGATCTTGTAGTTTTGCTCGTGTTGTCCCTCTCATCGTTTGTGTAGGCCTGTTGGTCTGGACTCTTCTAGTTAGTTCTTCAGTCTCTTTGGCTGGGTCATGTTGACCCTGAGCCTCTTCGTTATGGTACGGGCCTCGGATTGGGCCTCGGACATGATGGACTGTCCGAGCCCTAGTGGCTGCCGGTTGAGGCGCACAGGCGCCTGAGCAGGATCTTGCGAGGTTCGAGCCGTGTGTCGGGCGGGAGCGAGGAACCGAACCGAGCCGAGTCTTGAGAGGGCTATTGGTAGGGTTATTGAGAGGGCTACAGCCCATGAGAGGGCCAAGTAGTCGTAGTAGCCCTAGCCGGAGCCGTAGCAGCCGAAAAAGCTACCACGCTACCCCGTGGCAACTGCTTATATACAGTTTCCAGGGGGCATGCAGTCCATCGACCTCGCCTCCAGGCCGGCAGGCCCTGAACCGATTATCGATTGAAGGAAGTATCATGACTCCGTGATACGGAAGTCATGACACTGGGACTGCCACGGAGAACGGCCTTGTAGCTTCGACCTATGTCCCTTGACTTGCTGCAGGACCATCTCGTCTCCAGCAGAGCACACAAGTCAATTTTTCATCGCTCCAGTGTCTCGGCCAATTCGCAGAGTGGTCCAACAACACACATTGCTCACATTTAGCGCTGCCACGCTGGTCTTGCTTAGGTTGCCGGGAGTTTGGACTAAAACAGCTTCATTCGATGCCTCTCTCTAAGGGACATAAGGGACCCCGCCTACTTTCAACACGCGTCGGACTTTGCGAATGTGTACATTGCGCGGGCGGCTCTCTATCTGTTATTGAAATAAACCTACTAACCAAAAATAACGTGTAATGTGCAGGTAACACATAAAAAACAAGAGAATTTGCTTTTTCGTCGATTAACAAGTGAACATCAATCACAACTGAAATTTGGCCACAAGATGTAAAATCAATCAGCTTTTTAAATGCGGTATGAAGTTTGAAATATGGTTAACATACTCGTTAATGGTTTGCAAACCTTTGCACTCAAGCTTCTAAGTTTCAATCGGGCAAAAATAGGCTCGGAGAGGATCATCTTGTAAGACAACACTATACAACGTTTTGTGTTGAACGAAATGCAAAGTTGTATACGGCAGAGGTGTGCTCTACCCCTATGATGAACTGAGCTAGATCATTTCTGAGGTAACTGGACATATATGGGCCCTCTTGCCAAGGTGAATATCGACTAAGTACAAGGTGACCACCACGAATATAGTTAGACCCACAACCATTATCACCACCTATGTATATATAAAGTTTGCCCGTCGAGTGATCTAACCTAAGTGAGATACGCCGCATCATCCACAGCGCGGCGGTCGAGTGATCTAACCTGAGTGAGATTCGCCGCATCATCTACAGCGCGGCCGTCAAGTGATCTAACCTAAAGCGGCTTTCACACTGCCGTTGCTGCTGCTGCGCATCCGATGCGTAATGATGGAGCATACCGCAGAGACGCAGAGGAGTAACTATAGCAACGAGGGAGCTTTCACACTGCTGTTGCCGCAACCCCGCATCAGCAACACCGGCATCGGTTGCGCAACGGTTGCGCGGCCTCACCAACCAGGAATGATCGTCATCATTTCTTGTTGCTGATGCTCGTCTACGGAGGCATATCACAGGTCTTATCTCATTATCTTATCTCACGCGTTGCGGCTGAATCAAGTATCGAACTCCACCCCTTTTTCGCTGCTCGTTGCTGTAACAGTAGCAACGGCAGTGTGAAAGCTGCTTAACGATAAGTAAGATACGCCTCATCATCTATATTGCGAGCAAAATTTGCAATTGAACGTGGGATGTTGCCGCAGCAGGGAATCGCAGCCCTTTGCTGCTTAACACAGCAGCACCTACGTGCGTTTCTGAGCGTCCACATTCAGAAGCCAACTTTGTGCCATTAGCATGAGAAGACCACTAGGGAGGTAAAAGTAGAAGGGGAACTTCGAGGGTGGAGAATCGACAGCGACCAGGAGGTAGCGATCTGGAGGAGGCATCGGAATGGGGTGGGGGTCGGCTGGAAGAAGGGACCTGGAGGCGGGACCAGGACGGAGAACCAACAAGAAGGGGGTCCTGAAGGAAATCATACGGAGAACAATGGAATCTGCCATATGCATAGCCTCTATCACCGTCTGCGGTGATCCTCAGATTCGTCGGGAGGTCGATAAGGTGGGGCAACTGGCACCGTACCCGCTTGTATGCGAGAGTCACGAGTGTTGCCCATGTGCTGATACCACTCGCCTTGGACCTACGTGTCCTCTTTTAGAGACATTCACCTGTACGCTTAGAGGAACGACGTTCCTCAATAAAGCCAATTTATCCACTCTTCTGTTATCCTTGTATTTCTGCAATCCACTGAGCCACTCATAACGGTGAAAGAGGAAGAAGCAATCCTCACGTCTCAAACGCTCATAATTCATACATATCGACATAGCGGCGACTGCGCGCGCTTCAAAGCTTCTAGATTGAGACGGGTCTTCTGAGCTTCTGGGCCCGGAAGACGGGCTCCCTATGTCTCGCGCAACAGGCGTTCTGATTCTAAATACGTGTCAACGACGTCTGCCGTGGGTAGGGGGGGGGGAGGATCACTAAGGGAGTGGTGGAGAAGGGCAGTAAGGGAGACCTCTAGGGTGGACCAGGAGAGCGACCAGGGAGGAAACAACGAAGGAAGAAAACGGGAGGTGGAAACAAAAAAGTGGGCCAGAAGTTGGGAGACAAAAAGAGGGGAGGGAAGACCGGTAAAGGTGGACCAGAAATTAGATCCAGTATGAAGAAACGAGTTAGGGGGAACCTGGCCTTGGAAGACATGTTAGCGATATCTGAAAACGCTAGCTGTTGAACATGAGAACGGTTCCGGAGGAGCAACCTGAGGGACAGATGTACTGCGCAGCACAAAACAATGGCCAGTTCGAAGAAAATGTCTATGATGAAGGTACCGAAGAGGTGAGCGGCTTGATGGCGATAAAGTACGCACAGGTCCTAGATTTTAGCGATTTTTATGTTTTACAAAAACTACTTCTATAGGTCAGTGATGCTGCAAAGTCGCGCGAAGCTCGCAAGTTTGAGACACGCCGTTAGGCGTGTCGGAGCACTTGTTAGTACATAATTTATTTGGGTTTCGGCGTAAAGTGGCTCGGGGGAGTCACCATGTAAGGTGGTCCTATGCGACGTTTTGTGTTGTAGAAAATTAAAAGTTTTTTTTTACAGGATACTGGAGTGTTCTAACTCAGATCTGAGCTAGGACAGTTCTGATTTAAATGAGCATTCATGTGCCTTCTTACCGATGCGGATAACCTCTTACAAGGGAAGGCCATGAACATCCCCCTGAGATTCTCAACGGGATCTATATGGTGTTGTAGGGCATGAGACGAAGAGCACAGAAGTGTTTTTATTCTGACTGCAGGCCGAAGCTGGGTGGTCCAAAGATGACGAAAAACTGTCGCAAGGCAACCCTATGTGACTGCTGGGCAGCCGTCCACCAGCAATGCCAACTTGGTGGAGTGGGTACTATTGTGGTCTTGTCAGCGCGGTCCCCTCCAACTAGTAATGCACCCACACTCTTCTTGAGGTGGGACCGATAAACGATGAAAGTAGAGGGCGAATCGCCTGTTAGTTTTCAAAGGGGTGGTAACCGGAGCTTGATCAGGAAGAACAGATGTTCTTCTACAATCATGATGTATTCCTACTCGTCTCGACAGTTTTCTTTTCGTAAGTTTTCGTAACAAGTCTCTAATCATTAAGAAGCATAAGCGTTTATCCCCTCTAGGCAACCAGCTAACATGCGGATCATTCAAACCCACAAGAGCGTGTTTTCATGAGGATGATACCGTGTGATAACATGATAGCGTTGGCGAAGTAGGTGCGTGGCTAGTGTGGTTCATTCTTGCTGCTTTGACGTCTGCGAGGATGTTTCCGAATGTGGTTTGGGTAAGTGCACACGGTCTTGCTCAATCGCCTAATGCCGATTGAGTTGCGGGTTGATGTGCAGGTTGGTGTGCAGGATACTGTAGTGTGCGGTTGCTGCCGTTGCGTCGTGGGTCGCGTCGGTGTCCACGAGGACAGATCGACGCGTAATCCCCACTGAGGTATGGGAGCGGTTTGAGCACGAGCAGCCCCGATGGCCCAAACCCCGGAGTCCCTTCCCTAGCCTGCTTCTGCGCTCGAAGTGCTGCGCACTTCCCGTCAAGACGAGAGCGGGCGCAACTAGTGGACGGGAAGGGGGCAGTCCATCAGTACTCGAAAAGGTGCAATCCTAGTTGGTGGTGGCCATTCTTAAACGATTTTCTGATATAACGAAATATAGTAGATGGGCAACAACATGTAGAAATGTAGAGATAAACAAAATGTGACAAATTGTGTAGAAATAAACACAATTCTCCAACATGGTTAGACACAGTTGCAAGTCAGGAGAGGGGAACCTAAAAAGAGTCATTCTCCGTGCAAATCTAGTATGGGAGGACCCTTTTGTTATATTTTTGAGAATCAATTCCAAGGGGCTAAAACAGATAACATCTGTAAAATAAAATAAAATTGGGCCAAGACGCCGTCAACCAACGTTTTGGACACTGAGTAGACAATTTACTCCATCCCAATCAATTGCAAACATACCGATCAAGCTTGCAAATATAGATTCTCAAGTTCTTAGTGCTATTTATCCTGGTTTCGTTAGTGCAGTTGTTTTCTAAGGAGTGGTAGGTTCAATATGCTTCAACACTGAACACATTCAGTTCTTATGAAATCGCCAGAGTGGCCACCACCAACTAGGATTGCACCCTCGAAAAAGTTACGGGTTTTTACCAGTTTGACCTAGACCCCTCTTGGTGCAACTTGCATTACACGTACGCACGCGTACAATGGGGAAATTCCACGTCACCAAACCCGACGCTGCTCAAGGCGGTAGAAGCCACGAACGGCACCCCCCGTCCACGTGTTGCGCCGAGAGCGGTTTTAGCAGGACCAGATTAGATGGGTCTTGTCCTCCCCAGCGGTGTTTGTAGGTTTGCGCGTGACAAAAACGTGCTACGATGACAACGGATAGGGTCAAGTGCAGCTCCGTGGATACTATAGCAGGCGAGAGAACATGTAAAATTCCAATTGAGGCCGGGCCATTACCCACTGAGTACGGAGTGGATCTATGGCCGCTAAAATCAGATCGGAATAGATTTTTTGCGTCGGGGCGCAACATTTGCATTCGAGCACGGTTGTATCAATATGACCGCTCTATTTAAGCGTTAAGGGCTCCGCACACTTCTGCGGCGTTGCCGCAGCCGGCAGCCGGCAAAAGTGGGGCGGAGCCTTCAAGTTGCGGCGCCGTCGCAGCGCACTCCGATTACATGTAAACTGGTCCCCGGAAAATTCCGTCACGCGCGAGCGGCGAGAGTCAGATGAACAGAGTGAGTCTCCAGATTGGGCTAGGGAAGGGACTCCGGGGTGTGGCGAACAGGGAGGCGTGGAGTGCACGAGACGACATGACGAAAAACCGCTCGCCGCCTCGGCACTATGCCAAGCGGACCGGTTCTCCGGCAACGCTGACAATATCTCGGTTGACCATTTGAGGAGGTATTTCCGACTCCGAAACGCTAGAACAGACGACGAATCATGGATTAGAAAACAATGCGCTCCTTGAACGCAGTACTGACGTTGCCGACAGCGTTTGGTACTCCATTTCCTTATAGCAGGGGACAATTTGTCATGGTTCTTTCATAACGGTAAACAAGCCCCTATATACTCCAAGTAACGGACCTCCCACTAGATTTTACCATGAACTTGTACTAACCTAGCACCCAAGAATTTACAGTGAAGCAAGAAACCAGAGGGACAACACGCTTACGTCGTCAAATCGCCTATCGACAACCGTTTTCGGTTTTTTCAATTCAATTTTCTCTTCACTGTAGCTGAGGTTCTTGAAAAGATCTGCCTCTATATGCTAGAAATGAGGGATAAAACTAAAGTACTGCTGCATTAACGCTCCCAATTAATGGAATACGAGAGAAGAGCAATATTCTTGAACGAGGCGTCGAAAAATAATCAGCTGATTGGCTCTATCGATCAGCTAACTTAAAGGACACGTGTATCTTCATTTGAGTTTCCCACCGCGATCGGGGCTAGAGCGCAGACAGTCTCTCCCTGCGGCATTGCCGCACCGAGGGCAGCAATGATTTCAATCATTGTTGCCGTCGAGGCATTGCCGCACCGAGGGCAGCAATGATTTCAATCATTGTTGCCGTCGATGCGGCGATGCCGCACCGAGGGCAGCAATGATTTCAATCATTGTTGCCGTCGATGCGGCAATGCCGCAAAGGTGTGCGGAGCCCTTTCGGGAAGAGACTCCAGGGGGGCCTCCAGGGTGGGTGCGATCCAAGCTGGTCGTGTGGAGAATGCTTTCGTCCTTCAGGGGAGTACGCAGCTGGGTTCTGCGCTCTTCGAGCGTGGTGACCCCTGCTTACATTTAAGCGCGAGATTGACATCGGAGCGCGCTCCTTCAAAGTCGATGCTCCGCACATGTGGATTGTATCGGTGGGAATTTGAGCGATGATATCGCTCCGTCGCCGTTTGTCTCACGTTGGTTCCGATTAATGGCAATACCGGTCTGCGCACTATTGTACATAGTTGCCCCCCCCCCCCCCCCCCCCCTTAAGGCCACCCTATCGAAAGTCGCTAACACGAAAATAGAGAAACGAGAACCACTGATAGTAAAGAATACCAAGAAACAATGCTATAGCTCTGTCCTGTGCTCTCCTCTGCGTAAGCAGAGTATTGGCGGGGGGGGGGGGGGGAAGGGACTCCGGGGTAAGGGCCGACTAACGCACCCATGCTAAAATTGCCTACATCCAGGGGCCAGATTCATCAACGACTTACAGCAGTTTACCAGAAAAAATTACAGCCGAAACCCCTGATGGCGCAACTTATCAAGCGAAATGGTGAGCGATAAGCCGCGTTATCTGAGTTTCTCGCTGTGCATTCTCTGATAAGTTATGTAAGTCGTTGATGAATCCGACCCCTGGAGTTCCATCTTTTTCCAATACGAAAGCAAATAAAACGCGGATCTGTAATCGAAAAGTGGAGACAAGACTGCATTTACATTCGCTGTATGTAGCCTCTCTCCACACCATCACCCCGCTGCATGCTGACCCTTCCAACTACCATGGCACCATAGCGCTCTGGTCTGTCGCGGAGGAGAGCAATGAGCAGACCACCGTCTGAAATTTACCTTATCTCGCCAAGCTACGCTGGCAGGGATGAGGATATCAAGCCACAGTCACAAGGCGACCCCTCCCGCAACCACTTAGTACTAAAAAGTTTGGAATGAATAGCTAGGTGGACGACACCCTGTTATTTCCTCCCTAGCCTAGTCCTGAGCTCAAAGAGTGCAGAACCCAAACTTACTCTTTCCGGATGAGCAATGTGATTTGTTTTCGCACGAGTAACTAGATGACCACATTCCAGGTTGTTGAACGTAAGGCACAACGGTAGCATTACGCTCGCAATACCTCGATGAGCTTCGCAATGGTGTGTGTGGACAATCGTGTTGAATCCTCACCGAAATCGTGCTTGTTCGCATGGCTCTCCTTCGTGCAGCGTTTCGCTGATCCTATTCGGGATGACTCGAGTGAACAGCGTGTAGACCAGGGGTGCACATTTAACGGTTAACGATTTAACGGATTTAACGAATTAACGGCATTTTTCGTTAAAATCTGGCTTAACGACTTAACGGAAATTTTTAGAAATTTAACGGAATTTTTAACGGACTTTTTTCTCAGTGAGTTTATCACATTTGCCTTAAGTCTTCACTAACGTAGCAGGTCTCATCCTCCCTATTAGGACTGTTCCTTAAAAAACTATTGAAATCAGCAAGAATATTTTAATGTTTTCATAATTATGTTTTGAATTTTAAAAAATTTAAATGGATTTCGCGTGTAGCGCAGTTGTAGGAGATGCCGGCTGTCGCGTGCCCCGATACCAGGTTCCTGGTTCGGACTTCCCGCCCAGACCAACCAAGCCTTCCATCCCTCCGGGGTGAATTGGTACCAGACTTGCCTCTTGTTCATCGGCTGGTCACCGCAAGTCATTGTATGCCCAACTACGCATTCAAGCCACCTCCACGTAGAAGTAGAATGCGTGGCGGGGATAGTGATTGAGTACTGCCGCCCTTTATCCTTCTAACCTTTGATGCATTTTGGATCTAGAAGTTTCTTCGTCGAGCCCACAAACACGCCAACGAATCCACAAAGATACTGGTCTAACCTCCTCGTAAGATATGCCTATCCTCACCTAGGTTAGAAGTTGCTTATCACAGAATAATTTTGCCCGCCACCTGGAACTGTCCTGACGGAAAGAATGTTTTCGCTCGTTGGACATATTTTAAACGATTTAAGAAAGCGCTATTAACAAAAATTAGGAAAGCTACTTTTTCTGAACGTTAACACGGTGACGATGTGGCACACCTTTTCGGCAGTGTAGGATCTTGTGACACGATGTCGTGTCACGGTCTCGACGTTGCAAAAAAATGGATTGGTCCCACACATCAGGCATGCGAAAATCGTGCGTTCAACAACGCGATAACAGTTTACTGATGGAATTTTGATTGTATTTTCACTAATTCTTTCTGTACTTACGAGGAAGGTCAAAGAGGTCACCGTGGAGTTTCTCAAAGCGACCTATATAGGGTTGTAGGGCGTTGTCTGGGAAGCACCATAGTGGTTTCCAAATTTTCTGCGGACCTCTGGGTAGGTCAAAAATGGCAAAAAACTGTACCGCTTCAGTGCGGGCCGATAACGCAAAACTGACGCCTGGGATACCCTTGTCGTGCCCACAAATAGTCCTGCAAAAGGTTTGGAGCATCAATCATTGCTAGAACCTAGGAATTGATTAATTCCTAATTGAAGCGAGACGGCGCATTCACGGGAGGCGCGCGTCACTAGGGCGCCAGCGATTGGATGGCCGTGTGGTTAGCGTGGCGGGACTTGCGGGAGGGTGGTCGAGGGTTCGATTCCGACGGTGTGGTTTCTGCATTGTTAGATGCACATCTTGCGTTTTTGCCACCGTAAAGTGCTTTTCTGTCACGACTAGGTGTCATATTCGATTTCCAACCCTGATTTCAATCTTCTGTGATACGATTTTACTTCAAAACACAAGTCACGCTAACTAATATGCAATAAACTGTTTAACAGCTGTGGTAACGTTCCATAAAACACGCGAAGCAAAGCAGCTTCTGACACCAGCACCAGCGGATGATTGCCAAGGAAGAGCAGCCAGAAGTTTCCTGGCAGGAGTGTCGACAGGCACTTCATCGAAGGCGTAGTCCGCCGGTGTTGAGAAGTGCCCCGGATGCGTGTCCACATATCCAGCTGCCACCCACGCATACGCAAAGCACCTTCGAAATATCGGAGCGCAGAATTGCCTATACGTCTGACTGACCACCTGCAAGGACGGGTGCCTTGAGAATTGCCTTAAAAATGTAAACATCAAGTGAGCTGGTCTAAAGCGATTCATGATTACCTTCAAAGTATTGTCTCTTGACAAGCAGTTGAAATCCGGACGGAAGTGGAGCACATCTTCGTGAATTCGCCGGATGAGCCGTTTGAAAAGCCGGAAGAAGTATACATCGAGAGGCTGGTAAAGGCTCTCGATGTATACTTCTTCCGGTATTGGCATCAGCTTAAGCTCTTTTCCAGCAGGCACCTCGGAAACGAGGTTTTCGTGATCCCTGAACCGTGCCAGCTGTCAAGGAGGACAATGGTTAGGGGTCTGCCGAAGAGCCAACCACGCATTCTCGAAAGAAACGCGGGATTTGTTGTCTAGTCATGATGTGGCTCGTTCCTGCCACTATAAGAAGGATTGGTGCCGACCAGTGACCGCATTGAGGAAACGATCCACTAGCCTCCTGCAAAATCAAAAAGAGCTTGTCTGCAAGTCGGCCGTCCGCGTATAGCACTGGAACAGCAGTGTACGAATGGGTCAGTGACGACAGGGATTGCACAACACGAGACACTTGCTTCATTCCAATAGTGCCAGCTTGAGTAGGCGACCAGCGTATGCTTACATGTAGCGCGCGTGGGTGGCAGCTGGATATGTGGACACGCATCTGGGGCACTTCTCAAACCGGCGGACTACGCCTTCGATGAAGTGCCTGTCGACACGTCCTGCCAGGAAACTTCCGGCTGCTCTTCCTTGGCATTTATCCGCTGCTGCTGGTGTCAGAAGCTGCTTTGCTTCGCGTGTTTTATAGAACGTTACCACAACTTTAAACAGTTTATTGCACATTCATTAGCGTGACTTGTGTTTTGAAGTCAAATCGTATCACAGAAGGTTGAAATCCGGGTTGGAAATCGAATATGACACCTAGTCGTGACAGAAAAGCACTTCACGGTGGCAAAAACGCAAGATGTGCATCTAACAATGCAGAAACCACACCGTCGGAATCGAACCCTCGACCACCCTCCCGCAAGTCCCGCCACGCTAACCACACGGCCATCCAATCGCTGGCGCCCTAGTGACGCGCGCCTCCCGTGAATGCGCCGTCTCGCTTCAATTAGGAATTAATCAATTCCTAGGTTCTAGCAATGATTGATGCTCCAAACCTTTTGCAGGACTATTTGTGGGCACGACAAGGATATCCCAGGCGTCAGTTTTGCGTTATCGGCCCGCACTGAAGCGGTACAGTTTTTTGCCATTTTTGACCTACCCAGAGGTCCGCAGAAAATTTGGAAACCACTGTGGTGCTTCCCAGACAACGCCCTACAACCCTATATAGGTCGCTTTGAGAAACTCCACGGTGACCTCTTTGACCTTCCTCGTTAGTGGGGTGATGCCTGCATTGAGATTGTATATGCTCGTAGGACAGTCACTCGAAACGGTTTCGCAAAAAACTATGAAAGGGGTTTTGCCCCGGAACTCCGGGTTTTGCCTGATCGCACATTTTAAGATGCCTTGTCGGTGATCATCCTGAATGATAATTCCATACCTCTCTTATTCCACACCCTGTAGATACTTTGATACTGAAGGCTTATTTATTTTTCTGTGTTTGATGATGATGAACTGTAATTTTACATTGCAAAGTTACACTCCATTCCTTGAATTTCAGCTGTTGACCTCTTGAAGTTGAAACGTATAAGGTTTTCCTTGATTTTTTTTCACTTAAAAGAATGGTTTGCAGCTACTTTTACTTTTTAACGAAATTTAACGATTTACCGGAAATTTAACGAAAATTTTCCGTTAAAAAATTTCGTTAAAAAAATTTAACGCACAGAATTTTGTGTGCACCCCTGGTGTAGACTACGGACAGCAGGCAGATCGGGCGATAGTTGCAAATGTCGTGCACGTCCCCTTCTTGTGCAGCGATATCAAGCGACATCACCTCTCCTCTCCTTCCTGCCTCGCTCTCTCGCCTCGGTCGCTTCCCTTGAGAAGCCGTGAAGATCCCGGGAACGTTCATGAATACGGCTACAGGTGTTCGGGTCTGACCCTGTAACCGGATCCTGTGTTTCTTCGCCGACGAGATTGCGTGTCGAATCTCAGGAGGGAGAACAGAGGGGACGACGTTTTCATTCTGCGTAAGATGGCATGGGGCAGGTGGAGTGGTTATCAAATAGATCGGAGTAGAAGTTGCCGACGGTCACCTTGTCGAAGATGTGACCTTCTTTATAAAACTTCTCCTGTTCCACCTTGAATCCTTGAAGGCTTTGACCTCTTCATCGTTATAGTCGGATGTTGGGGCATACGCGACGAACACAGCCAAAGCTGGCACGGAGCTGCATCGCTTCAGTCGCATACGTTCGATTCGACTTTCAGGGACTCTCACGAATCGATGTTCATGACCAAGTGCGTGTTGACGAGGACACCAACACCGCCTATTCCCCTGCTGTCGCGTGCACGTCCCTTGGAATGGCACACAGACTCAACGTAGATTCCATGTTCGGTGCAATCCTAGTTGGTGGTGGCCGCTCTTAAACAATTTCTCGACATAAAGAAACACAATAAATGGGCAATAACATGTAGAAACAAGTTAACTACGCTAACATGGTTGCCCAGGAACTCATTTCCTTAGTTCCTAGTCGGTAGAGAGGAACCTAAAAAGAATATTCTTGGTGCAAATCTATAATATAATAGTAAGGGTGGAGTCCTTGCTAGATTTGCACCGAGAACGGATAATCTTCAAGCAGTTAAAACAGATAATATTAGTGAAATAGAATAGGCCAAGACACCATCAATCAATGTTTTGGAGACAGGCAAAACATCGTACTTCACGACCAATCTTTTGCAAACGTCGAAGACCTAGCTCACAAGTGTTGCATATTCTCATTTTTCTGTGCTATTTGTTTTGCTTTTGCTAGCGCAGTTGTTTTCTAAGGAATGAGTAAGTTCTATATATTTCAATTCTGAGCACATTCAAATCTTATGAAATCGTTTACGAGTGGCCACCACCAACTAGGATTGCACCCCATGTTCGTCTCTCGATGAACCTTGGCATCTTTGATGTTGCAAAGGACAAGTAGTATGTTCAGCGTGGCCGAGATTGGTACGAATTTTTATTGTGGCGTAGGTTTAGGCATTGTCGCCTTCTTCAGAGCCTGGAGAAGTCGAGGTCATTTGAGAAACTACCCTCCATAATGCCATTTCATTCTGCAGGAACCCATCCAAAAGACTACGAAGACGATGCCGTAAGAAGTCGAAAACGTGGCTAACCTTAGATGTGGACAGAAATGTCCACCGTCACCCAATCTGCACAAAAGATGGGTGAATGAGCTTAGCGCCCTCGGGACCATGCACCTTAAGGATCTAACGGGTCATGACCCAAATATTAAGAATCGTAGAGGGCGACGTACGGCGCCAGCTTTTGGATCACAGCCAAGCACTCGTCCTTGCTAATGATCTGTTGTGTTCTCCGCAATGTACAGCACCTCGAGAGTTCTGCGCGCCGAAATCTCATCTTTACGCGCAAGGATCTTGAACTACACCCCGAAACAGCTGTTCGCGTGCTGCCGCACCCTGTGCTCACCCAAGGATGTGGAGACATGGGAACTGCTCAAACCGTCCATGTGCTCTATGATCCTTACGCACAAAGGTCTGCCTGTTCCTCACACGTACTCCTCTCCTCACTCCGTACATCTGATCACGTACATCGCACCAGTCCTTACACAATCGCCAACCTTCCCAAAAGGGCCAACAAAACATAATGGTAGTGCATAGGCGCTTATATAAATGGTTTCAGATCAGCTGCTTCTTAAGGTTGCTAAAGGGTGCTATCACTACCTCACATCGTCTTGCAGCGCAGCCTTTTTAAGCCACATATTGCAGCGGTCAGAGTTGCGAAATGAACGGGACACAAAGTGCCACTTTGGACCGCTCTCGATGCGATTCCTCAGTGGTTCTTGGCTGTCGTCACTAGCCAGTGGGAGCATATCCACTCCCTACAAATCAATAGGAAAGACGAATGCTTGGCTGGGACTCAAGAGCTGGCGCCGTACGTCGCTCTTTGTAGGTTTTGACCTTTGGGTCATGACACGTTAGGTCCCTAAGTCAGGTAGTCCCAAGGACTCTATGCTCATTCACCCATCTTTCGTCCTGCTAAACACGAAGTGATTTTTTTACTCCTACTACTTCTTTATTTTTTCACTGACAGTCATATACGAAAAGAAAAAGAGAAAAATTTAGCGTTGCTGTGAGGGTGGAAAGTGTAATATTCACATCTGCCAATGCGAAAAATCTCCCAATCCGAAAAACGTGCCAAATGAAGACAACAGGAAAGTGCTTACCAAGCCCCAGATAATTTCGTTCGCTAGGGAGTCCAGCCCTCTGGGCACAGACAGAGGCATGTTTGCTTTTGCAGGCGCACCTCTGAAGAAACGTTTGCGATAAAATGGAGTTTAGGAACAACAAAAGGTACTTAGCGGGCTCGCACCCGCATTCAGATAGGGCATTCTCCTAGAACAATCATGCAACACGGTTTTTGTAGAACTAGAAAACTGAAGGAAGTCCGAGATTTGGTTGATCTAACTCCGCCGCTTTAAGTTCGTAGATATGGCATGGGTTATTGTAATATTATCGTATATATTTCAGGTGTTTGTGAAAGTATATGATGTCTACTTTTCAGATGTTGACCCTACTGACCTACATGACTGTAATATCAAAAGCGTGGGGTTACGAACCGGATCCTGAGGACTCAATATTTCCTAAATGCATGCCTCACTGGAGAGCACGTAAGCATTTTTAGCACATATTGTGGTAGCACACGGTAAAATATGTGTTACGATTTGTCCTAGACACAGTCGACTCGATATTTCTTCCAGGTATTTTTGAAATTCATCTATGAAGGACCTAAACGTCGACAGCCTAATGTTTTGGTAACAGAAAATAAATTGTCGGGGTTATTCAAGCATGCGTCGGTTGATTACTGATGAGAGTTTAGGTATTGGGTGAGGCGAGTGGCAGCACCGCTTCAACAAGTTCATGATCCAGAAACAGGGCTAAGCCATGAGTTCGAAAATCGAAGGAGGGTCTTACTGCACCTCGTTTTAGGGGGAAGGGATACTACTCCCTCTTTGTTTGGGCAGAGAATTGTCTCGCATTTTCTCCAGCTTTTTAGATGGTGCTCCTATATCCTAATAAATCGTTCTTTCCAGGTAGGGCTTCGACAGTGATGAGAACCGCGCGAAGCTGAATAATACTCACTAAAGAAAACAGTTATGACATTAATATTATGGGAATAATTTTTTAAAGGTTCGATCGCTATTGTTCCACATTTAGAAATAAGGATTTTCTGCGAATAGATTTCGATTTACCCACTAAGGCTCATTTTCTGCAAGACTTTCAGGATGTCATGGCCACGACGACACACTTATATTAAATTTCATGCGTCATTTACTAAAGATTCTTGAATTTGACTACTTAAGTGCTCTTCTAGGGATTTTTTTGAATCGATAAGGGTCGCAACCGAAAGATGGATTTGTTACGGAAACACCCACGAAAACAAAATTAGAGAATAAAAATGTGCCTCATACCACACAGCGAGAAAACCATGTTGTCTGAAACAATACATATGAGCATAGGTCTCGATTTTGCACTATTTGTCAAAAAGCGTCATAAAAATTGACTTCTAATAGGTTGTCCGGAAAGTTTTTAGACTAATGTCGGAAACGTTGTGAAGTTAATAACTTTACAATGTTTTCTTTTTTCCAGCTAAGAAAGACTGCAGCGACCAGAAAACGTGGTAGTCACTGGGTGCAAGATCATGCGAGTATGACGGATGGGGAACCAGTTCATTCCTGAGTTTCTCCTATTTCTTTTGCGTATTCTTTGTTTTGTGTGGTCTGGCGTTATCCACGAGAAGAATTTTTCCTTTTCTGGGATCACGTAAGATTTCGCTCATTTTCTCCAGCTGAGCGTAGAACATGAGTCTACCATAGAACCGGTAGGAACCAATTCCCAGAATACTGGATTGATGTCCCACCAAAAGGGAGGCAACTCCTTTTTGTCGCGATCAAGACGTTTCGGCTGTGGTTGGGGCAACTCATCGAGGTCCATCCAGTGTTTGGGACGCACCAAATTGTCGTAGGCGCAATATTTTTCATCCATCGTGACGAACGAGTCAATCCAAGCTGATGTACGGCGACGGTTGAGGGGAGAAGTGCAGATATCAACACGCTTCCGTTTGTCCCGAGACGTGAAAGCATGTGGTACGACTCTAGGCAACTTCGCGACTTTGTCTGAAGACCGAAGGGCGGCCTCGTGTACTGTGGACCTAGGAGTATTTGTAAGGTCTGAAAGTTCGTGTGCAGAAAGATCAGGTCGAGCACCGCAGGTGGCGAGTATGAGCTGTCTGTTCTGCGTCGGTACAGTAGCGGAGAGGCAGTCGCTAGAGCATCTTCTTGTCGTCCACTACGAAGGCATCACTGGGAACAGGAGATGATATGTGGCACCTGCTACAGATAGTTACATATACAGGGCATGAAATACAAAACCTAAGTCCGGCCCGCTCATAACATCAGCTGACAAAGAGATGTTGTTTTGAATCATACCATGCAATTAGTCTAAAATCTTTCCGCAAAACCTATCACATGGAAGCTGCCACTTTTAAAACCTGCTTTTTTAACCATAGAGCTTGCATTTCTTACAGTTTAAGGCCTATGGCATACCACCGGCAACGAGGCCGGAGACGATAGCGAAGCGCTGGAGTGTGGTGCAAAGGGTTGGGCGACAGCTGGCCGCCGTGCACCGCGCAGCGGCGACCGGTCGCTGGCAGTATGCACTCTCTCCAACGACACGTGCTGCCGACGTGGCAACGACAACCGTTAAGCGACGGCTCTCCCCATTGTAAGCAATAGGGTCCTGACACGTCGGAGGTCGAATAATTGTCCGTTAGCAGCGCCGTCGCCGCACTCGTCGCTGGTGGTATACCATAGGCCTTAATTAATTAATTTATTTATATGCCTTTCAATATTTTGCAATGTGCGGCATCTCATTAGATCGATCCATTCGCGTTTCGTTTTCGTTCTTGCTTCTTCTTGCCAATAGCATGTTCCAAAGTCTTTCTGGAATACATCCCGCTTCTAGATTTAGGTCATCCCACTGTTCGTTTGGAAGGCGGACACCACTCCATAATCTGACGAGACCACTTATTATCAACAGTATTAGAGATCTTCCAGCAATATGTCAATTTTCTTACCATGGCACAGTCAACCACATCTTTGACTTTAGTAATTCCTCGCAGCCACACGTTTCGCTTTCTATCTCAAAGACTCACTCCAACCATTTGACGTTCCATGCGCCTTTGTGCTGCTGCAAGTTTATCCTTGGCTGACTTTGATAGAGTCCAGGCCTCAGCTCCATACAGCATTGACGGCAATATACACATATTAAACAGGCGTCTCTTCCACTTCATCTCGACTGTCCTCAATGTTAAAAAGTTTGCATATCGACAGAAATTGTTCCAGCCTGCACGAATCCTACGGGTTATTTCTTTGGAGGGATCTCGAGTGAGGGAGGTATCTTGTCCCAGGTATATGATAGACGTCACACTGTCGACGTCTTTTCCCTGAGGGTGATGGATGTGTCAGATGTCGCCATTATCTTCGTTTTTGAGGCACTTATTTTCAAGCCACAACTAAGCGAGTTTTGATCTAGTTCGTTAATCATGGTTTGCAGTTCTTCCTCGGTTTTTGCAATTAGAACAACGTCGCCATCAAAGCGAAGGTTGGTGAGCCAAGTTCCGTTAAATGATATTCCATAACCATTCCAAGTAAGTCTTCTAAAAATATGCTCCAACGCAGAGGTGAATAGTATTGGTGAAATCGTATCACCTTGGCGGATGTTCCTCCGAGGCGAAATGTAGACTGTGCTTTTGAGTAGATTTCACGAAGCAGTTCTATAAGCTGATGATTCGCTCCTTGTTCTTGAAGGGCCGTTCATAACGCGTTCACTTCCACTGTATCAAAGGCCTTCTCATAGTCAATGAAAGCTATGAAGAGAGTTATTTGGTATTCGGTGCATCGTTCAATCAGCTGATTTACAGCATGTAGATGATCGATAGTGGAGTATTTTTCCGCAAACCAGCTTGTTCAGGAGGTTGTTCTGCGTCCAATACCTGTTCGAGTCGCTTCAGAATTACTCTCGAGAGAAATTTGTGTAAAACGACAGGAGAGAGATTGGACGGTAGTTTTTCAGCTCAAGTGGGTCGCCTTTCTTATGCAGAAGTACGGTTATGGATTCTGTCAGTTTCTCGGGCACGGATAAAGTGCACAAACAGTGGTTGAAGAATTCAGTTATTAGTGGAACAAGACTATTTGTGCCTAGCTGCAGCATCTCCGTAGCAATACGATCTTGTCTTGGGGTTGTCCCTGGTTTCAGGGATTTGATGGCTGCTTCTATTTCACCTTGCAGAAATAAAGGACATTAATATCCGTGTCGATTGGAGTATATGTGACAGTAACCATAGATGCGTATAGCTGCTCGTAGAAGTGTTTCGTCGCCGAGCTAATGTCGTCTTTGGTTTTGCACAATAACCCCTCCTCGTTCCTCAGCTGGAACAATTGCTTCCTTACAACCGATGCTTCTTGTTATTCTTCTTGAGAGTGCGGTTTGATCGAATGGCCTTTTTAACGAGTTGACAATGGTGTTTGCGGATATCATCTTTTATCAATCGCCTCAGCGAGCGATTTTCTATGTAGCTAACTCGGTCGACCGCTGTTGCAATGTTTTTCTTCAGAGTTTGTCGATGTTTGATCGGTGATACCGTGTTCACTGACAGGCTGCAGCAGTACTCTTGCTGTCGTGTTGCGGCCTTCGCCGCACTGCTGATGTAGTGGCAAATTTCACCATATCCATTGCAAGGTGAATGCAACTGAGAAGAGCAAATGATCGAGATTCCATTTTGGTACAGACTAGCATCAAAACAACTACGAGAGTGTGGTTTTCTTTTCTTCTTCACTGTAAATTTTGGACACCGAAGCACACCCCTGAGTAAGCGATGGTCCGTCTCGAATTCTATAGTTCCTGTTTTTACGCTCTTGAATTGAAGATGTCGGCATGCAAAAATGTGGTCGATACAATTCCGTGTTTTCCACCCAGGGTCGTCACGTCCACTTCCTTCCTTTGCGCGTTTTGAAGAAGGGGGCCACTGCTCGTATTCGGAATTTCTCGCACATCTCCATGAGAAGCTGTCCCCTTTCATTTCTGTCACCAAACCCATTAGGTCCGACAGAGTTCTCGATAGAGCTTTCCTTCGATCCGATTTTTGCATTAAAGTCGCCTAGAAGTATTCGGTGTACCTCAACTACGTTTGATCTTTGAGTATTCCCCAAGTTTCTCTCTGTGCACAATATACACTTCCGGATTGACTGAGACAGCATCGTATCGAGTTTTTCTAAAAAAAGGGAATAATCGTCGTCATACTCGGAATTGCTATTCGTAGACGGAGGTGCATACACAAAAATTAAACGGACTATGTGGTTGTCGAATCGCAGGTCCAGGCGAGATAATCTGTCACTTTCTCGAAAAAATGCATCTACGAATGGTATAAGGCGGCTACTCACTATAAATCCGGTACCAGGCGGTTCTTGAGCATTTTTTGGGCCTGCATAGAAAAATCAGTAGCCGGAATTGTTTAGGTCCATGCATCCGGTTCCCCTCCATCTTAATTCGGTAAGCGCCAGGACGTCCACATAGGTTGTCTTCAACGATTCTTGCAGTTCCAGCAGCCGTTTTCTGGTTGCTAGTCTTCTGACGTTTAGCGTCGCTACCTGGATTGATTCTAAATGAGCTTGGAACTCACTCGATCCTGCTGCCACGGCTTCCTGGATCGACGGGCATCTCCGGTGAGGTTGTTGAAGGGCGATGAGATAGACCGACCGCTCGGCAGGCACGACGAGGGAGAAGTCTAGGCCTTAATGTTTTGTGAAATTTTCAGAGTCTCTAACAAATTTACGAGTTGTGTCAATTTACATGCGGCAACAGCGTTTTCTGGTTACGTCGATCGCCCGCGATGGATGGACCTCTTGGAAAAGTTTTTTCCCGTCTGATGGAAACATTGTCAAAAATGAAACTGCCCTACAAAAACCCACCTTAGGTCTCGTGTATCATACTGCAAAAAAACAAGCTTCTCTGATGAAGGTATGATTAGAATGGTATTCAAAATTCCCGCTTTTCATGAAAACAAAATTATTTTCGATATGAAGCATACTACCTATAAGGTTCAAATTTTGCAAGAAAAACATCCAAGTCTGACAAATGCACAGTGAAAACTCATGATTTTCTGGATCGAACAGGTTGAATCGACCTCTGGCCGATCTTGCATCGACGTCCTTTGAGTGACAGAACAACGTTCACAAAAATAATCAAAACTCGATCAGTTTTTCGAAATTCGAGAAAGCTAAGAGTTCTTTGAAAACAGTGGAAAAATGCTTTTTTTACCATATAAGATGCGGTTTCCATATAAACGGCTTCATGCGCGGCGGTGGGGGAGTTAATCTTTGGCACGTATTTAGGCAACATCGGCCAGAAATCGAACCACCTCTGTCGCGTAGGAAAACCTCTTCTTTCGGCAACAATTTAAGGTAGAAAAGCATTTTTCATCTCTTTTTTGAAAATTTAGAGATTCAAAATACGAAAACTTACTTAGTTATGACCACTTTTGTGAACGTCAAACTCTGTCGCTCCAATGGCCTTGCACTAAGGTGACCATTATGATGATCTCAGCGATAAACTCGAGACGCGCGATGGTGACGTAAAGATGACGGGTACGGCCTTCTTTGCCGGTTTCTTCGCCTCCTGGTACATACGCCATTTGCTGCGGCCTTGTCAGGCAGGAGCGCGTGATATAATTTTTTATTCTCTTGGACTTTTCTCTTACATAGTTAGACCACAGCCACGCCAGCTTCTCGATCTTGCGGCGTCCAGGCTTAGTCATGCCTAATTCAGAACATGCAACTTGTAATATCGTATCGGTGGCATCTTTCCTTGTTTCGTCGACGGTTGTCACCGTCGGTAACCGAATAGGAAAAACAAAAGCTGCAGCGTTTTCCTTCAACCGCTACCACTTGATTCTCGGTGGACCGCATCGCTCGACATGCCTCAGCCTCGGAGTGGCGAACTTAAGAGTGCATATCAGCGGACGGTGCTGTGTGGCGACAGTCTCCTACGGCATCACCTTCTCCTGTGTAATCAGCTTTCGATCGCGATGCTTCACAAGGATGAATTCGGTCTGTGTCTTGGTGCTCCCGCTATAGAAAGACGCCAGGTGGGAGTCACGCTTTCGAAATCCGGTGTTCGCGATGATGAGGTTATGCGAGTCCGCATACTCATGGATTCGCTCACCATCAGCGTTACGTGCTCCATATCAAAAACCGCCGTAACAGCTGTGACCATCTTTCGCAGTCCCCACGTGACCGTTTAGGCCACCTGTGATAACGACAGTGTCTTCTGACGGTACCTCTGCTGTCTTTTCATCAAGCAGTGTCCAAAACGCATCCTTGGTTCTCTCAGAGCAGCCTATCTACGGAGCGTACGCAGAGAAGAAATGATAAATACGCTGTTCAGCAGCGACTGCGACCTTCATCAAGAGGTAATTAAAACGTTCCACGCTTATAATCGCGCATCGGAAACGTTCGGAGACGATTACACCAACTCTGCTGGTGGTCTTGGGATTGCCGCACGGAATGGCCTTGAAGCCTCGGCCTATGTCCCTCGACTTACAATAGGACCACCTCGCCTCCTGTGCCGCACTGCCGCACATAAGTGGACTCGTCTTCACTCCAGTGCTTCTGCCAACTCGCACGAGCGGCCCATCAACGTTCCCACATTCAGCGTAACTACGCGGGTCTTGCCTACATTACAGAACTTTCGGAGTAGCTCAGTTTCCCAACGATGCCGTGCATACTTCTCACACTTGCCAGGCTCTGCGAGTGTGCGTCGGCTCCCGCGGACGTCGTAGCATTATCTCGATACTCACTCAACGTCATCAGCCATGTGATGTGACAAGGGATCTCCATAGGTCGGCCTGTCACTAGGGCATGTCTCCTGTACTCGAATGTCTATGATTAGCTGAGCTCGCAGAAGCAAACAGTCTCCAGTGGCACCACGAGGAACGGACATCGCCACCCCAGCGCTCGAATTTTCATAGGGTGTCATTTCATTTTTTGATGAGGTTTTCTTCGGATGGGAGAAAATGATTTCCAAGGGGAGTCCATCAGAATCCTTCGATTTTTTCGATTGCGACTCCGGCATCGATTTGAAAAGCGCTTCAAAAAGCTCTAATAAGAGCACTAAAGTGGGCGTCAGTAACTAACACTCGAAATTTCATATTCTAAAATTTCAGAGCACAATTTCAGGCGCAGATGTCGCTCCTTCAGGTAGAAAAGTTTGCCGCGTCCATGATGTCCTGAAAAAATTCGGCAGAAATCGAACATTGGAAGACTGATACCAGAAAATTTTTATTCTGAGCTGTAGAACAATTTGTACTCAAAACATTAAGAGTTCTTTTATCAAAACACGCCTTCTTCAGTGAACTTTCACGATTCCTTTGAGTTTTGACGCCCACCTGGAAACGAGAACATATCAAGGGATATAGAAATCACGTAGATGAGGAAGAAATCATCACAGATTAGGAAAAAACAGCGGTTGTGTCAAAGAGGGGGGGGGGAAGGATGGTCGTACCAAATCTTCTCCGTGAGAAGGGGGATCGCAAATTTTCGGAAAAAATCGAATCCCAGGCTTGACCCTGTTGTGTGAGTCAGAGTAATAGCTCAGGTGATTCACTTCGATCATAACTCAGACAAAGAGGGGTGGGTCTTCTCTGTCAAACAAAACCTTCGTGAATGAGTGGTACTGTAATCACCCGATAGGGTTGCAACCCTCTAGAGAGGTCGGAGTCGTCAAGAATCGGAAATAGTGGTCATGTGCGGAATTTTTGATGTCATTATGACGTTAAGGCAACTTTAAAAAGCGCAAAAAGACGGGAAAATGGGGAATGGTCCGGCTGATGATATGGAGGCAAAATATATTTTTATTATTTTTTATGCGAGGTTCGAATTAGGAGAATCGACCGAGCATGGGAATGGCATCGAAATGTACTCGGCCGTTCGCAGACAGCCAAGTGCACATAAAACTACGGATTACAATGCTAAATAGCGATACAAAAACAAGAACAAATGCATGGAACACACATTAAGACACAGAAATGATAAATACATAAAAATAGTGGCACATAGTGGAAAAACGAATTCAGGAATAAAGTGAACACAAAGTGAGGAATACAAGTGAACACAAATACAAAATGCAACATAATGGTGCTGGTCGAGCTAAAGGTCGCGAAAATTTTCCGGAAAGGTGACTTCTGGTGGAGTGACTACCAAATTTATAAAATATTTATTTTACGTAGTCCTACATTAGGGAGCTTCTCTTAACACGAAGTTCAGCAACAGCCGAGTGCAGTGCAGCGAAATTTTAGAGTGAAAATTGAGGTTGGTTAGGAAAAACATGATACAACGACTGAGTGACAGCATAGACGACTTGACGCTACAAATCGCACTGCGCACAGACAGCACCGAGACAGCCGAAGTGGCACCAGATCAGCGGCAGAACTCCACGGCACCACAATTCTACACACATCCCCCCACCTGACCACAGAGCGGTTCCACAAGCAGACCAGCAACGAAACTGCAGAAGACCAATCCCACAGCACATCCAAGAGCACAGAGCAAAGCACGAGCAGGTGTCAGTGTCCTGGAGTGCAGAAACGAAGCGCAATATGCGTTAGTTTAGATGAATTTAGATAGGAAGGCAGCGAGCAGTCACAGCGCAGACGACTATGAACATATGAACCACATTGCACACGGACAGTAGCTCAGTCCTACACACTTTCCCTGTCACCAGACCACAGAGCAGTACCACGAACAAGTGCAAGAGTCCCGTAGACCAAGGTTGAACAGCAGGAGGTGTTAGTTTTGATGAATTTAGCCAGTAACACAGAGCAGACGGACCACTGTCGACTTGACTATGAACCGGATTCCACACAGACAGCACCGAAGCAGGAGCACCACTATATTACACACTTCTTCCGCCACCAGAATACAGAGCGTTCCACGAGCGTGAGATCGTGTCCCGTAGAGCGAAGTGAAGGGAAGAACGTGTCAATTTTCAAGAATTAAGCGAGCAAGAGCGAGTGGAAGGACCACTGACGAACTCAACGGCGAACCCTGTCTATCCAGACTTGTGTAACATCGAACTAGGTTGACCTCAAAAGCATTGCTCCGCAAGTGCAGCACTAAAGAAGTACAGATGCATGAGTTGGAGTCCCCATCAGCACGAGTTAGAGTTCCGCAGAGCAAAATATAAGAGTAGGTGTAAATTTCTAAAGAGGTTAGGCTGGAAAACCAATTAAGGCTGAGCAGAGATGACACGAAAACGAACAACATCTCACACGGATAGCTTCGCTAAAATAACAGAGGCAGCAGAGCAACACCGAAACTGGAGAAGATCAATCCTTCAGCACACAGCAGAACACGAGCCGGAGTCGCTGTCCCAGAGAGCACCATATGGCACAAGTGAAGAGCAGTGCGCGCTAGTCTTAATGATTTTGAGCAGTGAAACAGAGCAGACGACTAGAACCTGAGCCAAGTTCCACACAGACAGCACCGAAGAGAGCAGCACCAGCCCTACGTACAATTCCTCCCCGAATAAAGCACAGAGCCGTACCACATCATAGTTCCGTAGGAGCGAGAGTCCCGAGTGAAGTAGAGCGAGCAAGAGATTAGATTTGTTGAATTTAGCCACAGACGACTTTTCTAATAACCAACTCGCAGAGAGAGAAAGTGAGATAAAAGTGAGACCAGTTAGCCAGCTCATTCTACTCAGAAGTTAGCAGTTTCGTATAAGAAATTTTTACAAGTTTACTAGCCCATTCTATGTAAAGCAGACCTTTCCGGAAAAATATTGGACACACGTCAGAAGAAGGTGCAGCACAAATGTCGAGGGCGAACAAATGGCAAACATCAACAGCAACAGTAAGGCGAGAAAACAATATCACATCATTAAGAACTTAAGAACAAAAAGCCCGCCTGATATCAGCTGCCTTGCTTCCAGGAGCTTCCAGAAGGCGGAGTCCTAGTCCCAGTCATCTTCTTCAGCCTGCTTCTGGAGGAGGCGGAAGATATGAAGTTGGCCATTATCTCAGACATACGGGTTCGACGAGCCGAACCGTATCCGCCTAACCACCCCCTTCGACACTCTGGCAACTGCAGTTGCCAACAGAAACTGCGGTGCTATTCTGTTTGAACAGCAACAGTGTTCTGCTATCCTGTTGGATGCTCGCAACACACTGTTGCTATCCAGGAGCAGTGACTAGCGTACTCCAATCAGATACGCCCGCCCGATAGGAAGAGGTTCAAGCTTAGGAGCACACTGTTGCTCCGCACCATCGTCTTACTCTGGCACTCGCTGAACCCAGGCCGAACAACCACTTGCTATTGGGGTGGAAACCTGTTGCAGTGGTAGTGGCGGGCTGCGCCGATTGGCCAGGTGAGGGGGCCCGGTGCGATTACCTGCACTTCGTTGACACTCCTGTGGGTGGGTTTAAGGGTCGGCTCCTGTTGCTAGAGTGTTGCAGGATAGTCGCCTTCGCACCCCCGATTCTTGTGGAGCCATATATCCACGTATATCCAGCTCGTACCTACATATATATGTGCATACGTATATAAGTAGGTATATACAACGTATATACATATAAATACATGTGTATATATATATGTATATACGTAGGATCAGGTTTTCACCCCAAAAGCAACTGGTTGTGCGGCCCGTTGTGACCCAGTGTCCGAGTAGATCTGACTTGGTCATGCGCCATGTTTCTCGCGCTCTCACGCTGTCTGCATCTTCCGGCTGGGCGCGCCGTCCGCCAGGGTCTCCACGCTTTCGCGCCCTGCACATGCGTTTACGCACGCTCCCGCGTATTCATGCACAAAGCTTCTCGAAGCGGTCTTGGCGCAATCAATACTGCCGCCGCTTAGTTTAGACACTAGACTAAGTATAGTGTCTAGACTTATCTAGCTTTTAACACCTAGATGATAACACGTACTTCGCAGTGTTGCGTGCATGGAACAATCGTTTTTAATGCTGACCGGTGCGTAGCATCATTTATGGTGGGTATTGTCCGACAGTACCGTGTTTTTACTGCGTCAATTGTGTGGGCTAGATTTTGAAGTAATTTTGGGGCCTTTCTTGAGAGAGAGAAGACTTCAGACACATGTTCTGCAGCAGGATAACGCTGCAGTCCACGTGTCCAAGTTGATCAAAGATTGGCTCCACCGCCACAACATTTGAGTAACGGACTGGCCGGCCTGTTCTCCTGACAGCAACCCAATAGAGAACATGTGGTGGATCATGGTTCGACAAGTCTACGCGAGTAACCGACAGTTCAATGACGTAGTGACAATTTTGATTACATGGGACACCAGCGAAGACAAAATCATCCAGAGCCTTGTCAATAGCATGAGGAATACGATGCATGACGTTATAAGAAATAATGGTGGTCCGATCGACTTTTGAATTTAGTAAAAAGTTTGCTTTCCACAAGTGGATACATACCTCTGAAACGCCAATTTTCAACCAATTTTCTTCAAAAAAGTCTGATTCTCGTGTGAGACTGAAAAAATTTATAAAAGCGAATGATTACTTATTATGGACTACGAGGAATCTAATGAAGATAACGCGAGCCTGCAGAAATGAATGCGAAACGAGATATGGGCAAGTTTTGGAGTGGATAGATACTTTTTCAACGCACCGTATATATATATGATACATGTATGCATACATATATATAGTTATTTACGTGCATGTGTATACATACATATATACACATGTATGTACATATGTGTATGTATATGTACATCCGTATATATACATGTTTATATGTATGTATACGTAAATGCATACATATGTATATAAAATTACAAATTCATGTATATACATGTGTATATAAGTATATATATATACGTATACAAATGTGTATAGAGGAATATGTGTATATATACATATGTGTATATTTGTATACGAATGTACGCAAGTAGTTATACGTGGATATATGCTGCACAAGCAGCGGGGATACGAAGGCACGGTTATCGGACCGAAGGCACGATAATACTGCAACCATCTAGCAACTGAACGGCAACGCAATAGCAAACGAACGCAACCGCTACTTGCAGCAGAATACCAACAGGAGCCGCCCCTCAGTTGATAGGCTTTTCCCGGATAGCAACAGCGGTTCCACCCAATAGCAACTCGAGCCTCGCGACCGCGCGGCTCGTGTTGCTATTCTGTTCGGCTCGTTGAACCCGAATACCCGAGATAGGCGTCGTGGTCGCAAACGGCCATGTACCCGGCGCGGTTGATGAACAGTCCACCTGAAATAGATAGAATTTTTAAAAGAACGAAGGGTGTAAACGTTTTTCAAAAAATGTCACTTATAAAAGCGCAGCAGTGGTTTGTTGTCGTCGTCAACCAGTTCGACTTTGTCGACGTGATGAGCGAACTGGTCGAATATCTGAAAGCAGTGATTATAGGCTAGGATTTAAAGGGGAATACTATTTTATTTCTTACGTGGATCCTACACTCCGCTGCATCAGCCACCAACAACATGCCGTTGTTGTCGATGAAGACGCGGGTACCTCGATGGAGACGCCTAATAGATCAGCAAATATAACGTAGCAGATTCGAGCAGAAAGAAGGAATAGAAGCGATTATTAATATTGCGCAGGAAAACTGACCGTCCTATGCTCGTCTTCAGCGAAGTCGTTGCGCGCTGATGGATGGCGTCGTCAAAGATGAAGAAGCTGGAGAGTTGATTTACCCCTGAATTTATGTAGTTAAAATGACCACCAAACAACGAAGCAGTGCAATTTTGGAAGTGAAAGAATAAGAAAAACAAAATACATTCATCGTGGTCGGTCACGACAACATGTTTCCGTTGAAGTCCATGTAGCACAGCTGGGACCTCGTCGCCACATAAGGCCTCCAGGAAAGCGGCGATAATGCTAGGACGCGCAGGTCAGTGGGAGTGCGGTGGAGGACTCGTGCGAGAAGCTGCAATGAGGCTATAAGGGTTAGCTACCGTGAAAACGATGAACCAAAACAGGCCGCGTCGTCTTCCTTTCCTTCGAACAGGTTCCACCCGTCGACGCTGTCGTAGAGCATCGTGGTGACGTGTCTGTGTCCCGTCACCGCCACGACTGTGTAGTTGTGATAGTTTTACCACCACAAAAGTTATGTAGAGGTGCAGCTTAAGATACTGACCTCTTGCGTGCCCTTCAATTTTTGTGATGGCGACGGACGGCGCCTGGCTGTCCCCATGGGCAACGACACTGATGTCGGTGACAGTCAGAACAACCACATTTTCTCCGTGTCTCCGTATAGACACGGCCGACGGGTATGGGATTCACCCATTTCGATTAGCTCGGTCATTTATGGCGCGACACAGAGGCAGTAGGACGATCTGTAAAAATTTTCGAAGGTCATCCAGTTGCGGAAGAAGTTAGCGGATTTCAATGATCCTACCCGATCGTTGCTGCTATCAGCAAGGATCCACGCTCCCATTTCTTCGTCGTATGTGACGCCCAGTGGCTTTCCCAGCCCTCTTCCTTCAACAGTTGTCGTCCTGTGTTCTCCGAGCGTGGTTTTTCTGCACACTATTTTACATGAAATGTCGCCCTCCGTTTCTAATTGTAGGTTCTCAATCGATGGGGTCCCATTTAGCATTCAAGAAGCAATGGTACTTTCTCTGCTCACCTCCGATTGCGGATAGTCAGCCGGGCGAATCCTGTTTTGGTTAGTGGAATCCATTAGTGCAAGTGGATAAAACTGTGTTAGCTACAAAGACCCATCAGACGAAACCGGTGGAAGTTCAACCTTCTCCCTCTCGTTTGAAAGACACTTTCACGAGAAGTTCCTACATCCGGCCCTCTCCTACATACAAATGCATCCTCAGTAAACCAGTACATGCTATGAAAGCATGGCGCTGTTCACCGAGCGCGGAAACGTAGTAGTGCAGCTTCATAAGTTCTTTCTGCTACTTTCCCTCACCAAACCTCTAATCTGTGGGAGATACAGCTTCTTCTTCTGAGAGGAGTGTGCATGTGGTCGATCCACAAGTGAGTGGGAGTAAGTGAGAGAAGTTCGGGTAAGCTAGCACCGGGTAAGGCGCGCGCATGAGCAGATCAGCCTTCAAGGTGAAGGAGTGTCGGTAAATACATGGACAGCGATTAACAAATTTGACAAATTATGGTCGGTTTCCGCCGATTTCCTTTTAAATTTTCGCTATGTCACTTTTCACTTTCACTTCTCACAAAAAATAAATCTCATTTAGGTCTGATGGGAAATCGGTAGAAACGGCTATAATATATACATGTCTCACATCCAGCAAAGGAAACGTGAAAATTTTATAACCTAAAACAGACTATATTTTAGAGGAGGATAAAAGAAAAAGCGAAAATACCCCTTTAGGGGCGAGCGGAAGCCCTGGCGCCACGAAACTGCAAGCTCGCACTTCCGTCCTGAAAATCGAAAAATGAAAGCGTATTTTCATCCTTGGGTAAAGTGGCGCTACCGCCAAACCGCACTCACAATGCGCGAGAGAGCGCCTTCCGAATGAGCGCTGACCAGTCCACCCTAGCCTTCTGCATCTCACGGAATGCCTCCTCTCGGTCGTAATCAATATCGCCGAGGTGCAGTCAAAAACTGAAAAATGATATGTACGAAGAGGTAAAGGTGGCACACAAATCGATTAAAAGTAGGAAGAAAGAAAAGCCCCTGTGATGCGCGACTCTTTACACGTGCCATCGTCATCATGGGATCATCGTGGCCGAGCCCGAGTCCGTCAAGAGTGAAGTCTGCGGGAAACAAACAGAATGCCCCCTGAAGGCCTCCTTTCAAGTGGCGAGGTGCTCACCGATAAGCTGCTGAACCATACTCACCGGGATCCGGGATGCTTTGAAGGGACGACCTTGTAGCGTTTCCGTGCGAGCAAATCCAATACTTCTTGATGCGATCTTCAGGACTGCATGCCTTAACAGACTGCCTGGAACATCCGTTAACAACCCATGTGAAAAGCCAACTGAACTGCCATCCGAAAAGTAATGCCGCATGAAGTCCACGATGTGGGCGGAGTAGTTGTCGCCGTACCTACAATGAGGTCTCCATCTCTCGAGCATCTTTCGCAGATCCTTTTCCTGAAGAAGCTGAGCTGATAGACCGCAATAGAACGGTTTCCTCCCCTCAAGCGTCCATTGGCGAGTAAGATTCTTGGACGTGAGGCTGCCGCGGCAATGCTGTGGCAGTGACCATACGCGAGCAGCTCTATGATAGAGCTGCTGATAGAGCTCACCTAGTGATAGAGTTACTCGCTCCTCATCATCAAGCCGTCCATCTGCTCGAATGTATTTGTCTCCCTTGAAATTCGTTTTTACCCTCACCGCGTGCCATAACACCCAAGCCAGTGCATATATCAGCCTGCATGCGGAGCAGCTTTTACATCTGGCGGACGACAACATCCGAAGAGCTCGGCAAGCGAACCACCTTGCGTTGATAGTCTTTGAACCCCCTCACATCGACGCGAGTGCTCGGCAGCTGCTTCGTTACGAACACCTAAGAAGGTATCAGTGGCAGCTGAACAAGTGTTAATATTGCCTGAACACTTAATGCTGTACCTCGAATTGCGGACCTTCCGGCAAGCCCCAAGCGGCTCTCTTGACTTCGCATGTGTTCACAGTTTTTTTTTTGCTAAAAGCCCGTACTCAATTCCTTTTGTTGGCCTCATGTGCCCGGTTCGACCATCCTCTGCTGGCACACTGAAGTTGGCATTGGAAACTTACTCGGCATCACCCTGATCTGACGCCTTCGAAATTCCTCTGAAATCTCGACGTCGTCCAAGTACAACCTGAAGTCCGACGTTTCCGACTTTTGTGTCAAGTGGTGTGGCCACTTCTAGCAGCACCCAAAACCCTACCAGAACAAGTGCCTCCCTCACTAGTCTTGAGCAGCATGGATCTTTTCGTGGACAGCGATGAGAACATCGATGCTTCGCTTCAACACACTCTCCAGCTGCGGCTTCACATTCACTAAATGCGCAGAGGTTCTGCGCGACCTCTTGCTCCTCTTAGGAGCAGTGCTGAAATGAATGTCAGCACATCACCTGAATCACCCCTCATCTACAGTCTCACAGCCTCTTTCAAAGCTCGTTCCCCTTCCCCACCTACGCCATACTTCGCCAATTTTCCATGAAGCGAAATGACAATTGGCGCCTACTTGCGAAGACGGCAACCGGCGTGCCACACAGGTCCTTCGGTTTCGTCAGGAGACCGTCGCAGCCGTTGCAGCAGTAGAAGTCCGAGTGTTCATAATTGGGCAGAATCCTTGTCGGAACTGCTTTTTGAACTGACAAGCAAGTCATACGATAGCACACAACAGGAAGGATGGGAATGTAATGTGCCCAGTGCTATATGTAAAATTTCATCCACACAGGTAGTTGGCGGCTCCAATCGCGTCGATCGCACTCTGTGCAGGTGGTTCATGAAATTTGCCATCCTGTTCGAGGCTCCAAAATGATGTTTAAAATTGCACATTTACACCATTTTTTCGTACGCACCTAAACGAGCTTTCGCATCTTTCCTCCACTCCACAAGCTTCCCTGTCTACAACACCGAAGTTATATAGCTAAGATAGGGTTCAATCAAATTTGCCCGTCTAGCACTCGTTGTGCCTTCTGCCTCGTCGACAGCGACCATCTGGACTGCTACAACTGCTTCACCACGTCCCGCGACGCCTTAAATCTGCGCTCTCCTGCTTGGCCCCTTTTCCGGTTTCATCTCCACCAGCACGGGCACGCCGGCATCTCTGTCACGCTTCGTTCCTTCCTCGGGCGAGCATGGGCGGCAGGCTCTGGCTCGTCAGGGAATGATCGCTTCCGCGCAGCGAGTGATTGATTCCGCCGTCGTATGAAAGGCAGCGAAATATTAGTCTGATTTAGGCTCTTCCGACCCATCGGAGGACGTTGGCTTTATGGACCTGGCGGCAAGGAAGCCAGCGGCTGGCACCCGCTTTGTCTTCGTCTCTTCTTCTGCGGCGGCGCTCCAAGTCGTACGTAAGCGACGAGCCGCTCGGACTGCGCGGGGTGGTGGACGGCTCCCACTGCTGCTGTTGCTGCTGCTTCTGGGAGCATCGTGAGAGCTCGTCTCTTAGACTCCATCACTAGCAACTTATAGGTGTTGTTATGAACAGAAAGCTCTTCGTCGAACCCCTCCCCGCCTTCGAACCCTTCCGGAGAAGTCGGAAATTCAACATACATATGTAATATTAATTATAATTCCCTTTTGGGTATTTACAGCTAAACGATAAATCCTGCATGATATCGCTGCACAATAAGAGGCGGATCATCGATGACATCACAACATCATGAGACAGAAGTCTAAATGAGGATGGCATCACAGCATGTCAGTGAATTCTCTCTTAACTCAATAGACAATACTTAACGTCATTCAATTGAATAACATGACATGACATGTGAGGCTGGGGATTCACGACTATCGCTGGAGCTCAAGGAAAAGAGAAGGAGTCGCATATCACAGCAACAGCTGAAAGTTATCGCAATTTTTTACTGCATTGAGTTCCAAACATCAATTAGAACGAACTGATTAATGAATCCATCCCTCCGAAAAAAGCAGAAATTAATGGCTTTTTTCGTCTGGGCATGATTCCGAAAACATGAAAATGGAAAAAATTCGAAGGCTCAAGAGTATTCCTTCTATGGATTCACCTGAGGATTCAATGACATCAATTCCTGAACAGATCGCATCCGGAGATGTTCAAGACACTTCGCTCAGAAGCATTAATATAGGTAGCATGTTTATAGACACGAATCCTTCATCCACCATTCAAACCCTTCGGAGAAGTCGAAAATAGAAGACAATTCAGTGAATAGAATCAATTCAGTTCAGCATAAGAGAACGTCCCGTACGACATCACAACAGACATAATAGAGGAGTCCTGAATGGCATCACACCATAAGTAGGATTAATGGATGAGTCGAAACCTCCGGAGAATTCGGAGGTTACAGGCAACACCTCTACGCCATTCACGTTTCAAAACCATGGCAATAGATTCATGTCCCCAACACCTCCGCCGAAATCGGCGGTACTTGACAATTCGAATTGCAATTGCAACTCGAATGACATCAACTGAATTCATTCGAGTTACTTAATGGATTCAGTTCAAAACATCACAATACGACGTCAGAATTCATGCCTAAATAAATCGAATCAAGGAGTGAAACCCCCACCGGAAAAATTTAAAGCTTAACGCAACACTTTCACTCCACTCAGTTCAAAAAATCATTCAGAATCTCTTGCTGTATGTATCCACCCATTAAAAATTTCGAAACTTCATGACTTCTCCTTCCGTGATTTCACTTCGGAAACATGAGAGTCATTCATTTCAAAATCTTCAAAATGCGTTCATGACTACTCATTTTGCAGATCCCCATTCAAACACAGCGCACAAAGCATTTCTTCATCGAATCCACCAGAGAAATTGAAAGCTCGCGGCTATTCTTTCAAGTCCAGTCTATATCAATCCAGGTGCCTTCCCGTTCACTTAAACGCCCCCTTCCCAGGAGAGGTCCAAACATCACCAAAAGCAATGCACCCATAACAAAACAACGATATCGTGACATACATGCAATAAAGCGAACATATCACCCGAAAACTGCAACGAAAACAACAAAAACAGACAAAAATACTTACCGAGCAGCCGTGCAGAACTCCGTCGCGTCGATCGATAAATGATCTAACCAACCGCTTCGGCGGCTTCCGCAGCCGCCGGCGGACGTGAGGCTGGTCCTGGCGCGACAGCCATGTCGGGCCTCCATTATCTAATCCCCCAGGCCCTCTTGATCCTTCACCTACCTTTCGGAGATATCACTCCCCAAACTGTATCGGTTTCAGTTGGCACTAGATTAGAGACTTCGCCGCGGGGACATCTTTTAGCCATTTTCTCAGATTCGTCTTTGAACTAGTTTGTCTGACAAGGAAAAGGCTTATAAAGGGTTTCATGGATGTGACAGTTCCATAATTGAAACAAAAGTGCTTGTATGTATTACCAAGAATGACAAAGGTAATAGGAGATGGCATAGGTTATGCATACTTTGGCTAGGACCCATTTACTAACTAGAGAAAGCAAACGCATCTTTAAGTAAGGCATCAATCGATCAAACGGCGCCGGCGGCGTAGAACATCGATATGAGAAGTCAATTTTCGTATGGTTTGGCCAGCTTGTCTTAGGAAAGTTGCGGGAAGGAGGTGGCCTGTAGTCATTCTATCCGAGAAGAGTGGACTAACTATTAAAGTTCAACGTGGCCACGAAGGCCATATCATGAAACGTTAGCGTCGGCAAATAACTTCAATGGAAAGTGTACTGCACTGCAAAAACGAACTGCTTTAGTTATTACCCTGAAGAGTCACCCCCGCAGCCTTCAACGTCTAGCATGGAATACGTTCAGAAAATTCTGGAGACAGAGCAAAAACGCTTATAGCAGTTGAATCCTAAAACGTGATTAGTCAATGTTGCCAACTGATTTTTCTTAACCTTAACATTAGAAAAGCTATATAAAATGTTATCTCCTAAGGCTCTTTTCTTAAGTGATCCAGAGGGAGGACGTGTTGCACGAGCGTGGATATGCATGGGGTATGATATCTGCATATGATGTAGATATCATAGTGAAATGTCAGAATTCGGAGAAAGACACAATACGTTTGCACTTCGTAGGTCGTCATGCTCTTACAGATCTGTTTTTATAACTAATGGTAATAAGGTTATAACTAATGATAATAGATGAAGATGACGTACGAGCCATTCGATATCGACTGCCTTCGCATAACCCTGGACATGCGATCAACAGCCTTTCAGGGGATTCGAAAATGCAAGTTCTTCATACTTTTGTTATGAAAGTTTTAACAAAATACCGCTATTGAAGACGAGGAATAAAAATGAGAATAAATGATGGAGAACGAAATGAAACAAAAGAAAAGTATGTACCTCTTAGCAATCACCTGTACAAAACCGAAGAGGCTCACCGTTTTTCGCACATGGGCTCACATTGAATTGATCCGAGACTACTGATAGATTATTTTATTTCTTCAGTATCCCGGTTGGATTTCTGTGGTATGCTGATTCACAGGACTGGAAAGATTAACACAGTTTGGTATAAACACATCAGATTGTTGCAAAAGTAATTGCCATTTCGGATTTTATTAAGATAGGCAGTGATTACTCATGGGAATCACTTTTTCAAACTGGGTTGCGCAGACATTCGTGAGCTTTTCCTCCTTCTTAAAACATTCACGACAATATTTATATATATTATTACGACAATATGACGACAATATTTATATATATTACAATATATTATTTTAACAAGAATTGTATCCGTCCTTCCAAACTTCGTCCAGAGAGGTTATTTAGCATGCTGAATACGATGCCGACTTTACCCAAAGTCTGTGTAGGAGTTATGTGAGAAGATGGAAACAGTGTTGTATTACTCTGTTCGATTGCTTATTCTTTCCTTGTTTTGCAATCACACATTTTTTACATTTGTAGGTTTTACTTTTGTTTTGTGGTAATAAATGTACAGTGAACCACAAATTTCAACCTATGGCTGCGTCCTTCCACAAGGCAGAACGTTATGTGACGGTAGGTATGCGCTGATGAGCGTTACCCATATTTATCGCAACATACCCTCGCTAGTCGGCTGAAATTTTAAGACCGGACGTGATTCGTCATGAGCGCAAAAACAACATCCTAGACGAAGTTCTGGTTATATCGGACCAATTCTCCTCCTTCCCTTTTACCATCCTGGTACGATCACGTGCGTGTGCCACGGATCTCCTTCGATAGAGAGCCTTCGGGCTCTCTTGTTAAGAGGGATCTCGGGCCGCTTGTCGCAGGGCCACGTGGGGCGTCCCCGGGTGGTGGATAGGAGAATTAAACGCGAACCAAATGCGACCGTGTGCTGCCCAGAGATGCAGGTGGGATGAAGGGGATGGACTCCTTGCTCCTGCTGTGTCGGGTCGACGCGTTCCTTGTGCGTGGGAGCGGCATGTTCATGCACAGTGTGCGTGGATGTGTCCGTGACTGTGCGGATTGTAACTGTGTCGGCTCGGCCAAAAGCCTGCACTCGGTAGACTGGGAGTACATGTAAGGCGATTCGAGGCCGCCTTAAGTCTCGCCCCGTCCCTTCGGGCAGTCTGGCTGGCTGCCCGGAGTTCTTCGCCCGCGCGGCAGAGCCTGACTAGCTACCCGTGTGTACTCCAGTCAAAAACAGCAACACTAAAGGGCCTAATTCCCCTGACCCCGAAAGAGCCCCCATTTCTGCAGCGATGGGAAGGACGAGTACTGAGAGGCTGCTGAAATCTCAGGGCCAAGCCAGGCTGCGCAAATTGAGAAGGACTAGGATCCGTCGAGGACCTGATGATGCAAGCCAGGAAGAGCAAGTACGACGTCATCGGACTGACCGAGACGAGAAGGCACCACCCCCTACACGCCGCCTACGACTTCGGAGAAGAACTATTCCTCGGAACATGCGACAGCAGGGGAGTAGGCGGCGTTGGTGTCCTCGTAAACACGCACTTGGCCATGAACATCGATTTGTACGAGTCTCTGACAACCCGAATCGGACGTCTGCGATTGAAGCGATGTGGCTCCGTGCCAGCTTTGACTGTATTCGTCGCGTATGCCCCAACATCTGACTACGACGACGAAGAGGTCGAAGCCTTCTACGTGGAGCTGGAGAAGTTCTATAAGGAAGATCACACCTTCCACAAGATGATCGTCTGCGACTTCAACGCCAAGATCGAACCGCGAAGGTCGCCGGAAGAACTTCACATCGGAACCCACGGTTTGGAGTGGAACGAGCAAGGTGAAAGGCTGTCTGAGTTTATCATGTCGACCAAGACCATCCATGGAACCTCACAGTTCCAAAAGCCTCTCTCTCTACGATGGACCTGGGAATCCCCCATTGGCCAGTTCCACAACGAGATCGACCACATCATCTTCAATCACAAGTATTGCCTGACTGACGTCTCCGTTGTCTCCAAGTTTTACACGGGGTCGGACCACCGCCTCCTTCGCGCGAGGTTCCGCTTTTCGGGTTAAGGAGAGAAGGCCGTGAAGTTCAAGAAGAGGAGTCCCAAAACGACCATCAACTGGGACCTTTACACCTCTCTTGCCGCTCTTTGGGAAGATACCGCTATGGACAACATCGACGAGGAATACAACCACTTCGTGCACCATCTCCGCGATAGTGCTAAGGGAGCCGAGAGCTTGAAGACCACCAAGAGACGCCTGTCTCCGGAAACTCTTGAGCTGATAGGCCAGCGTGGAGCAGCACGAGCGTCAGGCAACTACCAACTGAGGTCCGAGCTTGCGAAGCTATGCAGAGCGGCGATAAAGGAAGATCTTAAGGAGAGAAGGGCAGAAGTGTTGGCTGAAGCTGCAAAGGCAGGTTTGAGAATCCGCAATGCCCGCCGGAACTTCACCAACTTCAAGACCAAGATGACCGCTCTTCGACGTCCTGACGGAACCGCCACCTCTTTCAGAAGGACCGTAGAGAAGGTTATCCACGACTTCTACTCCGATCTCTTCGATAGCCACGTCCACCTGCCCCCACGCCATTTTCCGCAGGATGGATACGTCGTCCCCTCTGTTCTCCCTTCCGAGATCCGACACGCCATCTCGTCGGTGAAGAAACGTACAGCACCCGGTCCCGACAGGATCAGAACCGAACACCTGAAGAGCCTCCCGCCAGCGCTCATCAACACCTTGGCGCGGCTCTTCACACGCTACCTGTCTGAGTGCAAGGTTCCATTTCAGTGGAAAACCAGCAAGACCGTCTTGCTGTACAAGAAGGGAGACGTGCACGACATTGGCAACTATCGCCCGATCTGCCTGCTGCCCGTAGTCTACAAGCTGTTCACTCGAGTCATCCTGAATAGGATAAGTAGAACGCTGGACGAAGGACAGCCATGCGAACAAGCAGGATTTCGGAGAGGATTCAGCACGATCGACTATATACACACCATTACGAAGCTCATCGAAGTGTCGCGAGAGTACAAGCTGCCGCTGTGCCTTACGTTCATCGACCTGAAGAAGGTGTTCGACTCCGTCGAAACTGA
>OX377203.1:13423891-13752610 GCA_947396885.1 Heligmosomoides polygyrus polygyrus
ACTCCGTCGAAACTGAAGCAGTCATCGACGCCCTGCTCCTCAGGGCGTTCCTACTCAGTACATCAGAGTCCTTCGAGAGCTGTACAGTGGATTCACGACCAAGATCTCACCATTCTACAACGACGTCGTCGTCGACGTTAAAAGAGGGGTTCGGCAAGGGGATACCATATCCCCGAAGGTCTTCAGCGCCACTCTCGAAAACGTCATGCGCGAACTAAAATGGGAAGACATGGGAGTGAAGGTCGACGGCCGGCAACTACATCATCTTCGCTTCGCTGACGACATCGTGCTCATAACACCGAGCATCAGCCAGGCGGAGCGAATGCTAGTCGACTTCGATCGTGTATGTGGGAACGTTAGACTGCAGCTGAATCTTACGAAGACGATGTTCATGAGGAACGGACAAGTTTTTGATGCTCCATTCTCGCTCAACGGAACGAACGTCTCCGAATGCTTCAGCTATGTGTATCTGGGTCGCGAAGTCAATATGGCCAACGACCTAGCGCCTGAGCTGAGCAGGAGGAAACGAGCGGCTTCGAGAGCTTTCAAGCGAAGAAGACGAAGTACGTCCGATTCCGTGCCCACCTATTAGACTCCACTGTTCTTCCCGCCCTAACATACACCTCAGAGACTTGGGCTATACGAAAGCACGATGAACACGCGATCAGCGCCACGCATCGGGAATAGAGAGGGGCCATGCTTGGAGTGACACGACTCACGCAAGTGAGAGAACCTCCGGAGTTCCAAGCTTTGCCGACGTTTGAAGATCAGAGACGCTGTCGCATGGGCCAAGTTGTCGAAAATTAGGTGGGCCGGCCACGTAATGCGCTTCGCAGACACCCGCTGGGCGAGAGCCGTCACCGACTTGATTCCGCGGGATGTCAAGAGAACACCAGGACGCCCACCAACGCGTTGGTCGGACTTCTTCGTGAAAGCCCTGAACGACCGCTATGACGCTCTTCGTGACCCTCGGGCGAGGAAGATCCATTGGAGCACTCTGGCAGGCACGCGACAGGGACGAATGGAGACGCTGCTGGCGCCCGCTCGAGCAAGTCGATGACCAACGGGACGACAGGTGATACAGGTGTGTGTGTGGGGGGGGGTGACCCGGCCGCAGCTGTTGAGACGAACATTAGCATCGTGTTTGGCTGAGGCAACTCGAAATATTGCGAATGCATTCGTCCTAGAATCGCCCTCTAAACGTACAATAAACGCATGTGTTGGTAGGAAGTTTTCCTCCAGAGACTTGATCCTCGAGGACAAGCCGTTGAATCAAAGCCGGATACAACTTTAGGGAAGTCAGCAGCTGGTATGGGTGTCCATTCTGCTACAGTATGAAAGCAATCGGCATGGATCATCATGGTGAAGAAGAAGCAAAAGGGGGTACCCCATGACCTGACTGAAGAGCAGCACCTGACTCGCTTCAAAGTGTCTTCAAACCTGCTTGTTCACTTAAAAAGCAACCCCCTCATAGATCGCTTGGTGGCTGCAGTTCGGAAATGGGTAAGCGAACAGAAAGCGAGCATGTGTCTGGACGGATACGTCTTCCCCATAAATGGGGTCTCCTAAACAGTATTCTCACTCTGAAAAGGCTATGTTTATTGTTTGTTGCTGTTGTAGAGGATTGATTCACTGCAGCATCTTGTAACCCGGTAAAGCAGTCACAGAAGAGACCTACTGCTGCGATTTAGAAAGTGTGTTTGCAAATATGCGAAGAAAATGGCCGGCAGTGGTATACAGAAAGGGACAAGCCCTGCTCCAGGACAACGCTCGGCCTCGTTCTTCGTAAATCACCTGGAATTAATTAACGCAGCGAGGCATCGAGGTTCCCCTCACCCTCCTTATTCTGGAGACTCCTTCCCAACTTACTACCACTTTTTCCGAACTTTATGTAGATGCAAACCTGCAACGAGAGCAGCTTCGTAATCTTGACTGTTTTGAAACGGCGCTCAGAAGGTTCTTGGTTCTTGCGAGTTAGGTTTCCTCTGTAGAAGGTCATTCGCCTTCAAGAAATGTTGGAAAAGCTGCATTGAACCGAATGTCTTTGACTAATAAATTAAACGCTCCATGCGGTTATGCAGTATCTTGGTGAACATCTTGTACACAACCGAGAGAAGACTGATGGGTCGATAGTTGTTGATATCCTCCTGCTGACCTTTTTTGAAGATTAAACTGTTTTCGACTCCTTCCATGAGTCTGGAATCCTACCAAGTCGAAGGTAGTGGTTGAAGTGCTTGGCAAGAAGTGAGCAGAGGGCACTGCCACCCGCACAAAGGAGATCAGCAGAAATGCCGTCCCGTCCGGGAGCAGTGCCCGGCTTCATCCTTCTGATGGCATGAGCAACTTCTGATTCCAGAATGGGAGGTACTTCCTCAGCGGGTGGCATCAAGTATTTCGGGACAGTGATGGAAGAACGGAACAGATCTGTGTAGAATTCTTGAACGATGGTCACCATCGCTCTTCGAGACGTTTGCGTTGTTCATCCTTATCCACAAGGGCTGACATTATCGCCTTCTGATCGCAGAGATCTCGTTTGCAGCGCTTTATGCTTGAACCTTTCCCAGCGGCTTCTATCAGCTTCAATCTTCTGTTAGCTTGAATGGACTCCTTCACTGCAATTTGACAGGCCTTCGAGATGGAGACTTTTTCCGGATGGGAAGCATTAGGATCCAGTATAACAGCTCTTCTTTGCCCTAAGAGTTTAATCGCATGTGCGTTGAGTCTTGAGGCAGACGGTGATGTGGCTCCGCAAGAGCTGCTAGCACATTTCAACAGTCCTTTGGAGAGAAGTTCGTAGTCTTCCGATGGATCTTCAAGAAGATTCCAATCATACGACTTTATCGCATATTCCCACTCCTCAGACTTGAATGTGAGATCCTCACCGGTCCCGGTTTATGGGTGTCACGCTTGAACATCCTCTTTTTGAGAGTCAGCTTCGCACGGACAAGACGGTGATCCGAGCCGGTGTCAAATGAAGGCAGCACGGAGACGTCGAAGAGACTCCAGCGTCTGTTCGTAAGAGCATGGTCGATCTCCGAACGTGTTTCTCCATTTGGGCTTTCCCAGGTCCATCGTCTTCTTAAACATAGAATTTCCATGGTAGAGACGGCACGCGGATAGGAATTCTATCAGGCGCTCTCCGTTTTCGTTCCTTGAGGAAGTTCCATGTGGTCCTAGCCTCCATTCGTCGTGATCATTCGTACCGACGATAGCGTTAAAGTCACCAACGACAACTTTGTAGTAGCTCTTCTCGTCGTTGACAGTCCTTTCGAACAGCTGGTAGAATTCCTCCTTTTCTTCATCTGTGGCCGCAGATGTTGGAGCATATCCATTTATGATGGAGATGGTTCCTTGATCTTTGGTTGGAGATCGAAACTACGAGAATTAAGGAAGCACAGAAAGTCATTTCCGACATCGTCCTGGTCGCTGAATTTTTTATGCTGCACCTGAAGTTCTAAATGCTTGAAAATGATAATCGGTAGGGGACAGATCTGGTGAATATGCTGGATGTAGCAGAGTTTGTATCCCAATTTATCCAGTTTCTGGACAAAACGAAAAAACGTGCGAACGCCCGTTGTCATGCAGTAGGATTGGGCCTCCTCGATTGACCAAAGCCGACTGTTTTTCAACCAAGTTCTGGTGCATCGCTTCAACTTCGGCACATCGCTTCTCAGCTGTGATAGTCTCTTTAGTCTTTAAGAATCTGTAATGGAGGAATACACCAGTCATTGTCCAGCATACGGTCACCATGGCCTTCTTTGGATGGAGACTTGCTTTCTACTATTGTGCGGAGCGACGACGATCGTCGTAAAGGATCCATTTTTCGTCCCTTCCCACGATCGGGTCCAGAAAAGGCTCCCTTACAAGGAAGGGTTCCCAACTCAAGGTGAGGTTTTGCGATGCTATTTTGGCAGGATGTAGGGCCTTATGAGCGGAGTCCACGACCACAGTTAGTTTTTGCTGAACGCTTTTTGACGACTTGAAAAGGAGGCCTGAGGGCGTGCGCGCAACTATCATCAACCCGTACGATACATCCACGATGTGTGCCTCGGCGGCGCAGTTGGTAGGATTGACGCCTCATCGGAGCACACCGGAGGAGTTTTCAGTTCGAGTCCGCGTACTGCCAAAATTTTCGCACATATTAGTTTGATGTTATTACGCTTTCTCATGCTCACAGGAGTCAATTTAAGACCATCAATGCTTACAACAAACCAAGGCTGTCTATTTGCGCCTTCATAAGTGCTAGTTTTTCAACAATGCTTATCTGCACCACCACCACATCATACCATATCACCAATAATACCGCAACTGCACACAAATACGCGTACCTTATGGTTGAATATTATGGACCCGGGCCATATCGGTACATAAGTGTGCTAAAAGTATCGCATTCACCTGAACGTTTTGTTCGCCGACTACATTCCACCTTCACACTGGATTCCACATCTTCGACAAGGAGGGAGATTGCGGTTGCAGGTGCCATAAAAGGATTCCTCCTGGACGCCATTTATAGAGATATCGACTGTAAGGAACAAGAGGTGGTACAGGTTAGAGGTAGTATAATGAAAATGGGACCTTTCTATGTCTGTCATACGAGTGGGTGGCAGCTGGGTACGTCGATGTCCACCCAAGACCTTTCTCTACACCCTCGGATTGCGCGTTCAAGAAGAAGAAGTGGTCATTTCTTGTCAGGGAGGAGACTGTTACTCACTGGTTTTTATATTAGGTTGGAAAAAAAGTCTCTTCACACTTCTAAATTTTTTTTACCCTTCCCCTTGTAAACGCACTAGCCAATGTTGATTGCTGATTTCGTAATCCTATCACACTTGTCTACCGTTCGCACGCGGACCCAGGTTAAGACTCTTCTTGTAATTCGTTATCCATCCAATCTTCCGAACTCAATGCCAGATCTACCTCATGGCCATTTTCAGCACGGCATTCTTCATGAATTCATTAAAGAATCCACAGCGCGTCAGGCAGCAGACCAAATGTAACCATATATATGGCTTGGGATCTACTACTCATCGCGCCTGTTATGAGTGGTTCGGAAAGCCTTTAAAGGGAGATTATTCACTGAGGGCAAAGCATGGACAGGAAGGCCAACTGGATTGGACGACAGTGAACTACACCATCTTCTTCGTACCGATAGTTGGCAGACGACACGTCAGCTGGCAGAGAAGCTCGAAGTGTCTCATAGGATAGTAGGAATCCATCTGAAGAATCTTGGCTTTCATGGAAATTTGGAGCTTGGATTCCACATGCCCTGTCAGACACTCAGAAAGGTCGACAGCTCTCCATCGCTGCTTCTCTTCTGTCCAGATAAGGAAGAAAATCGTTTCTTCCGCGGATTGTGACAGGCAAAGAGTCCTGGGTTCTGTGTGCCAACTTCCGAGGAAAAGGCAATGGGTACAAAAGGGAGAGAGCCCTAAGTCTGATCTCAAGCCCAATGTTCACGAAAGGAAGATTTTCTTGAGTGTTTGGTGGGATATCAGAGAAGTGATTTATCGGCAAACTCTCAGAAGTGGAGAGACACTTACTGCTGTGACATACTGCGGCCAACTTCACAAAGTCGTCGTAACTCTCTAAGAAAACAGGCCGGAGAAGTCGAAGGTGATGATCCTGCATGACGGTGCAAAACCACATGTTGCAAGACTCACAAGAGAAACAATAAAGGAGATGGGCTGGGAGGTAATGTCACATCCACCGTATAGCCCTGATCTCGCCCCTACCGACTACCATCTCTTCCGTGCTCTCAAGCAAGAAATTGGAGAGAAATATTTTGGAACGGATGAAGACCTCAAAAATTGGATTCATCAATGGTTCGACCCCAGAACTGCAGTCTTTTAAGCGAGAGGAATTGGAAAATTACCCAGTCTTTGGGGAAGTGTAGTGGAACAAATTAGAGTTTATCTCAGTTGATTTGACTTTGTAGTTGTGAAGTAATAAATCTTGAAAAAAATGAAAAGACTTTTTTTCCAACCTAATAGTATGCGCTGGTGTGACAAGCGCTTGTGTTTTACTTGTTTCATAGATCTGTACCATAGCTGTTGATAAAAGGGAAGACAAGACAGAACTTTTTATTTCCAGATAGATGACATAGTGCAGATAGGCATTGTTGGAAAACTAGCACACATGATGGTGCAAATAGATAGCCTTGGTTTGTTGTAAGCATTGATGGTCTAAACTTGACTACTTTGAGCATGAGAAAACGTAATAACAACAAATTATTATAAGCAAAAATTTTGGGCTTGAACTTAAAACCCCTCAGGTGTGTTCCTATGAGGCGTCCCTCCTGCCCATTGCGCCGCAGAGGCATGCCTTGTGGGATGTCGCAGGGGTTGGTGATACAGTACCGGACGCGTCTTTTGAATAGACCAGTAAAAACTGACTGTGTTTCTAGACTCCGCTCACAGGGCCCTGCATCCTGTCAAAATAGCACCGCAAAAGGTCACCGTGAGTTGGGAACCCTTCCTTGTTAGATTGCGCAGCCCCAACGAGGCGCACGTGTCGTGGCGCTTCAGCGTCTGTCCGGCGATCAGTACGTGTGGGATCCATTTATCCAATTTCGTCATTCTTCCGATCGCACTCATGTGGCGACTGATAGTGCTGCCGTCAACGCCGAAATGCTGTGCTTCATTTCCCACAGTTTGCCGTGGATCCGCTTCCACCACTTCTTCGAGTTGGTTGTCGTCGAGGGGTAATGGTGGCCTGCCTCGGTCTTCTTCCTCGAGACTTTCACCTCCAGATCGAAAAAGAAAAAATAAAGATCAAAGCGATAACCAATGCCCTAATTTCAATTTTTTTGCCCGACGTTAAACACATGGTATATCGAAAAAATGTATGCACTGTTTGAAAGGTGATAACTTTGCTCACAGTTGTGGGAACTGAAGAAGTTACATAAGGGCTCGTATGAAAGCATAAGAAAATGGAAATTTTTAACGTATTACCGGTATGGATTGCTCCTTGCACTCGTCACAACCCAAGTGAAAGTGCAGGGCAACGAGATTTCTATAGCGTGCAAACAGTCAAGATTGCGTCATGATCCCGCCCGGAACCGTGCATTTCAGACGCGATTGATTGCGCATGGGCTGAATGCCTGTTATAATCTTGTTACTACTTGGTCACGTTAACCTGTGCTGTGCTTCTTTTAACGTTTTCCGGCGCCCAGTAGCTGAAAACTTCCCGAATTCAGGTTGAACGTCGCTTCATCAGTCCGCAGAATCCGTCTTGGAAAATGGAGCTCCTGCTCACAATTAAATTGTGCAATCACTAACTCATGTATCATGTGTCTTTCTCGACAAGTTCTAAACGTTAAATGAAGCTCAGCAGAGGTCGATGTGGCCAAGTAGTAACAAGATTGTAACGGGGGTTCAACACATGCACAATCAATCGTGTCTGAAATCTAAGGTTTCAGGTGAGGGCATGGTGCAGTCTTACTTATTTGCCCGCTGCAGGAATATTGTTTCTCTGTTCTCTCATATGAGTCTCAAACATCTTCGAAAGCTTCGCTAACAGTAGTGTTAGAACTTTTCGAACAGCACCTGCCTTTTTTTGCAAGCAGTAGTGCGTCTTTAAATTTTAAGCCTTAGGAAAAGCTCAAATCAAATCAATACGACCACTTTGTGGAGAAATTATAACAAGTGTTCAGGCAAAAAACAATCGAGTGTAATATGCAATATGCAATCACTTAGACGAATGCATGACGCAATCCATGCCCCTCATATGTCAGAAAATTTGTATTTTCTTAAGCTTTTGTATGACCCATCATATTCTTCAGTACCTTCACTGTGAGCAAGATTATCGCCTTTCAAGTAGTGTATACTTTTTCGATACATCCTGTATATAGAGGGCGGCACGCAGGATTCCTCTGTGACCGTTCACGCAAAGAAGTCAGTGATCCGTCACTTCTCTATAGAGGTAAGTGCGAGGGTGCGCAATTGGGAAGCTAAAACAACCTCACTCATACTGATCTCACCATAGAAGAATTTCGTTTGAAGCGGACTCTTCAGGTAAAGGGAATCGCATCTGGCGTGTGTTCTTCCATTCTACCTGGGTTGCCCTTCGGTCTGATTGCTGACTGCTGTGGTATGGACATATTCCAAGGAGACCGACGAGCATTCCGATAAGGTGCCGTAGAATCCGAAGAATAAAACCGCAAGCAGTTGGTGGAAGGACCTCCCAAAGAGTGATCGCGCAGAAGTCGGGTTATGGCAGAAGACGGCCCTGATAGCTGGAGGTAGGAGCGGGTGTCTAGAGCTCAGATCCTGCTACTGAACAGGACAGGACGCCTAGAGAAAGAATTTTCCAAGAGATTCGCAACGGAACGCGGGTGCATGTTTCCATACTATGTTAGATTGTTGCTGAAAAAATAGTGCTACGCTCAAGTCTGAATATCTCTTTGATCTCAGCGAATTTGTTTCACTTAAAGAGGCCTCGAAGAAGCAGTATATTTCGTATCATACAGTGCCTTTTCATTGAAATTTTGCCTTATACTATGCCTGATTTCACTCAGTAAATTGTGTACAAAATGTTTAATATTGAAGCGTGTGAAGTTGGACCATTTTCAGTTGAATGCATTGTAAGAAGATTTCTACGTATAAACGTAACTGGAACTGGAGTTGATGGCGACATGGTTTGGATTGATTGGGAGCTGAAGGACGCTTTTGCTTTTCACTATTTAGAAGGCATTGATGCTGTTATGAGGTGAAAAATTTAGTATTCTAATAAAATAAAATAAGATTTTAAAAGAAAAGCGTTAATATATCTGGCTCAGCTCTGGGTAATCACAAAATAATTAAAGATTTGTTTGAAGTGCAACAAGAAATGTTTGCAAATAATATCTGGAAAGCAAGCCATTTATATATCTGGTTAAGACTCGGTTAGTCGCAGATTACCTGGGGCCAGAATCAGCGACCGCTTACCGCGCACTGACAGTGAAAATACCGAAAAGCCCTGATGCTGATGAACGTCATATCATGGTGTTTGGCGGTATTTTCACCGTTAAAGGGCGGTAAGCGGTCGATGAATCCGGCCCCTGGCGGCTCGTCCTTGAAGGTTGGCAATTATGGATACTCTCGTATTTTCAAAATTGAAATAAATGAAGAAATGGTATACGGCAGGGGAGAGGAGATGTGAATGCAGTGGCGAGGCGAGGCCTTGTTGCTGACAAAGCAATGAAAATCCCATGTCACATCACAAGGTAGATGATGTCATGTGATTTGTGGGAGACGAGGGGCGTGCTAAGTCTGATCAATTTGACAGCTATGCGCCCCTGTTGCAGTTTCGTTGCTGTAACGGGAGCATCGAAGGACAACTTCAAAGCCTCGTAGGCACTGGAGCAAAGAGGAATTGATTTTTGTACGCTGCAAGGGACGAAGTGGCTGCAAGCTGTGGCGGTATATGACAACTGTAGAATTTATACCCCTTTCGAGAAACGCGGTGATTCAGTGGATATATATTCATACATATTCATGACTCGGACGTACCGTCCGAGTCGAGGTGTTATGGAAGACTGCGGTTTGGGTCGGCTGCGGGCCAATCGCTTGCTCACGGACTGCCCGAAGATGACTTACGGAGGGTCGTGACCTTTGTCCATGACACAAGCCGAGAGACATTGCCAGCTCTACCAAGACCAACATAGCTGCACTCGCAGGACCGTCAACAGCGTCGGAGAAATCATCTCACTGGCGTTTCCGTGACGCAACTGCGAACATAAAACTTTTCTATGACCGCTTGATGACGCTTGTTGTTATTTGTTGATAAAGCTTGTAGGTTATTGTCCTCCGCTGGGGGCGAACGTATTTATTTCTTCCGTGCGTACGTTCTACAGACAGGATGTTCCGAATTTTGCCCGAATGTTGCGATCGGCGGCCAACAGGCAGAGACGATCCCCTGCCCATAGAGCTCCTAACCACTCCATGGGCAGACGGGGGTCATACAGATGTTACCTAACCCATGGAGGAAAAGCGAGCCCCACGTATTGGGCTTGTCCATAACTTATTGCCGCCTATATTGATGGAACTCCAGCTCTCCCGACTGCTCCCTCCTTCGCCTCCTGCCACTTGGCTCCGCGCTTCAATCCGTATTGTGCAGCAAATACCATAAGGCAGAATAGAGAATAGAGAATAGTGTCAGTAGTCCTCGGTCGTATTGAGCGGAATGTTTCTGAGGCCAAGGCGGTGGTCATGGAGCTCAACAGAACCCACAGCCCTCTCCTGGTGCAGCTACCCCGTAGAGAGTCGCTAGAGCGTATTGCAGAACCGAGGCCCCACGATGGCAATCCGGCAGAACGGAGTATAGGAGAAAGAGCGGCTGACCTCGCCGCCGCAGTACGATCGATGTCGACAGACAAAGCCGAAAGGGCGGAGCTTGCGCCGATCGGTTGCTGACGTAAGCCATTTTCCCATGCCTCTGGCTAGGCGAAGCGCCTCATCGGCAAGCCGTAGTGGGAAACATCACTCCCAGCAAATCACGGAACAGAGAAGCGATCGCGGGGAAACGACACCGAAAGATGAGAAAACAATCGAAGTGCTATCGTAACATGTCGACGTTGTCGTAGGGGACCTCAACGATCACGTGGGGATTGCCAAATACGGTTACAGCCGCTGTATAGTTTTCGATTATGGGTCGTGCAACGACGATGGTGAATGAATCCTTGAGTATGCGGACTAGCCCAAATCATCATCACGAGTAGCAAGTTTCGAGAGCGTTACTCCCATTGGGGCCAGATTCATTAACAATACCGCCGCAACAATATGTACTGCAGCGGGTCTACTAATTGCGACTTTTCCCGTAGCTCTGAGCTTCGTAGGCCTTCTTGCCATTGCTGACGAAGGCTTGTCCTTAGAAGACATCTCTCCAGTGCACGATGCGTAGTTTGCATCGCTCTGGCGATTGTCTTGTTGTCGGGCCAGGTTTCTGTCGCGTAACACATCGCAGGCAGTACAGAGGCGTTGAATATCGAGGCCCTGAGGCCGGGATCCTTGACCTGATCGGTGACTTCGCGAATCGAGCTGAAGGTTGCCCATGCTGCGCGTCTCCTGCGAGCGATTTCAGGAGCGAGGTCATCTTCAGCTCTCTTCCCAGATAGACGTAGGAGTCGACCTGTTGTAGAGCGACTCCATTTAACCTTACGAGTCTCGTGTCACACCACTGGTTGACCATAAATTGTGTTTTGGACATACTCGTGTACAATCCAATAAAAAAATTCGAATTTCATAAAAAATAAAACAAAAAAACTTCATAAAAAATAAAACAAAAAATTTCATAAAACAATTCATACCTGCCAAATTAAGCTCGCTCAGCATTTCCTCAACTTCTGCAGTGCTGGTAGAGATGAGAACCATATCGTCGGCGAAGCGAAGGTTACTGATCCGCCTACTGTCGACAAGATAGCCTTTATCGTCCCAGTTCAAGACTTTCATGGCATCGTGGACTGCCGCTGCGAATAGCTTGGGAGAAATTGTGTCTTCCTGCCGTACTCCTTTCCCGATAGGAAGTTTAAGCTTTCTCGATGAGCTGTGAGACAGTCTGAATATGGTCCATGCAGGAGAAATCCTTGCGAAACCCTGCTTGCTCCACTGGCTGATGTTCATCCAGGCAACGCTCCAAGCGGTTAAGCAGTATCTTGGTGAAGCTCTTGTATACAACCGAGAGAAGACTGATGGGTCGATAGTTGTTGATATCCTCCTGCTGACCTTTTTTGAAGATGAAAACTGTTTTCACTCCTTTCATGAGTCCGGAATCCTACCAAGTCGAAGATAGTGGTTGAAGTGCTGGGCAAGAAGTGAGCAGAGGGCACTGCCACCCGCACGAAGGAGATCAGCAGAAATGCCGTTCATTCCGGGAGCAGTGCCCGGCTTCATCCTTTTGATGGCATGAGCAACTTCTGATTCCAGAATGGGAGGTAATTCCTCAGCGCGGTGGCGTCAAGCATTTCGGGACAGTGATGAAAGATCTGCGTAGAATTCTTGAACGATGGCCTCCATTCAAGACGTTTGCGTTGTTCCATCCTTACCTACAAGGGCTGACATCATTGCCTTCTGATCGCAGAGATCTTGTTTGCAGCGCTTTATGCTTGAACCTTTCCCAGCGGCTTCTAGCTTCAATCTTCTGTAGGCTTGAATGGAATCCTTCATGCAATTCGACAGGCCTTCGAGATGGTAACTTTTTCCAGATGGGAAGTATTAGGATCCAGTTTAACAGCTCTTCCCTGCTCCAAGAGTTTAATCGCGTGTGCGTTGAGTCTTGAAGCAGACGGTGATGTGGCTCCGCAAGAGCTGCTAGCACATTTCAACAGTCCTTTGGAGAGAAGGTCGTAGTCTTCCGATGGAGCTTCAAGAAGATTCCAATCATGCGACTTTATTGCATACTCCAACTCCTCAGACTTGAATGTGGGGCTCCTCACCAACTTTTTGAGGGTCAGCTTCGCACGGAGAAGGCAGTGATCCGAGCCGGTGTCAAATGAAGGCAGCACGGAGACGTCGAACAGACTCCAGCGTCTATTTGTAAGAACATGGTCGATCTCCGAACGTGTTTCTTCAATTGGGCTTTCCCAGGTCAATCGTCGGTTTGAAGGCTTCTTAAGCATAGAATTTCCATGGTAGAGACGGCACTCGGATAGGAAGTCTATCAGGCGCTCTTCGTTTTCGTTTGTTGAGGAAGTTCCATGTGGTCCTAGCCTCCATTCGTCGTGATCATTCGTACCGACGATAGCGTTAAAGTCACCAACGACAACTTTGTAGTAGCTCTTCTCGTCGTTGACAGTCCTTTCGAACAGCTTGTAGAATTCCTCCTTTTCTTCATCTGTGGCCGCAGATGTTGGAGCGTATCCTTTTGTGATGGAGATGGTTTCTTGATCTTTGGTTTCCAGACGAAGATCAGCTACTCGCGGACTGATGATCTTGTAAGAGTCTACCAGGTGGTGCACTGTCGAATTGACGAGAAATCCAACTCCGCCAATATTCTTTCTGTCCACCTTTGCTCCGATAATGAGGAGCTCGTTGTGGTCGGTCCTTCTTATGGTTTCCGTTCTGCCTTTCGTTTACTGCAGGGCGATAACGTCGTATTTGATGTTGCGGCTTCTGTAAAGCAGTGTCCGAAGATCCTGCTCGGATGCGATCGAACGACAGCTATAAGTGCAGACGGATAGGCAGTTTCCGTGTCGTGGTGGAAGGGAGTTTCCGGTAGTCCGATTCAATGACGTCCTGATAGTTTAACTCCGAGATTAGATGGCCCCTCGCCGGAGGTGGATGCAACCGACGTCGTAGAAGTCCACCTCCGGCGCGCGGACGACTGGGGCGCGGGTTTAGTTGTTTGAGCCATAGCGGTGATCTGGTTACTCACATGTTCCTGGACAGAGATGCATGAGAGCCGCCCATACACGACAAAGCATCGTGTACTGCGTGACCATTTGTGCCGTTAGCCATCATTAAGTGATGTTCACCCCTTCACCGCGATGAGGTGGCACATGAAGGGGAACAACAACATAGAAACATAAAATGTGGATCTGTTTAATAGCCTCAGAAAGCGGTTTTAACAGAAGTGTCTTCCCACTCTTATTCTCTACTTAAAACCTTTACCTTTCTCTTGGTGGAAACTAGGATTGATAGGTTGAGTTACCTCCAGATAGAAGGTCTCATATGTGATAAGACTTTTTGGTAGAACGCATCAAATTGGCACTGTCAAAATGGGTGTCGGGTGTGCAAGTTCGAACAAGCGCTTTATTCGACCTTATTTGACACCTTACCTCCAGCAAGCATGTTTGGAGGGATTACTCGGGGGTGAGGACGGATTTGCTATTGCAAAAATGTGAGAAATAGATAAACTGGTAGAACGCATCAAATTGGCACTGTCAAAATGGGTGTCCAGGCTGGAGTAGGGGTGCGGTCCATCCACGCTGCCCTTGTGGAAACTGCTTCGTCGCTGTGAAGTGGGGTGAAGTCTGTAGCTGGAGGGAAGGGACTCCACCATATGGAGCAAAGATGCCGCAACACAGGAGAACCAAATGGACTAATGAGACAAGCATGCGACGTCTGTTTTGTGAAATGACGTGATTACGAACATTTCGCTATTGCCGTCGAATTCTACACTAAGTAAATTTTACAGTGGTTTTGATGAATCCCGATTGGCGGTGCTTTCTCCGTAAGACCGCTGTGATGTGAATCCGCTGTCAAATATTACCGCTGTAACTTTGATGAATACGGCCCCAGGTTGTTGCGCAAGAGGACGTATCTGGTAGATGGCAGGAAAGCACGACGACCCAGACTTGGAAAAGTAACGGCATTCGCAGACTGCACGTATTACCGTCCAATCTGCTTGGTCTCCTACATTATGAAAATCTTTCCCGTATTGTGACTACTGTGTATCACTGGTGTTGAACCTTCATACATCATTATGGTAAATACCATCCTCATTGCCTTTTGGTTAAAATTCGGTCAGTAATAAACAAGTCGCGATTCTCTTTCTGTTTTCAGATAATTGAATAAGATAAGAAGACGTTGATTATTCTACAATTTATGCATTGTTCTAGCGGTCACCTGATTTATAAAGGAAAGCGAATCGAATTATCAGAAAAGATCTCTGATGAATTGGAGAGCTATAATTCAAAGGGCAGACTTGTAAGTGGACTCCAAGCGTTCTGCTATAAATCACGTTTCTTTCCATTTATCGCTCCATTCAGAAATTTTTGATGAAGGCACGTCCTGCTAAATATAATATAACACTTCGTCCACGTTTTTCGCGCTCTAGTTTTCCTGCGGCGAGACTGATTGCCATACCAAAAGATGTAAACTTCGAAATTGACGTTCCTGGTGCCTGTAAGTCACTACATCTGTATGAAAAGTGCTAGAACTTTTAAGCCTTTTTATCGTGTCATTTTTGCGGCAAGGCGTTCATAAAGAAAAATGACCATGAGAGGAAGACCCTGCTCAAGTAGCAAAGGATTGGCTACATAATTTTGACTTTCGTCACCCTGCGGAATTACATGAGTGGTATTAATAGGAAAACGAAACTATGGAAATAGAATATGAACGGTAAGTACATAAACGTGCTATTACGCTGTATCGTCTGCGCTAACCGCAACTTGAAACTTGGCAGCAGAGTTTTATTTATGAACTTGAAATTCAGCGACCCACGGGTCACCAATCGTCTGGTTAGGGGCATTGGCGCCCCAAACTCTAATGATTCAACATTTGCGACGCGGCGGATCTTCTTCTCTTTATCCATTTTTATCCTCATTACAATAAAATACTGTTCCCTTAAGCGTTCAACAGGCTAAACTGTCTACTCTTTTCTTATTCCTCAGCGTTTGTCGCGCTTAGCGGCGGAGTCCGCTCCTCTAGTGTGGTGGCACCACTTCGCAGGATCAAACGCTTGATCGGGGTGGAAACCAGCTTCTTTTAAGTCCATGTGCAATGTATCAAGCCAGCGTTGCCTAGGCCGTCCTTTAGTCCGTTTTTCGGGCACATCTTGTTGAGGCCAACCTTCCGAACTTGTCGCCATCCGCACGGAGAACATGGCCATACAACCGTGGGCGAGCTTCACGTAACTTATCGGCAATTGGAGCGACGCCAAATCTTTGACGTATGGAGACATTGCGAACATGATCCAAACGCGAGACACCAGCCGTCCAGCGTAGCATTTTCTTCTCCATTACGCTTCGCGTTTTCGCAAAAGCCCTGTGACGGGGACGATGCTGGGGTCCGCCTGAGTAATTCGATGATCAACTGAACGATAGGCAACACAGGTAAAGATTGAGTAACATATAAACCCGATTGCTCGCTCTATTGTCACCGCGCATGGTTCCCTCTCATGAACGAGATGGTTGCAGGAAGGCAAAAAATATGCCTCACACGAGATCCAAACTCCCGACCTGCAGCTCTTGGATCGACTACGCTATCCACCTGCCCGACTGGACTACACTACCGCAAATCCTCCTGATACCGCGATTCGTCAACACGTGGTGTGGTAAATTAAGGATCAAAGTTTCTGTAACGGTTACCATTTTGGGCCGGTGTGGTGAATCCGCGGTGAGATGTACCGGCGGTATCATTGATGAATCTGGTCCCAGAACCCAGCACCGTTGGCGTTGCTCTTTCCTAATGCAGTGGTTTTCGTTTTGTAGGAGTAGAATCGGGCAGAGCTTGATAAGATTATCTCACGAAGCTTGATGCTAAGCTGAAGACAGACTGTAGGCAGCTACTGACGTAGTCGAGTCTCTGTTAAGACTGATGACGCCGAGCACAGAGTTCATGTATACTAAGTGGCATCAGCCATAGTGCCTGACGATTGCAGTGCACGCTATCCATTCTGTTGGATAGCGTGCACTGCAATCGTGACACAGTTGTTCCTTAAGCCGGGGACCTGCACAACAGGCGAAACAAGTTTAGAAGATAACAATAAAACATAGAAATAATAAATAGTCTTATATTCTATGATTAGAGGAGAAATCGGAGCACGACCCCAGCATCGGAAGCAAAATGGTGCGCCAGGCGATTGTTGTCACGCGCCGCAACATCCGAAACCATACCATCCAGTGGAGGATTGTTTTCGCGACAAATAATCGGCTAAACGTGCAGAATTCGACTGCGAATGTGGCAAGTTTTTCATGGAAAGGAAGCTTTGGCAGAAAGCAGGCTAGAAGGCTGTCGGAGCAAAACTTGTTCGAAACGTTATACTCGGGAAGGATGGCATTAAAGCAGCGGGAAAGAAGCGTCGCTGCTACAATACAGGCCTTAACTTTTGGTCTTTGAGCGGAAAAAGCGAAAAAAGCCGCCTTTTCCGCCGCTTTTCTTTAGCGCTCTTCAAATTGAGCGCAAATTAAAACACATATGCGTAATCAGCACCGAGCCCTCTTCCCGATGAGCTGAAAAGCGCATAGCGAGCGCCTGAAAAACAGTTCAGTGACCTAATTTCTGTCCGGCGCGGCTGAACCCTGTGCTCGCTGGAGATAATTACACCAACAGCTCCTAAGTAGCTAATGAAGGAAGAGATTCAGCTTACTAAAGCCTATTTTATACATTATATATAGTCACACCTAGTTTTCTGGATTCTCTATTATTTCACGATCACAATGATGTATTTTTTCAAAGGATCCGGTAATTTAATTGGCATTGTTTTCAGAAAATGTGCGCAATTTGGAGGACTCTAATTTTGGAATATCAAGTTTATGTGTGGTTATACTTATTTGTCCCGCTAAACATTATAGTTGAAATCAAGCTACAAAAGTGGAACCTTTAGGGTTGAAATCGTTAGCAATCATACACTGGCAAAGTTGCCCACATTACACATTTTTGCAGCTACACGCGCAATTTTGTCATGATTAAAGTGGCCACAGAATCATTTCTTGGGAGAAGAAAACATAGAGATTCAGAGGCCTATGGAAACTCAATTTACTCTTCTATATGTGAGATTTTGACTTGGCTAGAGGACATCATAGCCACCCAGCTACGCAGCAAACTCACTCCAAATGCGAAATATGCCGTTTAAGAAAATACGCAAACGGAAAAATAGCCCTCTGGTGAATGCACTAGTTAAATCTGGTTTGAGCGGTGGTTCGATTTCAATTTTTTGTTCACTTGTTCGCTATTAGTCGAGTGAAATATCCAGTACCACTGGTCGAGGCGCAGATTAGTTCCGTAGTCAGTCCCGCCTCCTGTCCTGGCGACCCGTTCCGCCATCTGAGGACGCCGTAAATCGCCTAACTTGATTCTACACACTTCCGGTGCAGCGGCGCGATATTGATCCTTCCAAACGACGCTGAAGTAGAATACGCGGCATACACCAAACTGGCTTTGGATAACTACGGCGCATCCCTTTATTTAACATGCCTGCACTTCCTAATTCGATTTTACGCTTCGTTTTGATGGGATGCGTGGCGCACCCCAAAAACACTACTCGAGTTCGCATTCCTTTAATAGCGCATTCAAAACCCATGACTTCGATTTTTCGAGACTTGAGGTGACCAGTCGATGTACAAGTAGTAGTACTTTTGTCCTTCTCGGAAGACAAGTCTGGTATCCCTGCTCTTCATTCGAGATTTCTGTGGCGTGTAGAGAGTAAAGACTGCCCCATGCGTTTGCCTGAAATCTTGTATTTCAGACTCGATTAATTGTGCATGGGCTGAATGCTTGTTACAGTCGTGTTACTGCTGTGCCACATTAACCTGTGCTATGCTTCTTTTAACGCTTAGAACTTGACAGTCACGTGAAAGATGAGTGACGTTGTATACCGCGTTACCGCGTGTATGCCGCCCATTTTACTTCAGCGTCGTTTGGAAGGATCCTTGGAAGGAAGCCCTTCAAATAAGTGAGAACAGCACTGTATAAGCGGCTGTATATTTTCGGATCTCCCTAGGTGGAGGATTATGCTCAGTCTACTGTAAGACTGTGCAGATCGCAGGATGATGGGGAGAGAGGTTGTTAGTTCATCGGACACGCACTGTCAAAGCGTAAACTTCAATGTTGCTGCTAGAGAGTAATTCGGAATGCATATCGATGCAACGAGGCAGGTCGAAACCTTCCTCAACTTCGTTTTCTTTAAGCAAAGCTGACAATTTTTTATAATTTTAAGCACTCGACCTGCACTGTGCCACTTACTTCAATAAATTTGTATTCGCATGGGACGTTTATACCGAGGGAAGCAAAAGGATACAGTGGAAGTGCTGGCATGCTAACCTGACGATGACAGATGGAGAAGAGAAGGTACGAGTTTTCTTTAAACACTCTTGCCTTTGGCACTTAAGAGTAGCTGTCGGTTAGGCGTTGTGTAGTCTATCACATGCCCTTTTACACCTGAAAATCAATCCTTTGTAGTGGTTTCTGACGATGCAGCATATCTCAAATTCTAAATCACTCGACTTTTCTGCAAAATTTCCTGAGGGCTTAGCTTAAATACGGAAAGAATTATCAAAGCAATTTAGCTCTGCTCGAGCTGCATGCTGCTGTAATGTGTTTGGATCCTTGGGAACCTTGATTCCAAGAGTTCAGTTATGGCAAGGATGCATTTAGTGTTTCTTCCTGCTCACTAACGACCTCCCTCGTAAATCGTCAACATTTGCCTCCAACACACTCTTCAGACATATTTCGCGTTAATTTAGACACTTTTCCAATAAAATTGAATACCTTTCCAAGCAATTTTGACTCTTTTAAAATCAAACTGACCATATTCCAAGTCAAAACAAGCGTCGCTCCGAACTATGTGCCATATGAAAAACAGATGGAGAGGATACTACAGTACCGCGCATATGATCTGGTCAATTGCCGAAAAGAACGCTTTGGAGCGTTCCAATGCGGCTTTTTTACATAACCTTTTTTAAAGTCAAGCACTTGTGAAAAGAAACATAAATTTGAGCTCAGCAGCTTGAACTCTACCTTCCGATATATATATATATATATATATATATATATATATATATATATATATATATATATAGTTGAAGAATGCGTCTAGGCCGGGCATAATCAATCGAGTGAGCGCGACAGCCTGTAGAGTGGGGCGTTTGGGTAGTCTTATCGGAAATTCCCAGCCGCCTTACTCTGGAATTGCTCTCAGACTGTCCAGTTTGCTTTTGGAGTACGCCGTGAACAATGCATATAGAATCGAACCTGTCAATTGAGTGGGCGCGACAGTGTGTAGGATGAAGTTAGCTTGACGAAAACAACCTATGTACATGTGCGAAGAGTATGGCAAACCAATTAGCTTCTGTCTGTCTAGCAAACTATGAGTTTTGCAATTCCAACGATTATCGCGCACGTTGGAGAGGTGATGCTGAACTGGACACACGGGCGTGTTCGGAGCGCAATATCTCTGTCAAGTTCGAATCGTTTCGGCTGCAACTTGTGGGTCTTGTGGGCAGTAAAACGCTCTCTAGTAGTACACTAACGTAGAATGGTGTAGCTTAGGGACAGGTAATGTTACAGGGCTGCGAATATGCATATGAGGCTTGCGTGACGCATTTTTTTTGCGATTTCGGTGAACCGTTGCGCGAAGATGCGTCAAGCTAACGGAACAGAAATTGATACCATTCGATAGCGTTTCTTATGATGAACAGAAAGGCACCATTGCGAGTGTCGACAACTCGGCGAGTAAGAGCGCAGGAAATTTCACCGCTGCCCTCCTCCGATTTAAAATGGCACCTGGCGCTAAGACAGTTTAGGTAGATGTAGAGCTGTGAACTCTTCCTCGTAAAGTACCTTAAGCGGTCTGCTTGCCTATGCATTTGTAGGCCGTTAGCTTTACGCATCTTCCCGCAATGGTTCACCGAAATCGGAAAAAATGCGTCACACAAGCCTCATCTGCATATTCGCACCGCTGTAGTTTCGCCTGTTTAAAAGCTACGATGCTGCACTTTTGCGGGCTACTAAAGCTCTTTACTACCTACAAAACCCGCTGGCCACAGCCGGAACGATTTGATACCTACAGAGCTATTGTGTTCCGAACACGCCCGTGCGTGCGGTTTAGCATCACCACTCCAACATGCGCCAAAATCGATGGAATTGCAAAACTCATTGTTTGCTAGACAGACAGAAGCTAATTGGTTTGCTGTACTCTTCGCACATGTAAATAAGCCGTTTTCGTCAAGCTAACTTCACCCTACACACTGTCGCGCCCACTCGATTGACAGGTTCGATTCTATATGCATTGTTCACTGTGCACTCCAAATGCAGGCTGTACAACCCTAGAGCAACTCCTTTGTAGGGCGGCTAGGAATTTCTGATAAAACTCCCTAAACGCTCACTCTACCAGCTGTCGCGCCCACTCGATTGATAGGTTAAATTCCATACGCATGTTCATGGCGTACTCCAAAAGCAAGCTGGACAGTCTGAGAGCAATTCCTGAGTTAGGCGGCTGGGAATTTCTCATAAGACTCCCCAAATGCCTCACTCTACAGGCTGTCGCGCTCACTCGATTGGTTATGCCCGGCCTAGATGCATTGTTCAACTCTATTGATTTATAAGTCAAAAGATAGAGCTCGAGCTGCTGAGCTCAAATATGTGCTTCTTTTCACAAGTGCTTGACTTTAAAAAAGGTTATGTAAAAAGCCGGTTTGGAACGCTGCAAAGCGTTCTTTTCGGAAATTGACCAAATCATATGCGCGGTACTGAATGTGTGGCACATGTAACAATGTTTGTTTAATAACGTTTTAATACTATACGATCCTTACCCCACCACCACCGTTGCTCATTTACAACTACTCTAACCTACCGTAGGAGACCGACATTTTAAAAAGATTCCCCGCAAGATACGACTAACAATGGAGCTCAAAGACCTTCCCGTGGCAAAATTTAAAAGTGACCTATTGAGGGTTGTAGTGGATTGTATCAAAAACACCGCAGAGGTTTCTAAAATCCTGCGGACATCTGGGGCCAGATTCATCAACGATTCATCAACAGCAGTATAACGAAGATTCTACAGCCGAAATCGCGGCTGTTCACATCGATCCCATCGCGCGGTCCGATCGATATGGGAGCATATCATTGGGCGTCGCTCAGAGTGAGCGATGGTATAACAAGGACGACATGTCACCATATCGCTTGTTAATTAGCCGTGCTATTAAGAATTTCGGCTGTGTTTTATCCGTTAAATTGCTGTAAGTCGTTGATGAATCCGGCCCCTGAGTAGGTTATAAATTTAAAAAACCGTATCACTTCAGTGGGGGCCGATAAAGCAAAACTGACATCTGGAACTCCCATGTAATGATTAGAATCTAACCTGCAAAAGGGTTGGGGCTGGAAGAGTAGCGGAAGCGATCTCACCATTTGTTTGTCAGCGGTACAGTAAACGAGATGGAACGAGGCGTGCCGCTTATGAGCATAGCGGCAGCGACTGGAATAACCTTATTTTAACCCGTATGATACGATTTAAAGACGATGTCGCTCATTTTCCCCCACCACTCTCTGCTAATCGCATGGGTAGGGACTTATACTCCCACGACTCCGGCGATCGAAAGCTGATTTCGCCCAAACTTCGTTAAGAGGGCTAATTGAGGCACTGACAACAAACCTGGTGAACGCTTTCACGTGATGGTGTGATCCTGCATTTTCGTGAGTGATCAAGATTGTCAATGGCAGTGCACAAAATCTTCACCTATGTGATCAGATTTGCCTTACAATCTTTTACATTGAGATGGAAAGTAGTGCACAAAAAATAGATAATTCAGAAAAAGGACTGATAGGTTCAAGGTCAGCAGCTTAAACAGTTTTCTAATTTCCCTTAAATAGTTTTTTAAATAGTTTTTAGGAAAGGGCAAATCAATGATCATCACCTTGCCAACCTTACTCACGAACATCGACAGTAACCTACCGTGGTCGGCTGAATCTTCAAAAATAGATACCATATGCGTGCTTAGCATCCAAAGTAAAAGTTATTTTGGATGCTAAGAATTTTTTCAACCTTTCCTCGACAATTTACCAGATAAACCTTCCCTATAGAAACCCGAAGGCTGATCATCAGATTCCAGGCAATTGCATACTCGTACAGCAACTTCGCACTTCTTTCCTGCTGTAAGGTGGTTGGTACTCTTTTACTGAACAAAACCTCCGGAAGTGGACAACGTGGAGAATTTGTTAAGTATGACGATCCCGGAATACTGATGGACGAAACAGGTACGTAGTTTAAAATCTTTGACAATCCTCTCAGAAAAACTTTTATAAATAGTTCCAAAAATAAAGGAAATCAGTGCTTGTTCAAAACAAATCAGGTGGTGCACAAAAAACTCTAAGCTTTATTATTTTAAGCGATGAACGAACGTTTTTTAAGTAAAAAATTTTCGACAAATTCTAGGCAAATTGTTAAATTTTGTTAAAAAACGTAATTAGCTGCAAACTATTATTTCAATCAAAAAAAATTAGGTAAAACTAAAAAAAAACTAAAACTTTAAAAAAAAGCTAAAACTTTATGTCCCGGCTTTAACAGGTCAATAACTAAAGCTCAACGAACGTAGCGTAGCATAAACAATTCGTTGCAAAGAGAGGACCGACACCAAGGTGAACCTGCCTTCAGCAACAAATTATCTTCAACGTCTAGAAGAAGAAGGGGTACGGGATTATTATTCAGCAGGTGCCGGATTCGTCGAAGTTGCTGCAGTAACTTTGACGGAGAATTGTAGGCAAATAGCTCAGATAACGCTGCTCATCAAGCGATATGGTGAGCGATAAGCTATAGAGGGTGATAGAGGCGGTTAGGACTTACGATTAGTGTCCCAGAAGAGGTGGTTCAGTGGCTTTTTGAGGAAGAGAACGAGCAGACAGAGTAACTGCTATACTACGTTTATAACCGCAGACAATATGATAAGTGGTACGATAGATATATAGGAGAGCGGTAGCCTAGCAGCGGCTATAGCGAGGGGAAAGAAGGTAGAAGGGGAAGGAGCACGGGGAAAGGCGAAAGGAGCCGAGATGGGGCTCTCGTAAGCAAGAGAGCAGCACTCTATCTACAGTGAGGTCGCCTCCGCACCCTGTAACGGGTGGGGCGATAACATGACGGGGTTAGGATCGTCGACGACGATATAAGCCACGTTATATGAGCTTTCGTTTACGGTTCTCCGTTAAAGTTACTCAGTAACTTTGATGAATCCGGCCCCAATACGGTACTTCATCGGCTTGTGGCGTCCGCATCGCACCGGCAAGGCACCTTAAGGCGTAAGGTGGATCAGGCAAACCCCGGTGATCTCCATTATTTATCCGTCTCTACGGCGCGTGCGCGCACTTGCTTGCTTTCACGCGTTTGTAGTTCTCAGAACACCTTTTTGGACTGCAAGAACCGTCAAAACGTGATATGGGACACGTTTAGCGCGTGTAGGTGAGAAAGAGATCTCGCCCTTTAGTTGGTGAGAGTGTTAGCGGTAGCAAAAAAACAACAAAACAAGGATCTATTCTTCATATTGGGAAGGGGGGAGGGCGTACCACATTCTAACTCTTTGAGAAATGCAGCACATCTGATAGCAAACTAACCCCCAAAGACGACACCCTGAGCTAACCTGCAAGTGGATTTTTCCTTACAGTTTCCAAGCCGGAAGATGTCACCCTGATTACGTTTGTTACGCTTTTCTAGGGATCCCGCGTTTCTACTAGGATAGACCCCGGAACGAAACGACAAAAATTGGGGTGACATTGAGTGCTTGCTGAGCCTCGAAAAAGTACTCCTTCGCTTTCTAGTTTATAAATTTAAGAGATCTCCATCATCTTTTGGGGAATCATAAAAATTATAAGAAAGCCTTTTTTGGAACACCAGTCTAATCCAAGTTATATGATTTCGGTTGATTCCATCTTCTCAGTAGTATGCTACGGTAAAGCGAAGGCCTTATAACGAGTCTGACGTTAGTTGAAGTAGAGGAGGAAAGGCAAACTGTCATGTCTTGTCAAAAGTGATCCACATTCATAAAAAGAAAGATGACTATCCGTTTACAGCAGAATTGCTATAGCACATTTTATCTCACACTAGCGTCGCATAAAATTTTTGATTTCGTGCATCAAAACATCTTTATCTTTACTGAAGCCGAAAGTCTAGATAGCCTTTCTCAGTTACTGGATGTTAGCGTTCTGTGAATGTTAAGAAGAGGAATACGGGAGACGGTCAAGACACCCGAAATATGGCCACGCCCGTCGCCGGGGGCATGCAATCTTCCTCTCATTTTCCTTGCTCACCCACCGTCAACTCCCGGGCTTCACCGAGAGTTCAACGGCTGCCTTAGGCCGGCAGCAGAGTCTTGCGGGTGCCGCGGACCCACCATGACAACGGCGAGTGGTGCGGTGCCACGAGGTTAGTGTAGCAATACTGCGTACCTTTGCCGGCAAGAATGTTTTACACCTCCGTTAATGTCTCTAGAGGAATTAGCATCACCTACAGTGAACCACTGACAATAGGATAGGTATGTTATTTTTCACAATTCTAGAGTATCCTAGAAATACGAGCCTTTTCGCCTTGAGTCTCCCTTAATCGAAGAAATAAGATCCGAGTGAACAAGAGCCGGAAGCCTCCAATCCTTCCCCCCCCCAACTACTAGTGTAGATACTCAACACTATCATTCCACGTTCGGCTCTCGATAAATCTTGGCATAATAGTCCACTATGGTGAGAAATAATATTTATCTCAAGCCACTCCAAGATTGGTAACACAGACAGCACTCAGGCCAACGTTTCGGCGTTCTCGCCTTCTTCAGAGCCTTTAGCAAGTGGACGTCAGTGAGTGTGTTGATCCTGAGTGCTGTCTGTGCTACCAATCTTGGAGTGGCTTGAGATAAATACTATTTCTTAACACCTTCAATTTCCTTATCGTAAGGTTCTACGGTAACCATATTTGTTGGCGTTAACTGCTCTCTTAGGGAAGCATTTCTGAGAAAGCGAATTCAGATTTGCCAAATAAATTATAGCCCGAATTCTTTCCATAAATAAGCCTCATAGCAATCACTAGCGAAATGGGAAAGAGGATAAGCATCGTACTTGGTAAGAATTTTTTGAGTGTTTCAAACCGCTTAGATGTGCCGGCTGTCGGAGTGCACCGGACTCCAGGTTCTTGGTTCGGATCTCCAGCCCATGCTAACCCGGTCATTCATTCCTCCGAGCTTGGTTAACTGCTGCCGGGAAGGATATAACACTGACTTGTTCATAGGCTGGACTTTGCAGATCGGCTTGCATATAGCCAAATACGAATTCAAAATGCCTCCACGATATCCAGTGGAAGTAGGATGCATGGCGAATGCCGTAAAAAGATTGACTAGCGCCGGCCGTTATCCTTCATCTTTTAACTCTCTACCTAAAAGCTAGGAACAGTTAAGCCAGGAATGTTTTAGTAGGGCTGTCTCACATGGTAGCACCCTCCGGGCCGCTTTGCACCCCGAAACACAAAGAACCCCCCCCCCCCCTCTCCCAAGCTTCAAATCCGACCACCGGACGGGTCTCGCCCGCAGCTCTTGGCACTGCGGGTGAGAGCCGCTGTGAACTACGGCAGCTCTCGGGGACCTTTGCGAGCGGCGGCTTCGCGACAACTCGTCCGCGTCGCGGCTTCCATCACAGTGGCAGCGTGAGTCCCCACTGCGGCGGGAGCATATTGACGTTCTCAGGGTGCTGCCGCGAGACTCTGTAGAGGCCCTTACAAAACCCTTGAGAAGCAAAACAAAATTTCCAGGCCCGCAAACAGCGGATGTACCTCCAGAGGCCACGTCCCCAGCAGGAGGCGGGTGTGCATCCTGATGCGTTGCCGAGTGCAGCGCCCTCATATCCGGCGGTAGACCGACCTACCGGCGGGGCGTCATTTACCACGCGCACACGACGCGACTGCACGCGAACTAACGACCGCGATGATCTGCGATCGGCCGCCGACAAGCCGCGCAACGATGCGATGCAGACTGACCGCGCTACCATCGTTCTCGAGGATGCCCACGTGAGCACGACGCACACCGTTCGCGGCGTAGTGTCGGAGGATAATGGTGACCGCCGACCCCAGTGTTCCCTCCCTTCTTATTACCGTTTCTGCGAACCGTTTTGTGTAACTGTGCTACGAGCACAATCTCGATGCAAGTACTTGCCCGCTAAGTACCGAAGGAACTAATAAAAATACAATGAAAAGCCTCTCAGTGGCATGTTAACGTTCGAAAATCATTTTCTGTATTTTAAATGATCTGCGTTTTTTCGAATTTAGTTAGGCAGGAGGGGGTCAGACCAGTATCTTTTGGCTAGTGGATTCGTGAACGTGGTTGGTTGTTCGGCGAAGAACTTTCGAGCGTTATACCTAACGTTATGGGAGCCCTAGGTCAAACTCAAACAGATCGAGTGCGATATCCTCTCCCCAATTGTTTGTGCTAGAACGGATTGTTTCTGCTCAATTCTTGCAGATTTCAAGTTTTTCAGTCGTAGTCGCGGGGGGAGGGGGGGGGGGGGGTCAGTACAATATTACAGTACTGGACGCGTATATTGAACGAGCCTTTTTGGATAACAAGAACAGTTATAAAAACGCTTATCTTCATATCGGTGTTTCGAGTAAGCAGCCTTTGCACTATCCATCGCATAAAAACCGCGACATTCTAGTCAAATGCGTCGCGCGATCTCTTCTTTTAGTACAATAAATGCTGCCTTTCTACACTTTAAATCAGGTTTTGCAGCACAATTTTGATTTAATATAATAGCTAAATTATAATAATCTTGCTATATATAAAGGAGTTAGCGATTCTCCATCCGTCTGTCTGTCCGTCCGTCTGCTCATCCGTCTGGCCTTTCCTAGAAGTCGAGTAGCAGGCGTCCGTGTTCAGACGAGGTGCCACTCAGGCCGTGTCGAGACCGTCATAACAAGTGTCACCGATGTCGCGCAGGGGGCGTTTGAGTTCAAAAGACATGCCAGCGACGTTGCTCAACAGCCGTCCAGATTTAGAAGAGGTGCCATCAACGTCCAACAGGCGCTCGGATTCAGAAGGCATGTAACTGATGTCGCGATTGGGTGTTTGGGTTCAGAAAGGTATCATCGATGCCGCGTAATGGGTGTCTAGGGTCAGAAGACATGTCACCGACGCTTTTCAACAGGTGTCCGGTTTCAGAAGACGTGTAACTGACGTCGCGCAATGGGTGTCTGGGTTCAGATGCGGTGTCACCGATGTCGCGCTAAGGGCGTCCGGGTTGAGAAAACATGTCACCGACGCTGTTCAAAAGGCATCCGGGTCCAGAAGACGTGTCAACGATGTCGCGTAATGGGGGTCTGAGCTCAAAAGAGGTCTTACGGATTTCATGCAAGGGGTGTCTCGGTTTAAAAGAGGTGTCACGCAAGCGGCGTATGGGTTCAGAAGAAGTGTCACCTAGGTCGCGCAGCGAGTGTCCAGATTCCGAACACATGTAATGAGAGACCACTAAAGGAGAGACCAGTAAGCGGGAGTCTAGTGAAGGGTTGGAGGACCAGTGAAGGGAGAAGGGGTACCAGTAAGGGTAGGACCTTTAATGGAAGCCAGTAAAGGGGGACCAATAAAGAATACAAAAAAGGTGAGAGTTGGGGGGGGGGGGTAGTAAGGGGGTGGGAAGTGAACGGGAACCAGTGAAGCGGGAGGGTCCTGTGAAGGGAAAGCGGTGAAGGGAGAACTATTAAAGGAAGACCAGTGAAGAAGGGTCAGTGAAGGGGGACAGGACCATTAAAGGGGATCAGCGAAGGTGAAACCAGTAATGGGGGAGCTGTGAAGGGGGTGGTGCAGTAAAGGAGGGATCGGTAAAGGGGACCATTAATGGGGGCCCGTGAAGGGGGACCAATGAAGGGCACCACTTAGGTGAGGGGCATGGGGGGGGCAAAAAGGAGGGACAGTGAATGGGAACCAGTGAAGTGGGAGAATCCTGTGAAGGGGAGTGGGACCAGTAAAGGGGGAACCAGAGAAGGTGGGACCATTGGAGAGGGGACCAATGAAGGTGGGACCAGTAATCGGAAGAGGTATCAGTGGGAGGAACCTATGAGGGCGGATCAGTACTTTTTCTCACTATTGTCCAACCTGTATGTATGTGGCAGGATCGTCGTACAACGGGTAACTAGATCAAGAAGATGTGCCACAGATCGAACCTTGCGAAGCAGGCGTTGGACTTTCAGATGACCTTTGAAAGGCAGCGAGCGTGTGCGTGTGCATGCCTCTCACTCTCACAACTGACTGATGTTCACTACATTTTTCTGCCTGTCTCTGCCTGCACATGGGTAAGGTGGTATTGTGTATTGTCGGGGGGGGGGGGGGGGGAGGGGTTGGGAGAATGACTTCGGAGACTTAATCGGAGGATTACTGTTGCCGCCGGATATTTAGCGGTACAGAGCTCTCACAAGATTATCACAATCTGTCCCTCGCCACGAAGAGAATGTGTACTTTGAAAAATAAATCGGCGTAAGTGCGATAGAGGGTGGATAGGCTTCATAGGAGCAGTTTTGAAGAATGTGCGCTACTGTCCCGTTTTCCCGTAAAACCAGTTTTTCAGTGTAACGCGAGTAAGAAGGCCTAGACGAGGGTGTTCTATTCTCGGGGCTTGGGACGAAGCTCCCTACCAGACGTTTCGCGGCCACTAGGCCGCTGAACGTCTGGTTTTATTATAATTTATAATATTTTTATATTTTGTTATATTTTATTATAATATTTTATTAATTTAAAATTTTTTATTGTAATAATATAATAATACGGGCGCGTGTGGGCAGTCGGAGGAGACGTCCTCTGTTGCGTGCACCCGATACCAGGTTCCTGCTTTGGATTTCCTGCCCAGGCCAACCAAGCTTTCCATCCCTCCGGGGTCGGTGAATTGGTACCAGACTTGTCTGGGAAGGATAGAGCGTTGAATTGTTCATCGGCTGGCCACCGCAAGTCATTGTATGGCCAAATACGCATTCAAATCGCCTCCACGATATCGCGTAAAAGTAGAATGCGTGGTACATCCAAAAAGGGATTGAATAACGCCGTCCTTTATCTTTTACTCTTAATACTATAATAATAATTTAGTATTTAATCGTTAAAAAAGTTATTTTAACACGGCGAGTTGAATAGAAAAAAGCTGAGTAGCTGTGGATTAGCGAAATAATCGCAATTTTCTTAAAAACCGTTGGACTTGTTTATGCGAGACTGTTCGTTTCTGAGAGGACGATCGGCTTCGCAGAAAAGCGTTTCGCCATACTGTATTGTACTGTATTCGTTGTAGATAACATTGATATCACGTTTGCACTTTCAGTGACATGCAATGCTCCATATGTACATAGCTTAACTTCGCGTGATGTTGAGTTCGCAATGGTAGTGTACTGGAAAACCGCAGGCAAGGAATGCGTGCGCAACAGCAGCATAGCCTACTTTGTCAGGTTGGAAAACATAGAAATACCGTTACATGACCTTGAAAGAAAAACAGCGGATTACCCTCAATGAGTGGAAAACACTCAATGGGTAAAAGCCAATAGTTGTAGACGAATGGAGGTGAAAGCGAGCTATTTTGAAGTCTTACAAGGGAACTGGCTGAATGGTACGCCCAAATGGTAACTACGAACACAATGGAAAAAAATCTCCGTCCTACAAATAGTAACAGAACATGTTTTGGTTTTGATGGATCCTTGAGACAAATGAGTAGAGGGTGTAATGATTAAGGGTCCGCTCCGTCGAGCTTACCACGGCGGCACAAAGGGCCTACCTCGTCGCCTGATTAGAGGTCCTGCTTTGTGGTGGTGATGTCGAGGGTTGGGTTCTCTAGATACGTCGCGGTTTTGCACTTTTACCACAGTTTCGGATCGGATCATACTGTGGCCGGTATTACTGTTTTGTGCATATTGTGCCCGTGTATAATTAGTGTTGAAGGTTTTTCAAATTTTTCATACATCATCGTATTTTGCATATTTGGGACATTGCTGGTGCATTAAGGAATTAGTCGTGAAAGCATCTTACAGCAGCGAGTTGCTAAAAGTGTTCAGATATAGAAATCTCTATGGAGATCCAATACTGTGGTAAAGCGCAAAACCGCGACCTAGCTAGCGAACCGAACCTTCGACTTCACGGCCATGAAGCAGCACCTCTACCACTGCGCCACCCAGTCCACGACACCGTCCGTTTGCGCCACCGTGGTAACCTCATCTATGGGGACTCTTAACCATTACACCCTCCTACTCGTTTGCCTCTAGGATTCGGCAAAAGCAAAACATGTTCTGCTAGAATTTGGATGACAGAGATTCTTCGGTACATGTCGCGTAGGTGAGCAGCATTGATAGGTGGGAGCGCATCAGCCAATTGTAACCAAACAGAGCACAGACTGAAACACATGCCAGTCCATCAAGGTACTAACCAGGGGTATGCGTGAACAAAATACGAAATTTCGTAAATCGCGAATCGTAGTTACGAAAACACCGCCGTAAATCGTAAGAGCGTCCTGACATGTAAAGCAGTACAACTAAATTTTCAGAGATTAACTTGCTAATGTTAATCAAATATGGTCCAATATCTATGTATTAATAATGTTATTTTCCGGACATTTTTTAATTTTTTATTCGAGACATCTTTCATATCAGTCTATAGCAAGTCACCATAAAGATCGATATTTTTAATTCACCGCTGACTAAATCGACCAAAGCAACACCTATTTGACGCACCAAGAGGCCTCCGCTTTTACATTGTGAAATCCATCCAGAAACATTGCCTTTAGGATAGAAAACTTTGCGACCACCGAAACAACATCAGCATATTTCTTGGGCACCCTGTTTAGTATCTTTTGAATGGAAAGTGTAATGTAAAATCTTGAAGGCATCCCCCGTTTGATTCCACAGACATGCGATTTGGCTCGGGAGTTGTCGCGTTTGATTTTTGAAAATCCAAGTTAGGTTAGGAAGAATGCAATTTTAAAATGGAAGATGGTTCTTTTGATTTCTAAAAGCCTACTTTAAACCTGACAAAGGAAAATGGTATATAAATCATCAAATAAAGGTAATTATACATAAAGTGCATAATGAGAAGGTACTTAGCAACCTTACCCACCGCGCGATACCCGAATTTAGATCTATGTTAACTTTAGAGCACACAATGAAAAAACTTTAAGAGAAAAACTTTAAATTTTTCGCAATTTTTGAAACATCGACAAACAAGGTTCTTAGCTAGCCGATGCTCGCTTAGTACCACCGACAACAGGCTTCGGGGCTATGACACTTGGGGGTCACCTTCCAAAAAGCTTCAGTAACACGCACAAAGAAAAACGAGACATATTGTTAATGAAGAATATAAACAATAATGCTGTTGTGTAATGTGCTCTCCTCTCCTGACGCGAAAGACGTCAGGAGCATAGTATTGGGCAGCGGAAGGGACTTCGCTATCTGGCCCGACTAGTGCACCAGCTTTAAATTTGCCTACATCCTAGAGTTCCTTCCCTTGATAGAATATGGAGGCAAACAAAGGTGAATGTGTGATCTAAAGAAGAAGTAACAGTGCATTCGAAGACTAAAATTTTGCATTACTATATAATAACTGAGGGCGCGTGTAGCGCAGTCGAGGAGGCACGACTGTCGCGTGCACCCGATACCAGGTTCCTGGTTCGGATTTCCCGCCCAGGCCAACCAAGATTTCCATCCCTCCGGGGTCGTTGGGTTGGTACCGGACTTGTCTGGGAAGGATAGAGCGCTGACTTGTTCATCGGCTGGCCACCGCAAGTCATTGTATGGCCAAATACGCATTCAAATCGCCTCCACGATATCCCGTAGAAGTGGAATGCGCTGGCGCATCTCAGAAGAGATTGAGTAACACCGTCCTTTATCCTTATCCTTATATAATAACTGTCTGCGTTCGTTCGGCTACCCTTTGCCAGTTCTGTAACGAGCATTTGCTGTCGGAAAGTCTAAGAGAGCTAGACAGGGTTTGTGCGACAATTTCAACCACGCCGCCGAAAGGGGAGATCAAAACTGCCAAAACCACTTTGACTCTCTTTGAATTAATTCAATGCAGTTTCTTTAAGCCTCATGTGGCTGGTATCGAGGTAGTAAGTTGTCACAATGATGTTTTATTGCGATCATAACTTATAGCGCCAGGCGGGACTCGAACCCGCACCTCCCTCTGACCGGGCGGAAATGCTCTACGCCTTTACACCACCGGCGCCGGTTGATCGAACGCAACATCCACACCTCGTAGGATCGATCAGCACTCACCCGTATCCGGGCTGAGCTGGCCGCTGATATCAGCATGGAAGCAGTTAAGCTGACGATCTTGATAGAAACAATTCAAAGCAGTTTCTTTAAGCCTCATGTGGCTGGTATCGAGGTAATAAGTTGTCACTATGATGTTTTAAATTGAATTGTTTCTATCAAGATCATCAGTTTAACTGGTTCCATGCTGATATCAGCGGCCAGCTCAGCCCGGATACGGGTGAGTGCTGATCGATCCCACGAGCTCAGCCCGGATACGGGTGCGTGCTGATCGGTCCCACGAGATGTGAATGTTGCGTTCGATCAACCGGAGCCGGTGGTGTAAAGGCGTAGAGCATTCCCGCCCGGTCAGAGGGAGGTGCGGGTTCGAGTCCCGCCCGGCGCTATAAGTTTTGATCGCAATAAAACATCATTGTGACAACTTACTATCTCTTTGAATTAGTTCCAAATTTGCTTTTGTAGCAATTTGAATATCCACTTGCTCCACACTGTCGCGTACAGTGTTAATTGATGGAAACATCAGTCGTTTAATATTTCCATATGATTCTAGTAGTCGTCTGCATCCCGCTTCCACTCACGAATGATATTCCATCATGTCTTCGTACGGATAGCATGAATCGTCTATGAACAGACTGACCAGATGGTACGGTATGGTATAGTATAGTTACCAAATAGAATGTGGATCAGCGAATACTAATTTCTTTTTCCCACAAAATAGTCTCGCATATCTTTGTGGGCTGTAATGGAACGTTCCTCGACAGTAGGAATGCGTACCTTGCTGAAAATGAAGAAGTCCAATCTATCAGTGAGCTCCTTTTTAATTTTGCGTTGTTCCTGCTTCTTATTTAGAACAGGTCTGGTACCAAACGGAAGCCCTTACAGAGTTGGAGAAATGTAAAAGTCACGAAAGCAAACAGCTAAGCCGAACTCGAGAGATCTGTGCAAAGTGCGGTCTTCTGTCATGGTGCGACATCAGAAAATAAACACTAAAACGAACAGACGGAACGAGCGAGACTTTCAAAGTGGGCACACCTTTATAATCCGTGCTGCATCGCCTCATTTGGAGTTAGATCAAAGATCACATTTACGAAAATTTACGATTTACGACCCAAAATGTCGTAAATCGTAAATCGTAAAAAATTTGCCAAAAATCGCCATAAGTCGTAAAATCGTAAATCGTATTTACGCACACCCCTGGTACCAACTGTACATTCTCTTTCTGAATGACATGCCAATTCCATGCGGTCTGATTGGTTTACGCGTTCCCACCTACCAATGCTGCTCACCTACGCGATGTATACCGGTCCTTCCTATTGTATTCGTTCTTGCCGTTCCTGCGTACCATTGAGACAGTTCCCTTGTTAATGTTGAAGCGTCGGAGAACTTGCAAAAATACCGGCAAAAGAAGTTCGGGGGATGTTTTTGGAGTTGATATCACAGAGAGATCTGTCAAAATCGCACAGTGAAACCACAACCCAACCTAACAAATATGTAGAATGCCGACATCAGGGCTGATCCAAGCTGACAATCGCGCATTTGCACTGCTTGAAAAGAATGCATTGCGATAACATATTTAGAATGGAGATAGATATAGACCCTCCTGTGGTGCTTATGTGGGAAACGCTTCAGGAAACATTCGTAAGTGGTGCATCGCAATATTGTAGCCAACAGGAGATCGTAGAAAAACAAGAGAGCTCATGGTTTAGGCGCTGCCAGTGGTGACGACGGCCTGGGTATACATAGTAGAAGTCGGAACTAATATAAGTCGGTCGGTCAATGATAGAAGATGGCTTCATCCTCGTGTGTTAGGCAAGTTCTCAAACATTGCCCCATAAGTCCTTGCAGTTTTTTCAACGATTCACTGCAGATTTCGCTGGCGGTCTCTTGCATAGCGCTGCATAGCTTTCGAAAGAGAATGATTTCCTCTATCAGAGCATGTATTGTATTTCTTTTTTCATCATGAAATTTGTCAATTTCTAGGTCGTTAAATTGAAGAGTGAAAAAGTGGAAGAGTAGCCATTTGCGCACTTGTTCTCTCCGCTTAGGTTTGTAATTTTTTGCGCAGTTTTTCATAGCACTTGGAAGACAATGTTCTGTACTACAAGAGTATGTGTTGGTCCTATTTTCTCACTTGTCCTTTATTGATTTTTAGGCCATCAAATTGGGACGTCCGAAGGAGGATGGTTATATTTGCCGACAGCTCCTGCTCTGTGGTTGGACTTTCCGGGTTGGTGTTACATGTCGTTCGAAGGAAAATGTCTTGCTCTATAAGAATGTGTGTCGCGTTTATTGGCTTATGCTGATTTCTGTCGAATATCAACAAAATTCCAAAAAGAAAAGATCATCTTCACCAACAACTCCTTCTCCTTCTTCAGTTGTTGATGTTCGACAGAAATCAGCGTGAGCCAATAAACGCGACACGAATTCTTACTGAGCAAAACAAACGACAAACGACATATAACACCAAGCAAAAACGTCCAACCACAGAACCGGAGTTTTGGTAAAAATTCGGACGGAAAAGTCGGAGTTCCCAATTTGATGGCCTAAAAATCAATAACAGACAAAAGAGCAAATAGGAGCAACACGTATTCTTGTAGTACAGGACATTGCCTTCCAAATGCTCTAAAAACTGCGCAAAAAATTACAAACCTAAGCGGAGAGAGCAAGTGCGCAAATGGCTACTTTTTCACTTTTTCACTTTTCACTTTAACGACCTAAAAATTGACAAAATTCATGATGAAAAAGGAAATGCAATACAAGCTCTCATGGAGCGACTCATTTTCTTTCGAAAGCTGCGCAGCGCTATGCAAGAGACCGCCGACGGAATCTGCAGTAAATCGTTGAAAAAACTGCAAGGACTTATGGAACAATCTAATACATAGCAGCTACGCATTGATATTGAACAACAATATCAACAACAGCAACAACAACAACGTTGCATCAAGCCCAATACTTTATTTTCACTTCATTCCAAACACTCTCGTTCTGCGAAACTTTTAGATGTTGCTAAAAGTCTTCCATTGCACTTAAGAATACTTGGACATACCACAATTACGTCAAGTTGGACACCTTTCCAACAGAACTGGTCACTGTTCAAAGCAAACTGGGCACTTTTGAAATCATGTTGTGATTTGTTGTGAGCTGACCAATTTTATTGTGGTTCTATGTTCATGATACGCACTGTATCGCCTTGTTGCCTCGATTCGATTAGGGCATATGTTCACTATTACTTGTATTATTTATATTCACAATTTATTAATTTATTGTTATTTATTTAGATCATTATCTGGGACTGGAAGCATTACCAGTCGATCATGAACTTGGCTATACATGGAACATTACATGGAGCAAACCACATAAAGCAGTGTATGGAACGGATGTTACTATCATCTGCAACTCCACTCGTGACCTGGAGCAGCGTTACAATTATAAGAATGTACAAAAATATTTGCATTACATATATTCATTCGCTTGAGCCAATGAAATGCTAATGGAGGAAAAAGATTCAGGTCACCAACGTGTACTACGACCCGTTTAATTCGAAGTGTTCCGGTTATGCAGCAGGGTATTTCAAAGTCCTATTGAAATTTGTAAATCCGGCCTCCCAGGATACGCCGGAGGCACTTAGTGAGTGTTCTGGTTTTATCTCAAAGTCATCGATGAATCTCAACATACTGGATTGTATTTTACCTTTCCTCAGTCTAATTTTAGTTTTTTTTTCTTTCTAATTTTAGTCTAGCATCACAGGGTTCGTAGCTCACTCATCATCTCATCCTGAAGAGATGGTTTTCCGCTGTCTGATATTCTGGCCATTTTGAGGGATTTCTTTCTGTTTTCTGGGAAAATAGCCGAAAATTGGCCGAAAAACAGAAAATAAAGCTGCGAATCAATTAAGTGTAAAGGTATCATATCACAACAATCTTCATGGCAAAATAATGTTTGTGGAGTAGGCATCAGAGGCTCTGCATTTTCAATTACAAGTGTATTACGTTTTTGGATGTACTTGTATAGGAATTGCGCCGTGCACTCATGAACTATGCCGGTTTCTTTGTTTGATTGATAGTGTAAGTGCTGGTGACATGGAGTTCCTTCACGGGACAATTCTCGACATTCGTAATTTGGTTTCGTATTCTGTCCGATCTCATCAGTAGTCTGGGCTAATTATAAAAAACTAGTGATCCGAAGAGCTTTAACTATTTAATCACATAAATTTCCAACGGAGAGCGGTGTCCGAGTACTGAAACTGTTTCAAACATTTTGCGATACAGCCAAGTCGCACATGACCCGTCCATAACCTCATACTACCACTATACTCAAATTATTCTCATTTTTCATCTTGAACGAAATCAGAGAATATTTTATGGGGACGTGCAACCATATCGGTGATTACAGAGAACAAGAAGAGAAATGAAAAGATTTTCATGTAATTTTTAAGAGCATAATATTAAAGACGCTCATAACCAAACTGAGAGCTGACAAGGGAACTGTCTGAACGGTAAGCCGGAACGGTAAATACGAATACAATAGGAAGAATCTCCGTCCTCCAAGTAGTGACAGAACATGTTTTGTTTTTGCCGAATCCTTGAGGCAAACGAGTACGAGGGTGTAATAGTTAAGGGTACGCAGCGTCGAGCTTACCACGGCGGCGCAAGGAGCTCGTCCCGTGGCGTGAGTGGCACAGTGGTAGTGGTGCTGTTTCGTGGTCTTCACGTCGGTGGCTCGGTTCCCCAGCCGCGTAACGTTTTTGTACTTTTACCATTGTGTCGCATTTTCATAGTGGTTTCCATATCTGCACCTTTTTTGGAGATTGGTGATGTTTTTCCATAAAACAGTAAGACCGATCACAGTATGGGCAACGTATGAAGACTCAGTTTCTGCACATCCTGACTCATCACATGTGCCTAAGCCTTCCGGGAATGCCATTCCACTGGGGTTTTCGGGCGGAGTGGCGTTCTACCCCCCCCCCCCCGCCCTTTTTGCGTCTCCACTATCTCGTAAGGCAGCCAATGGACTCTCGAGCAAGCCCAGGGGGTTGGATGTGGGCGGGCCAGGGGACGAGGGGATAGAACGCTCGACCCCGGGTTTTCGAAGCAACCAAGATGTATGATGAAATGTGTGTGATCTTACCACGGCGGCCCAAGGAACTCGTCCCTTGGCGTGGATGGCGCAGTGGTAAAGGTGCTGGTTCATGGTCGTGACGTCGAGGGTTCGGTTCCGGAGCGACATAGCGCCTTTGCACTTTTACCACAATATCGGATTTCCATAAAGATTTCCATAGCCAATCAATGGTTCTCATTGTCAAAGCAAGAAATTTTGACGTGGGACATGAAACAGCGGGAGGAAGCTAGAAAAAGTATTAGTGTCGGTGAGATAAGTGCCATCAATATGCTCATAGTGTAGGAGGAGACCACATGATCTTCAACATGACCTACCACCTCAGCCAATATTGGCGTCTCTGTTATGCTTACGAGGTCGCGCAGCCGTAATAAGCTGCTGCTAACACCGCTTCTACAATGTCTGCTAGCCATCGAGTGGTCATTAATCTACTGACACTGAAGTGTGGATCTTCACTGGATGCTGTCCCTTCAAGAGACGAGATGAAGCTGGCGGAAAGAATAGCAGGTATCCTACAAGATTTCGAACTGTGACAGCTGGAAATCGACAAAGTGGAGAAGTTGGAGTTAGTGGAAGAAGAGGATCAAGAGTTTAAACCAGAAGAGAATTGTGCCGGAGTCACAACGCCACTAACCAGTGAAGGTGCTATCACGTTTTCGGTAGGACAGATCGTTTCGGAGGAAAAGGTTTGGCTATACTAGAATTGTTATACTATACAAGTTGAGAACTGGGGAAAGTGGACTGTATCGCGATTCCAGGCTTGGGCTGTAGCGGAGTACCACTGAGCAGGAACTGTGAAGCCAAACACTAGTTCAGATATGGAAATCTCTATGGAAATACGATACTATGGTAAAAGTGCAAAAACTGACGTAGCATGGTGTTATGGCTGGACGATCACAGTGGTGATCGTATGTAGCGCGCCCGTAACCGGCTAGTAGAAAGCCGATGACCACCCACGTAGGCACGCGGTGGTATTCCGCCAAGGCAGGTCAAAGTAACGACCGGCGGGAAAACGGGGCGCATATAAGGCCGCTGCCGAGACCCTCAGGGGTCGTCGTAGCAGGTCGTCGTCGCAGGTCGCCGCCGAGGGTCACCGAGGACCGTCGCCAAGGAATTCCAGTCGCCGCCAGCCTACCTCCACCGCCTCCAGCCGTCATCGTGTGGCTGTGGTATTCTGCTAATAAATCTGTACTATTTCTGCCGCCTCTACGCACGCGGACGTGAGGCTCTCTGTTAGCACAGAGAGCAATAAGAAGAGACCCCAGAGGTCTAGTGAAGTTGTATCCTCAGGGATACAACAGTGGCGATCAGGTGTGCCACTTCCCGCTACAGGAGCGGAAGTGAGAAAAGGACGCCTGAGCAAGACTTCGAGGAAGTCTGAGGCTCTAAGAAGGAAGCCTAAAGAGCAGGTGCTGAGTTGATCGGAGATGGATCCTCAGCTTGTCATGTCCATGTTCAAGGAGCTCATGGAGGAGCAAAGGAGAGTTGCTGAGATGCAGCAAAAAGATATGTTGGACATGGTGCTCAGGCACGTGAGAGGAGCGGATATGTTGAGCATGACTGGTGAAACCATGTCAGTGCTAAATGCAACGGCTGCATTGAGTAATCGGATCGACAGGTTCGTGTTCGACCCTGATGTGGACTCATGCTTCTCGAAGTGGTACTTAAGGTACAGAGCAGTGTTTGTAGAGGATGGAAAGCAGCTTCCAGAGAGCGCGAGAGTGAGGCTTCTCTGTGAGAAGCTTGATGCTGCATCCTTTGAGAAGTACCAGAGGCATGTCTTGCCTAAAGAAGTCTCGGAGATCGGTTTTGATGAAACCGTGAGCACGCTGAAGCAACTGTTTGATGTGAAGACTTCAGAGTTCCCGACCAGATACCAGTGTTTGAAGCTGGAAAAGAAAGAGTGCGAGGATTACCTCACGTATACTGGTCGTGTGAACGAAATGTGTGAGAAAGCGAAAATCCATGAGTTGGATTCGGACAGAATTAAGTGCCTTTTAAGGATTTTTGGACTGAAGTCTCCAATGGAAGCCAAGATAAGGCAGAGACTCATTGCAGTCTTACCAGGATACTATCTCAACGGTAGGTCGGAACGGCGCAAGTGTTGTATATGGGCAGAACCGCCTCTCTCTGTGTAGTAACAAACTGCAGGTATCTCGACCCCAATACAACTCTGCGCAGAGTTAGGGGCGACGGAAGTCGCGGGTTGGCGCCGTGTTGATTCACGTGCTCCACAGCTGACGGGCGCGCGCGGGATGAGGACTCGTACCTCGGCTAAGCGCAGTGCTCAGGTGGCGTAGTAGGGAAGAGCTCGGGCTCGAAAACGCGGGGTGGGGGGTTTGGATCTTGCAGACTGCGTTGGTTTTGCACTTTTGCAAAATCCATGTTTATCATATAAGTAATCCACCTAGAGTTACTATAGTGTGTTATAGAGCATGTTTACATATAACATAGCACCCATACAGTTAACAAGGCTGGTCCAGGCAGGGTCACCGATTTCGCTGAAACTTTGTCTAGGGGGCTATTTTGGGTGCTGATCACGAATCTGACATCCGTTTTTCACGATTCTGTCTCTACCTGCCGTCATCGGCAGAAACTTTAAGAATGTAATCCTGTGCCTTCCTGTATCTGTATTATTCAGCCGAATCGTGAAAAACGAATGCCAGATTCATGATCAGCACCCCAAATAACCCCCATAGACAAAGTTTCAGCGAAAAAAATTTTTTTGACCGAAGTCTTGTCGGTGGAGTCGGAACTTTTTACTAGTGCCACCAAATATCTATCGTTACATAACTATAGCTTCACACAAAATAGGCTTAAAATAAGTGACACACAGAAGTGAACGTTTTAGCTAATCTGTAGTTTGGAGCATATGTTATATGTAAACGTGCTCTATAACACACTATAATACCCTAGGTGGATTACCTATATGATGAACATGGATTTTGCAAAAGTGCAAATCAAACGCAGTCTGCAGGATCCAAACCCCTCACCCCGCGTTTACGAGCCCGAGCTCTTCCCTACTACGCCACCTGAGCACTGCGCTTAGCCGCGATACGAGCCCTCATCCCGCGCGCGCCCGTCAGCTCTGGAGCACGTGAATCAACAGGGCGCCAACCCGCGACTTCCGTCGCCCCTAACTCTACGCAGAGTTGTATTGGGTCGAGATACCTGCAGTTTGTTACTACCCAGAGAGAGGCGGTTCTGCCCATATACAACACTTGCGCCGTTCCGACCTACCGTTGAGATAGTATCCTGGTTAGACAGGGAGTACAAGGCTGAAAGGAAAATGTCCCTGCAGGAGTGGCATATGGAGTGTGAGAACTTCTTGAGTCTAAAGAGGGACAGTGAAACAATCGCTGGCAATGTATAGGCTGTTGATATGGTAGCCAAGGAAGGGAAGAAAGCAATTCAGTGTTGGAATTGCGAAGGGAACCACTACGCCAGGGCGTGTAAAGCGAAGTTGTGGTTCTGCAAGAACTGCAAGAAGACAGGGCACAAGGAGAAATTCTGCGATGTCGCGCAGCTGCGGAAAGATGCCGAGCTAAGGAGAACGGGACGGAGAAGCCGTCGTGATAGCGACAACGGTAAAGCGGTAAAGCAGAATTCAGGACGACACGTGCGCACACTCAAGATTTCGAGTGTGGCAGCTAGAGTGAATTCCACAAGTGTATGTGGAAGCAGTCGTCAACGGTCACCCTGTAGAGTTCTTGCTCGACACTGGCTCGGATATAACGTTGATAAATGAGGGTGTTTGGAGGAAGATGGGCACTCCAACGCTCGAAAAGACGAACCTAGTGGTAAAGAATGCCAGTGGAACTCCAATGACGATTCGGGGAAAGCTGAGGTGCGAGTTCGAGATTAAGGGTGCGGTATCAGAAGGATACGCCTATGTGACACCTTACAACTCGCTAATGGGCCTCGAGTGGATTGAGAAGAATGAAGAAATGTCACATCATATGAGGATGATGGTGACAGAAGTGAAGTTGGAGGACAGTGCTAACCTTGGAGAGGAGTTGAAGAAGACCTATCCAGAAGTGTTTGTGGAAGGTCTAGGACACTGCACAAAGGAGAAATCTGAGCTTCAGTTTGTTGATGGTGCGCGTCCAGTGTTCCGAAGTTGTAGACCAGTCGCACACGCTGCTGTTGAAGCTGTTAATAAGGAACTTGACAGGCTTGTGGAAATGGGTGTGATTACACCGGTGAGCCACAGTGAGTGGGCTGCACCTATAGTGTGTGTGAAAAAGCAGAATGGGAAGTTGAGAGTATGCGCAGACTTCTCAACTGGTCTGAACAAAGCCCTGCAGTCGTTTGATTATCCCTTGCCGGTGCCAGAGGATATATTCGCGTCCTTAAATGGCGAAACCGTGTTTTCACAGATCGACCTGTCAGATGCCTACTTGCAGGTGGAGTTATTGGAAGAGGCGAAGAAGAAGGTCGTGATAAACACGCACAGAGGGTTGTTTCAGTACAATCGTTACCGTTTGGGATAAAGACTGCACCTGGAATTTTCCACATAATGAACAAGATGGTCTCCGGTTTGAGAGGTGTGACGTCATACCTGGATGACATCTTGGTCTGTGGAAGAACGGTACAGGAACACAAAGAGAATCTGCTAGCGTTGTTTGAGAGAATCGCTGAGTACGGTTTTAAGGTTCGATTGGAGAAATGTGCATTCTCGAAGCCAGAGATTCGGTACCTTGGTTTTATAGTAGACAAGGATGGCAGAAGACCGAATCCGGAGAAGATCCAAGCGATCAAGAGTATGGGTGAGCCAAAGAATGTTGCTCAACTGAGAGCATTTCTCGGCATGGTAACGTACTACTACTCATCGTTTATGCCAACGATCAAAGAGCTTCGAGGACCGTTAAATGCCTTGATGAAGAAAGACGTGAAGTGGGAATGGAAGTCCCAGCAAGCCAAGGCATTCGAAAAGTTGAAGGTAGCATTGCATAGTGAGATGAATTTGGCTCACTATGATCCCAAGCAGAAGATAGTAGTTGCAGCTGATGCGTGCGACAATGGTATCGGATGCGTTATTTCGCATAGATACCCGGACGGTTCAGAAAAGCCAATAGCACATGCTTCAAGGTCGCTGTCAAGCGCAGAGAAGAACTATTCCCAGATTGAGAAGGAAGCGCTGGGGCTAGTATTTGCAGTGAAGAAGTTCCACAAGTATGTATGTGTATGGCAGAAAGTTTCTGTTGCTGACAGATCATAAACCGTTGTTAGCCATCTTTGGAGACAAGAAAGGAGTTCCAGTTTACTCCGCTAATCGTCTCATGAGGTGGGCTACGATACTGCTTGGTTATGACTTTGACATTGAATATGTCAACACGATGAAGTTTGGACAGGCAGATGGCTTGTCAAGGCTGATGCAGACACATCGAGCTGCTGTCGAAGACGTGGTGGTCGCAGCTGTTGAAGGAGATGTGAGTTCAGTGCTGCAAGAATGCATCAGAAAGCTGCCAGTGACTCATGAAGATGTTGAGTCGTGTACGGAGCGAGATCCGTTGTTGAGAAAGATTATGGCATGTATGAAAAGTGGAAGATGGGCAAAGGTGGACCCTAAGTTGGCACCTTTTCACAACAGAAGAGAGACATTGTCCGTGGTTGGGAAGTGTCTCATGACAGGAGAAAGAGTGGTGATTCCTTCGAAGTTGCAAGGAGACGTTTTGAAGGAACTGCACGTTGGTCATCCTGGGATCGTGCGAATGAAGAAGTTGGCCCGAAGTTATGTGTACTGGTCCAAGGTTAACAAGGACTGTGAAGACGTGGTACGCAAGTGTAGTAAGTGTCAGGAAAGTGCAAAGAATCCTGTGAAGGTACCACTAAAAACATGGCCAGCGCCTACCCGTGTTTGGCAGAGACATCATATAGATTTTTCTGGACCAATTCATGGTTCCTACTACATGGTGGTAGAAGACGCGTTCAGCAAATGACCAGAAATGTTCGAGATGGCAAATATCTCTGCAGGACAAACCGTGAAGGCCATGAAAAATCTGCGAGGTATGGATTGCCGCAAACAATAGTTAGTGATAATGGCACACAGTTCGTGTCGAAACAGTTTAAGAGGGAGGAATTGAGCACATCAAGACTGCCCCATATCACCTCAGTCTAATGGACAGGCGGAGCGCTTTGTTGATACGCTTAAGCGAGGTATCAAAAAGTTTAAAGGGGAGGAGAGGCCAACAGAAGAGACGCTCAACGTGGTGCTTCAGGCGTACAGATCTACGCCAAACACGTGCCTGAATGAGAGAACTCCGGCGGAAGTGTTTCTGGGGAGCAAGCTAAGGACGCGTTTAAGCTTGCTGATTCCGATGGAGGAGGAATCAGAAGACCAGCTCGCGAAGGAAAGACGAGCTAAGATGAAACGGCAGTTCGACAAGAGGCATGGTGTGCTGCCCAAAGAGTTCGCTGTAGACGATCACGTATACGTACAGAGATGGAAGGCACCACGATTTGTATGGACGAAAGGCACGGTAGTGAAACGTCAACTATGAGGTCGAAGTTGACGGAAGAGCGATTCGCAAGCACGCGAATCAGATGCGACGTTGCGCCGAAAAGCGAACTTGTCAGGAGGAAAGCACTGCGCTCAAAACGTTGCTCGATGTTCTTGAATTGGACGACGCATGGAGGACGGAACCTGCTTGCTCAACGACCGCGGGTTCAACCAATGAACGACGCGATGCGGACAGAGAACAACAACCACTGCAACTACGACGTTCTACAAGGACCAGAAGACCAGTCCAACGCTATGGAGTAGACGACTTTTCTTAGTTAATTGTTGACTGTTGTAGTTTCCTTAGGTTTCGGTTGTAAATTAGGTTTCCGTTAAGTAGTAGAAAAATATTTGCTGTAATTATTTTTCTACTAGGGGAGGTGTTATGGCTGGACGACAGTGGTGATCGTATGTAGCGCCCGTAGCTGGCTAGTAGAAAGCCGATGACCACCCACGTAGGCGCGGTGGTAATCCGCCAAGGCAGGTCAAAGTAACGACCGGCGGGAAAACGGGGCGCATATAAGGCCGCTGCCGAGACCCTCAGGGATCGTCGTAGCAGGTCGTCGTCGCAGGTCGCCGCCGAGGGTCACCGAGGACCTTCGCCAAGGAGTTCCAGTCGCCGCCAGCCTACCTCCACCGCCTCCAGCCGTCATCGTGTGGCTGTGGTATTCTGCTAATAAATCTGTACTATTTCTGCTGCCTCTACGTACGCGGACGTGAGGCTCTCTGTTAGCACAGAGAGCAGTAAGAAGAGACCCCAGAGGTCTAGTGAAGTTGTATCCTCAGGGATACAACACATGGAAACCAAACCCTCGACCTCACGAACATGAGGCGGCTCCCCCTCCCCCTACTACCGCGCAACCCAGTCCACGACGCCAGCATCTTGCGCTGCCGTGATAAACTCGCTCTGCTGACCCTTAACCATCTCACCCTATTACTCGTTCGCCTCAAGGATTCGGCGAAAACAAAACATGTTCTGTTTCCATTTGGAGGACGGAGATTCTCCCTATAGTACTCGTTCTTGCTCTTCCGGCGTTCAGACAGTTCCCTTGTTAGCCCGGGAACAGAGTTCTGCGGCACCGCTCCGCGATCTCGTCCTGGCATGGACATGTCAACTCGATTTGGATTTGAAGCAGGATTTGGAAAAGACAAACTCTGCTGCAAGCTCTCGAGTCGATCTTGTCGGATCAGCTTCAACGGCAGTCTGTGGAAGGTTGCTGTCCAGAACAGGCGCTTGTCTTCCGTGCCCTTCGTCTTAAAGACTTTGGTCGGTGGCGGAAAACGTAGAAACCACAGCTCACATTTTCTTTTGAAAACGACATCTTCGCCAAATGCAGCTGCCAAAGAACGATGCAATTCCGCAGCGGATTTCTTCAGTTTGAAGTCGTAGAGTAGGCACGCGAGCCCACACACTTTCTGCTTCATTGTAGTCAGAAGGCTATAATTTTAGAAAGCGATGAGAGAATGATGTAGGAAAAACAGGGAATGTAGAAGATGAAACGCCGCGAAAAACCTACCCTACGTGAGCTCACAACTGATGCAATAACTGTGAAAAGAAGACCACAATGTACGCGACATTCCTTGTGACACAACCTAACAAATAACCAAAAGCTAATGAACAAATAGCAACGTGAAAGGAAGATAGAGCCTGTCGCTAAGCAGTGACTGCTGCAGCCTCCGTTCGTGTTTTTTTTGTTGAAATTTTGTCCTGGTATCTGTCTGAAGGGTCTCTGAAGGATAGTGTCAGTGACCCTGAACCTCTTGAAATGGTTGTTGAAGGAGCTGAATCCAAGCCTGAAATGGCCTCCAGCCTGTGGTTTAGGACAATTTGATGCCGTGGAACCGTTTGAGCTCCTTAGAATGACCGGAAAGCCATACTGGCAGCTGAATTCGACCTGACTCGGATTCTTCTTGAAAATGCTAATCACTATCTAGACTGCCCGTTAAATACGTTGCCAGCAAGTAGTGGAGGTACTGGGCGGAGTGGTGTTCTATTCCCCGTCCTTTAAACAGAGGCGTGGCAAATGTCTGCGTCTCCACTATCTCGTAAGGCAGCCAATGGACTCTCGAGCAAGCCCAGGGGGTTGGATGTGGGCGGGCCAGGGGGACGAGGGGATAGAACGCTCGACCCCCGGGTTTTCGAAGCAACCAAGATGTATGATGAAATGTGTGTGATTTTACCACGGCGGCCCAAGGAACTCGTCCCTTGGCGTGGATGGCGCAGTGGTAAAGGTGCTGGTTCATGGTCGTGACGTCGAGGGTTCGGTTCCGGAGCGACATAGCGCCTTTGCACTTTTACCACAGTATCGGATTTCCATAAAGATTTCCATAGCCAATCAATGGTTCTCATTGTCAAAGCAAGAAATTTTGACGTGGGACATGAAACAGTGGGAGGAAGCTAGAAAAAGTATTAGTGTCGGTGAGATAAGTGCCACCAATATACTCATAGTGTAGGAGGAGACCACATGATCTTCAACTTGACCTACCACCTCAGCCTATATTGACGTCTCTCTTATGCTTACGAGATCGCGCAGCCGTAATAAGCTGCTGCTAACACCGCTTCTACAATGTCTGCTAGCCATCGAGTGGTCATTAACCTACTGACACTGAAGTGTGGATCTTCACTGGATGCTGTCCCTTCAAGAGACGAGATGAAGCTGGCGGAAAGAATAGCAAGTATCCTACAAGATTTCGAACTGTGACAGCTGGAAATCGACAAAGTGGAGAAGTTGGAGTTAGTGGGAGAAGAGGACCAAGAGGTACTGAACCATGGACTGTCAGGCGCTGCTTGAACAAGCGTTGGTATTCACCTGAGAAGTCTAAAGACCTTCTCAGGGTGTACTCTTTAGAGCGAGTGGGAAATGGAGAAGCCAGCCAGAGTGTTCCGAGTCCAGAAGAAGAGTCTAGTTTTGCTAGACAGATGTCAAGGGCAGATTTGTTCAAGTGTTGTGGGCATGAAATGGAACGAGCACTCGGAAAGTACCCACGAAGTGTGTTGAGCAGGGATGGGCGGAAATTTTGAAAATTTTCCGACAAAAGAGGAAACAGAAAGCTGTGTTCTTCAGAAAACAGAAAAATTAGAAAACAGAGAACAGAAAAATATGAAATTTCCACACTACCTCTGTTCAAAGATCCGTTGTTCCAGTAGTAAAAGTTTTGTATGTCTAGCAATTGTGATTATGTACAAGCTGTTTTATTCGAAAGCGTTTAAATAAATCTCTACTACACTCCAAATTCAATACAATCAGTGAATTGTAGATGTTGACTCACAGGTTCTAACCAGGGAATGCCGTCAGCTTCCCATGGAACTTCGGATTGAGACCTATATCACGTGAAAGAGCTCGAGACGCTGATCACAGATATGTAGACCAAATTTGCTAAATGGATCTCCTAAGCGAGTTATGGCCGGGGGAGGCCGCGATGTCTTCCATGTGTTAGGCGCGCTCAATCAGCGTTGGGCGCAGTATTGCGCGGAAATCAGCGGTTCAGCTATCAGCGACGTCAGCAGCGGCGGCGGCGCAGTGGTAAAGTGCTCACTCCAAAGGATTTGGTTCATTGGTTAGGCTCCCGCCGCTGACGGGTTTTTTGCGTTTTGTGATCTATCTTCGACTAGGACCTATAATCTCATTTTTAGCACATTTTTGAGCGAACATCTAATGGCGACTTGCATTTACGTCTATTTGAAGACGGAAACGTGTTTCAAGTAAAATGTTTTATTCATGACGTGAAGCAAGTCAGAAATTCAAATCAAAACAAAATAAAAAGTAAAAATAAAATCAGAAATCAACAAAACTTAATAAACATAATGAATAAAAAGTAAAGGCACTAGTTAAAAGATCCGACTCCACCGACACTTCGGTCGAAAAAAAAAATTTCGCTGAAACTTCGTCTAGGGGGTTATTTGGGGTGCTGATCACGAATCTGACATCCATTTTTCACGATTCGGTGGGAGACCACCCATACCTTTAACTAGGGTGGTCCAGGCAGAGTCAACGATTTCGCTGAAACTTGGTCTGGAGGGGTTATCTGGGGGGCTAATCACGATTCTGACATCCGTTTTTCACGATTCGGTCGGAGACCACCCATACCTTTAACTAGGGTGGTCCAGGCAGAGTCACCGATTTCTCTGAAACTTGGTCTGGAGGGGTTATTTGGGGTGCTGATCACGAATCTGACATCCCTTTTTCACGATTCGGTCGGAGACCACCCATACCGTTGCTACAACGGTTCGGCCGAAGTCGTGTCGGTGGAGTCGGAACTTTTAACTAGTGCCCAGCAAAATGCAAGTCGTCATTAGCCGTTCGCTCAAAAATGTGCTAAAAATGAGATTATAGATCCTAGTCGAAGATAGATCACAAAACGCAAAAAACCCGTCAGCGGCGAGAACCGAACCAATGAACCCAATCCTTTGGAGCGAGCACTCTACCACCACGCCGCCGCCACTGCTGTCCGCGTTGATAGCCGAACCGCTGATTTCCGCGCAATACTGCGCCCAACGCTGATTGAGTGCGCCTAACACATGGGTGACATCGCGGCTTCCGCCGGCCATAACTCGCTTAGGAGATCCATTTAGCAAATTTGGTCTACATATCTGTGATCAGCGTCTCAAGCTCTTTCACGTGATATAGTTCTCAATATCGGGCCACGAAGGTCGCCGGAAGAACTTCACATCGGAACCCACGGTTTGGAGTGGAACGAGCAAGGTGAAAGGCTGTCTGAGTTTATCATGTCGACCAAGACCATCCATGGAAACTCGCAGTTCCAGAAGCCTCCCTCCCTACGATGGACCTGGGAATCCCCCGGTGGCCAGTTCCACAACGAGATCGACCACATCATCTTCAATCGCAAGTATTGCCTGACCGATGTCTCCGTTGTCCCCAAGTTTTACACGGGATCGGACCACCGCCTCCTTCGCGCGAGGTTCCGCTTTTCGCGTCAAGGAGAGAAGGCCGCGAAGTTCAAGAAGAGGAATCCCAGAACGACCATCAACTGGGACCTTTACACCTCTCTTGTCGGCCTTTGGGAAGATGCCGTCATGGACAACGTCGACGAGGAATACGATCGCTTCGTGCACCATCTCCACGATAGTGCTAAGGGAGCCGAGAGCTTGAAGACCACCAAGAGACGCCTGTCTCCGGAAACTCTCGAGCTGATACGCCAGCGTGGAGCAGCACGAGCGTCAGGCAACTACCAACTGACGTCCGAGCTTGCAAAGCTATGCAGAGCGGCGATAAAGGAAGATCTCAAGGAGAGAAGGGTGGAAGTGTTGGCTGAAGCAGCAGAGGCAGGGCTGAGCATCCGCAATGCCCGCCGGAACTTCGCCAACTTCAAGACCAAGATGACCGCTCTCCGACGTCCTGACGGAACCATCACCTCTTCCAGAAGGACCATGGAGAAAGTCATCCACGACTTCTACTCCGATCTCTTCGATAGCCACGTCCACCTGCCCCCATGCCATCTTCCGCAGGATGGATACGTCGTTCCCTCTGTTCTCCCTTCCGAGATCCGACACGCCATCTCGTCGGTGAAGAAACGTACAGCACCCGGTTCTGACAGGATCAGAGCTGAACACCTGAAGAACCTCCCGCCAGCGCTCATCAACACCCTGGCGCGGCTCTTCACACGCTACCTTTCCGAATGCAAGGTTCCATCTCAGTGGAAGACCAGCAAGACCGTTTTGCTGTACAAGAAGGGAGACGTGCACGACATTGGCAACTATCGCCCGATCTGCCTGTTGTCCGTAGTCTACAAGCTGTTCACTCGAGTCATCCTGAATAGGATTAGTAGAACGCTGGACGAAGGACAGCCATGCGAACAAGCAGGATTTCGGAGAGGATTCAGCACGATTGACCACATACACACCATTACGAAGCTCATCGAAGTGTCGCGAGAGTACAAGCTGCCGCTGTGCCTTACGTTCATTGACCTGAAGAAGGCATTCGACTCCGTCGAGACTGAAGCGGTCATGGAAGCCCTGCTCACCCAGGGCGTTCCTACTCAGTACATCAGAGTTCTTCGAGAGTTGTACAGTGGATTCACGACCAAGATCTCACCATTCTACAACGACGTCGTCATTGACGTGAAGAGAGGGGTTCGACAAGGGGATACCATATCCCCGAAGCTCTTCAGCGCCACCCTCGAAAACGTCATGCGCGAACTAGAATGGGAAGACATGGGAGTGAAGGTCGACGGCCGGCAACTGCACCATCTTCGCTTCGCTGACGACATCGTGCTCATAACCCCGAGCATCAGTCAGGCGGAACGAATGCTGGCCGACTTCGATCGTGTATGTGGAAGCGTTGGACTGCAGCTGAATCTTACGAAGACGATGTTCATGAAGAACGGATGGGTTTCTGATGCCCCATTCTCGCTCAACGGAACGAACATCTCCGAATGCTCCAGCTATGTGTATCTGGGTCGCGAAGTCAACATGACCAACGACCTAGCACCAGAGCTGAGCAGAAGGAAACGAGCGGCTTGGGGAGCTTTCAAGAGCGTCGAAGAAGTCGTGAAGAAAACGAAGAACGTCCGACTCCGTGCCCACCTATTCGACTCCACTGTTCTTCCTGCCCTAACATACGCCTCAGAGACCTGGGCTATACGAAAGCAGGATGAACACGCGATCAGCGTCGCGCAGCGTGGAATCGAGAGGACGATGCTCGGAGTGACACGACTCACGCAAGTGAGAGAAGGTCTCCGGAGTTCCGAGCTTCGCCGACGTTCGAAGATCAGAGACGCTGTCGCATGGGCCAAGTCGTCGAAAATTAGGTGGGCCGGCCACGTAATGCGATTCGCAGACACCCGCTGGACGAGAGCCGTCACAGATTGGATTCCGCGGGATGTCAAAAGAACACCAGGACGCCCACCAACGCGTTGGTCGGACTTCTTCGTGAAAGCCCTGAACGACCGATATGACGCTCTTCGTGTCCCTCGAGCGAGGAGGATCCATTGGACCACTCTGGCACGCGACAGGGACGAATGGAGACGCTGCTGGCGCCCGCTCGAGCAAGTCGATCATCAACGGGACGACAGGTGATACAGGTGATACAGTTCTCAATCCGAAGTTCCATGGGAAGCTGGCGGCATTCCCTGGTAAGTCTTGACATTTGAACTATGAAACATTACTCATCCGCTCCCTTTTACTGCTAACGCCCTTACGATTATACCATTAATCGCAATCTCCGAGCGTTTCTGTGATAAATAAATGGTTTGGTTCTTCAAAGGTTGGGCTTAAGTGGAATGTTTGGTTCTTCAAAGGTTGGGCTGAAGAGGTGAGGTGCAAAAAAGCATGGCTTATAAATAATGAATTTTACCTGTCACGTGAGAACGACGAAGGCCTATAGACTCTTGAAGGTGGACAGCAGCTGCAGCAGGAATATGCTTACCATTTGGAGCTTGTTCTGTCTATGAAAAATTGTGCAAAGGAACGCAGTTGTCCAATCTACTCCGCCTTTAAAAGAGACGTGCACCGCTATTTGCCAGTGAAACACTTGTGGCCCAGCCCGTCTCCTTTTTTAACTGCTGTATATCTTATGTGCCTAGCTTGTTTGTACTGTTTTGCTCTCACTTGTCATTTTATCCATGTGCTTGCACGTGTAATATTGCATTCTTAATGGTAAACAATTGGTGTTCTATAACCGTGACAGTTTGTTTTGGTTGCTCTTTTTGCTGGCTGATAATCTTATAGCGTGTTCATTAACGCAAAAGTTTTACATACAAAGCACAGAGCAAGAATACGCTATTAACATACTAAAATTCAAAGCACCGAAGTACAAAGAGTCGATTAGTTTTTCAGGGACGTTCCCAGATGCAAGGAGAGTGTTCTTGAAGCTGAATAGCGGAGAGAATTACACGAACGGCAGTGCATGGGTTTCATGGGAAATACAAAAGCAACCTCCCGATTACGACTACATCCAGCACTTCGACGGCAAATTATTCGTCTTTGTAAAGTAGGAGAATACGAAATTTTTTCAGTCAAATAAGATGAGCGAGCAGATAAACGCAAGAACAAAACGCTGTGTTAATCAACCTCCGTTGGGGATGCTCGACACATTCTATTAGGTTGTTGCGAAAGTTCGCGCCATCTTTTGAATATGCTTTTTTCTAACTAACTCTGCCTTATAGCAGCCTATCTTTTGATCACATAAAGAGATCAGGTGTGTATAAATTTAATATTAATGCTAGCTACTCACTCTCGATGTCGACAACGACCGATTGGAACAGCTGGTGAAATCGGACCCACGGCGGATTACTCGTGAACTTGCGCGGGATTTGGGTGTGCATTATATGGCCATCGCCAGGCACCTACATCAACTGAGTAAGGGACACAAGTTGGCATAGTGGGTTCCCCATGACCTCTGTTGCGATCGCGACCCGCAGGCAGAGGCAAGCCTTGCTCACGAGGTCCCCTCTCTCCCACGGAACATCCGAGGGTCGCCAAGATGGACCTGCCCATGGGGGATAAAGCCTTGGATTTCCACACCCTGGTTCGACGTATTGAGGCGTACCGCTTCGTATTGACACATATTGATGGCGAAGAATCATCATGCACAGCATTCCAAGAACTCGACCTAACCAAATCTTTTCGTCCTCTTGAATTCCGCCTTCCTCGCCCTCGTTTACCAATGCGGCATTTTCGTCGGCGGTCGTTGTTGTCGCCTCGTCTGGGGTGTTGTTTCATTCAATACTGAGCTGTAGTATGAGTGATTTATCTGGAAATGAACTACGTTAAAACTAAAGAGAGGTGGATTATGAATATAGGTTGAATAGCAGAAGGTGATGAGACGTAATGACGGAGCTATTGCTGCGTCGCGGCGTTACGATTTCGCAATACAGTCAGCTGACTGAACTCAGACTGACTGAGGACCCGCCGACGGATGGAAGTTGCCGTATTGGAAAGACGGACGTGATAAGTAATGATAGAGTGACCTAATGGTGTGTACAAGGTTGGACTTACCAGGATACTATCTCAACGGTAGGACGGAACGGCCCAAGTGTTGTATATAAGCAGAACCGCCTCTCCCTGGGAAGTAACAAACTGCAGGTATCTCGACCCCAATACAACTCTGTGCAGTGTTAGGGGCGACGGAAATCGCGTGTTAGCGCCCTGTTGATTCACATGCTCCACAGCTGACGGGCGCGCGCGGGATGAGGGCTCGTATCGCCACTCATCGCAGTGCACAGGTGGCGTAGTAGGGAAGAGCTCGGGCTCGTGGACGAGGGGTCGGTGGTTTGGATCTCGGGATCTGCGCTTGTTTTGCACTTTTGCAAAATCCATGTTTATCATATAGGTAGTCCACCTAGGGGTATTATAGTGTGTTATAGAGCATGTTTACATATACCCTCATATACCACCCATACCATTAACAAAGGTGGTCCAGGCAGGCTCGCCGAATTCCCTGAAACTTTGTCTAGGGGTTATTTGGGGTGCTGGTCACGAATCTGACATCAGTTCTTCACGACTCGGCTGGATAATATAGTTACAGGAAGGCACAGGATTACATTCTCAGAGTTTCTGCCGGTGATGGCAGGTAGAGACAGACTCGTGAAAAACGGATGTAAGATTCGTGATCAGCATCCCAGATAACCTCCCTAGACGAAGTTTCAACGAAATCGGTGACCCTGCCTGGACCACCTTTGTTAATGGTATGAGTGGTGAGTGGTATATGAGTGGTATATGTAAACATGCTCTATAACACACTATAATACCCCTAGGTGGATTGTCTATATGATAGACATGGATTTTGCAAAAGTGCAAAACAAACGCAGATTCCGGGATCCAAACCCCCCGACCCCTCGTCCACGAGCCCGGGCTCTTCCCTACTACGCCACCTGTGCACTGCGCTGGGTCTCGATACGAGCCCTCATCCCGCGCGTGCCCGTCAGCTGTGGAGCACGTGAATCAACAAGGCGCCATCACGCAACTTCCGTCGCCCCTAACTTTGCGCAGAGTTGTATTGGGGTCGAGATACCTGCAGTTTGTTACTTCCCAGGGAGAGGCGGTTCTGCCCATATACAGCACTTGCGCCGTTCCGACCTACCGTTGAGATAGTATCCTGGTTAGAAGTATGCTAAATAACGAATACTAAGGTGGATTTGAGGCAAGAAAAGGGGGTCGACTCATCGCGTAGTGGTGCTCTTCGCCCCACGAGGCGCTTGGATTCTGGTGGGCTTCTTCGGCTCCCTCTTGCGCGTCGTCTGAACTCTAGCGTCGGTAGTAATCTCCAGCGGAATGAGTTGACTGTACACCGGTTCACGAGCTTCTGTTTGCCGGTCTTGAGTTTAACGGACCGTGCCGTTCCATCTGCCGACTCGTTGACTTGGGCAACGAGGCCAAGCGGCCAGTTGGATCTAGGCGTATTGTCTATCTGTATGAGAACTACATCCCCGACCTTTGGTCGGTTGCCAGACTCTTGCTTCTTCGCGAGGCAAAGTTGGTTCCGGTCTGCAGGTGGCTGGAGGTAGTCCTTGTGCCAGAGTTCCGAGAACGTTTCTAAAGAATCTCTGAGCAGAGAGTAGTGAGAGACAAGAGTTTCTTGTGACTTCGTACTGATGAAGGGATCGTACTGAGTTACAGGTCCCTAGGGCTATCGAGAAAGCCTAGACTGAACTTCGGATTGATGAGGTCCATTGGTCTTAGAATGCGTGCGTTTTCTTCCGTGTAGCCCGTCATTGGTGTTATTGGACGGGTGTTCAGGGTTGCTCCTATTTCGGACAGCAGAGTTTGAAGGTTCCATAGATCGAGTGTTTTGCGCCGCACAGTTCTCTTGAGTGCAGTTTTGACAGAACCAACGAGCCGCTCATAGAAGCCGCCGTTCCAGGGGGACAGGGGCGTAATGAATCGCCATTTAAGACCTGCTGACGCACTAAATTCCTGGACTGTCTTGTCTTCTGCCAGGTTCTTTAGCTCATTGACCAAAATTGTCCGTCCTAGCTTGAAGGAAGGCGCATTGTCACTCATAATGAGGTTTGGTGTTCCGCGTCTTGAAATAAACCTTTTGAAGGCTGAGAGAAATTTGATCGTCGAATTGTCCGCCACCACTTCTAACTGGATGGCACGTGTTGTCGTGCAAGCGAAAAGACATATTCATATTTTGCGATCCTGGCCATTCTTCGATTGGATGACTAGCGGTCCGAAGTAGCCCAGTCCAGTGTTGCTGAACGGTCGATTCCTCAGGCAGGCAGACCAGCAGGCAGATTCGATGTTGGTGGATAGGCGTACGTCCGTCCCTGTTGCCGTTTGCAAGGAACACATGCTGGGATTATACTCTTGGCAATCCTCACGACTCTAGGCACCAGAAAGCTTCGACGAACGGCGGAAATGAGATATTGCAACCCTGCATGATGTAGCTATAGATGGTAGAAGCTAACTATCATGCGAGTAACAGGATGGAATGGAAGAAGCAAAATAGGACTGTTAACCGTTACCGGATTTGTCGCTTTGTACATACTGGTGTTACTTTGGTAAAGGCCGCCTTCGTTGAATTGCCCCTGAAATTCCGTCAAGTCTTCGACTGCAGCTGCGCTGCTCCTTCGCAGTAATGCTCGCGGATTATGAGCAGTTCTTCTGCTTTCCAGTCGTTCGTAGTGACTTGAGAAGACATACTGAATTTATTGAAAAGGCTAACCTTGTCCGTTTGGTGGTCTACGCGCTTTTGTGGTGCCAAAATGCGAAATTTGAAAGGAATTTGACCACGTAGGCCGTAACCCTTCCAAGTTTGACGTAAGAGTTGGTGCGTTTGAAGGGGACAAAGGATACATATTCCTGGAGCGTTATGGAACTGACGAATGTTGACTATGTTTCTGCTTCTGGAGATGGCGTAGGTGCAGAAGTGAAGTCCACTGACACGTTTGGCCAGTTTGACGGTGGATCTAAAATGTAACTGGGGCCATGCCACCACAAGTGATCATTGATTTCAAAGGATATAAGGCCTCGAGTGGCACAGTTCGCTGGATTAGCGTCCGTATTGACGTAACAGAAGCGACAAGGTACCTGCTGTCCGGACAATTCGTCGAGGACAGCACGAATAATCTTAAAGCGCTTAGCGACGAAGGCTTTTAGCGACTTTTGCAAGTTTATCCTATACTAGTGCTCCGACACGCCTAACGGCGTGTCTCGCACTTGCGCGCCTCGCGCGACTTTGCAGCATCACTGGCCTATGGAAAGAAAGCAGTTATTGTAAAACATAAAATTCGCTAACATATAGGACCTGGTGCGTACTTTATCAGCATCATAACGGTGAGTAATGTCACTGGTTTGTGCTGCGCAGTGCTTCTGTCCCTCAAGTTGCTCCTCCTCCACAACCGTTCTCATGCTCAACAGCTAGCGTTTCATCGTTGACATGCCTTCCGAAGCCAGGTTTCCCTCACTCGCTTCTTCTTACTGGATCTATTTACTGCTCTGCCTTTACTGGTCTTTCCTCCCCTCTTTAATCCCCACCTTCTTGGTTCCAAATCCAGGCCCACTTCTTTGTTCCCACTATCGACCCCATAATGGTCTCCTCTTGCTGGTTTCCCTGTCCTGGTCCCTCCTCCACGTTGTTCCTCTCCTTCCTGGTCGCTCACATGTTCCTCCCTAGAGCTCTCCCTTACTGCCCTTCACCACCCCCTTAGTGGTCCTAACATGCTCACGGCAGATATCGGTGACACGTTTTAGTATCAGGTGCTTGTTACGCGACGTAGGGGGTCCGTCTTCTGGATCCAGAAGCTCAGAAGACCCATCTGCCGAATCCAGAAGCTCAGAAGCGCGCGCAGTCGCTGCTCTGTCGAGCATGAAGAGGATATGCATATGACAGGTTCCTTGTTCCCCTGAATTCCCTTACGGCTCCCTTCTTGTTGGTTCCCCTTCCTGGTCACGCCTCCAGGTCTCTTCTTCAAGGTAGATCCCTCCCCTCCCTCCCCCTCGAGATCCTTCTTACTACTCTACTCCAATTAAGTAGCCCTCCCTCGACACGACAACGGCAAGCGAGCGTGCATTGCGCGATATCGGTATTACATCTTCTAAATCCTTACTGGTAATGGATCCCCTTGCGACATAGGATGAGGCTTCAAGGCCGTTCTATGTGAAGTCCCAGGACCACCAGTGGAGTTGAAGTCATCGTCTCCGAACAATTTCGTGACTCGATTGTAAGCATCGAACGCTATGAGATCAATTGATGAAGATCGCTGTCGCCGCTAGGAAGCGACTCTATCACTTCTTCTCTGCGTATGCTCCGCAGACTGGCTGCTCCGATCAGGCCAAGGATGAGTTTTGGAGCCTGCTTGATGAGAAGACAGCAGAGGTGCCGTCGAAAGATGTCATCGTAGTCGCTGGTGACCTTAATGGGCACGTCGGCGCGAGAAAAGACGGGTACAGCTGTCATGTTGAATTCGGTTACGGGTCGCGTAACGCCGATGGTGAGCGTATCCTTGAATATGCGGAATCGCATAACCTCACCATAATGAACACCGTATTTCGTAAACGCGACTCTCATCTCATCTCATACTATAGTGGGAGCTCCAAGTCTCAGATAGATTTCGTCCTTGTGAAGGATCGCGACCGAAGTCTTGTCACAGATGCGGAAGTCGTGCCGTATGAGACGGTCGCCCCACAGCACCGACCGCTGATCCCTAAAGATCGCCGCTCCAAGGCAGAAGCAGGTTGAGCGATGCGGTGCACCGAGAATCAAGTGGTGGCGAATGAGAGAGAAGGAAGCAGCTGTGATTTCTCGCGTGCGGTTACCGACAGTCACAACTGTCGACGAAACTTGGAAGAAGGCTGCCGACGCGATACGTGAAACTGCAAGGTTGGAGCTCGGCATCACGGCGCCTGGACGAAACAAGGTCGAAAAGCAGACGTGGCTGTGGACGCATGACGTGAAAGCAAAAGTTCGAGAGAAGAAGTCGCTCTATCACGTGTTTCTCAGCGACAAGACAGCCAATAACTGGCGGAAGTACCAAGAAGCGAGGAAAGCTGCAAAGAAGACCGTGGCTGTTGCAAAAGCCACTCATTATGGAGATGTTAACGAGAAGCTCGAATCGCGCGATGGTGAGCGACTTGCTAAGAGCCGCCATCGCCAAACCGAGGATATTGAAAAGTTTTTTGGCATCCATGATGAGAGCGGTCATCTTCTGACAGACCGCAAAAAGGTGCTGAAGCGATGGCGTAATTACTTTGGGGAAAATTCCACGATGGAATTTCCTCACCCGGCCACCCCTTCTGTGGCTTCTGTCCACGGTCCCGTCCAGAAGATCACCGTGGAGGAGGCAGAAGCGGCTCAGGGGAAGATGAGGCCAGGCAAAGCGACTGGGCCCGACAACGTGGCAGCTCTGTGGAAGTCAAAGCTGTTGTACCCTGCTGAGTGGTTGGCGCAGTTCTTTAACCAGGTTGTGGCGGAGAAGAAGGTGCCTGAGTGTTGGAGCCAAAGCACGACGATTCCGATTTGGAAGAAGAAGGACAGTCCTGCAGACTGCTCCAATTACCGTCCGATTCGCTTGTTTCGCACAGCATGAAGATCTTTGAGCGATTTGTCGATGGTCGAATTCGTTACATCGTCCAGTTTTCCTGCAATCAGTGCGGATTCGTAGCTGGCTGTGGCACTATTGATGCCATACATGCCGCCCGCCTCCTGTTAGAGAAGCATCGCGAGAAACAGAAGCCAGTGCATATCGCCTTCCTCGACCTAGAGAAGGTCTTTGACCGCGTATCGCGTGAACTGAAATGGTATGCCCTGCGACGACATGGAGTTCCTGAAGAGCTCATAGAGTGAGTGCGAATCCTCTACTCTTCCCCAAAGAGTAGAGTTCAAGCTGCAGCCGAAACCTCGATGGAGTTCCCCATCTCTGTCGGGATGCACCAGGGTTCTGCGCTTTCCCCACTCCTTTTTGTTGTCGTGATGGACGCCATTACACGAGATCTTCAGAAGCCAGTCCTCTGGACACTACTTTATGCTGATGACGTAATGCTCGCTAGCGAAAATAAAGGTGAACTCGAGCGAGAGGTGCAAGCTTGGTGTGATCGCTTGGAGTGATTTGGAATCAGATTGAACGTGAAGAAGACCGAATACCTAACGACGGACGTTACCAAGTCCAGCTCCATCAAGGTTAACGGCATCGAGCTCCCACGCACTTCGGTCTTTAAGTGCCTCGGATCAGCAGTCGCGTCTTACGGCAAACTGATGGTCGAAGTGAATTTACGCGTGAGTGCAGCTTTGTCCAAGTGGCGCTCGTTGACTGGCGTGCTCTGCGACAAGAAGATACCAGAGCGCTTTAAGTCGAAGATCTACAGAGCACTCGTCCGGCCAGTAGCCATCTATGGCGCTGAGTGTTGGCCAGCGACCAAGGAAGTTGAAATGCGCCTCAGCGTCATGGAGACGAAGATGCTGCCCTGGACGACTGGAGTCACGCGCATGGACCGCATCCGAAACGATGCTACTCAGCAGAAATTCGGTGTCGCGCCGATAGCGGACAAGATGCGCGAAGCTCGCTTACGATGGTACGGCCACGTTCTGCGTGGAAAGGGAGATAGCGTCCGCAAGATAGGCCTTAAATTCGAGGTGGTAGAAAAGCGGCCTAGGGGGCGTCCGAAGCAGCGCTGGTCTGACACGTTACATATGGACTTGAAGGTTGCTGGTGTCCACCCTGATCTAGCGCTGAATCGGGAGAGGTGGCGTCATGACACCAGAATAGCGGACCCCGCCACGAAACGGGACAAACGCTGAAGAAGAAGAAGAAGAAGAAGAAGAAGAAGAAGAATGGATCTCCTTGCTGATCCTCCATACTGCCCCTCCTCCCTTATTAGTAACTCCCTACTGGTCCCACCTCTTGCCTAAACCCTTCTTGGTGCCACCTCCTGACCTGCTTCATTGTATCGATCCCCCTCCTCCCACACCTCAATGCCTCCTTCAGGTTGCGCCCTCCTCAAGAAACGTCTGTCGGGAAGTCCCCCTGTTACTCTTACCCCTTTAGTGGTCTTCTCTTGCTAATGACACGAAGTCGGCTTCTGAATTTGGACGCTCAGAAACGCGTGTAGATGCTGTTGTGTTAAGCAGTAAAGGGCTGCGCTTCCCCTGCTGCAGCAGCATCCCACGTTCAATAGCAAATTTTGCCCGCGCCGAGGCGTATCTCATTCAGGTTAGATCACTCAAACGTCATCGACCGCTAACTCAATTATGTATAGGTAGATAGATAGATAGATTACTTATTAGCTCGCTTTTACAAGTAACGCCCCCGCTGTAGATGATGCGGCGTACCTCACTTAGGTTAGAACATTCGACCGCCCTCGCTGTGGATGATGCGGCGTACCTCACGGTACTTATGAAGCAGAGGGCCCGTGCTGCCGTGGGGTTGCCGCGTTAACACCCACGGCACCACGGGCCCTCTGCTTCATAAGTGTCTACCTCACTTAGGTTAGATCAGTCGACCGCCCTCGCTGTGGATGATGTTACCACACTCAGGTTAGACCTCTCGACGGACAATCTCCTTTGTATATAGGTGGTGGTAGCGCTATCTGGAAGTCCGATAGCAAGCGTACTGAATGGATTAGAACTGTTAGTTCTTTTGAAGGAACCGGACCATTTTGGTCTCTAGCACAGCTGGGAGTAATTCCAATCGCGGGATCGTGGTCCCTTCTGGCGCTGCCAACCTATCCTTCGCGTAAACGTGATGGCTATACGGTTTTACATGCGCCGGTCTGCATACCAAGTACGCTGCGGCAGCATAGGCGCGCTTAGATGCGTAGGAAATCACGACAAAACGACAAAACACGACAAACAAGGTATTGGGAATCCGTAAGGCATTCAACGTAACGCGGGACTGTTCCCACAAAACCTTTGATGCCTTTGATATCTGTCCATTTGCGCGATGTTTCTGCGTCAAGTGGTGTATCCCACTCCTAACTTTTTAAGCTAAAGATCCTGAATAAATGTCTTGACGATTACGAGAAGAGTATTGACCAGACCCACGGGGTCGAATGTGGATGCAAGCATTGTGTCTTGTTTTTTGTAAACTAAAAAATGTGATGTTTTGAAAATGGCGAGAACTTCTGCAACAACATTATATTTCTACGTAGCTGCGATGCCATGGAGGAAATTTGAAGGCTTATATCGACTGTACAATGATTGCGATAACCAGCTTATGAATATTCTAAAGAGAACCTATTAGCATATTTTTTTGTTAGAAGCATTTCTCCCAGATTACCTCATGTTCTTTGCCGTTCTAGTTATCATTCCTAGAGCAACGGTCGGCGTTTGTGGCTGCGTTGCTTGGGCGGAGGGCCCTCCGCCCGAGCAATGTGGTCATTGCCGTCACAATCATTTTCCGAGCGACGAGCACTGAGAACTCCAGAACTCCACATCTTTTCGCATCGCTTTGCAAAACTCATGGCAGCGATTCCATCGCGGCTGCGGGAAGTATGCACGAGGCCTGACGTGCACTGCACCTGTCGTACCTGCGGTCTTATCCGGGCATCGGTGTCTATACATTGGGAGGTGCAGTTCATTTCCGCAAGCCCGCTAGATGACCCATAGTCGGGGACTTATCCGCGCTACCTTATGCTCGTATGCCTGTCACTACGCGGGGTTAGAACTATATGCAACACGCGGCCTTGCAGCCCAACTACACTACAGTGGTTCGAATCCGCAGATGCATTGTAGTCTCCTCGAGCTCGTTACATAGCCTACTGCGATCCCCTTATGCACCCATACTACTGTCTGAGGTATTGAATTCCAACTCCATACCTACACATGTGCGTACACCCCTTTCCTTCTTGTGCCCCTGCACAAACTTCCACGAACGATAGTAGAAATAGAGAATTCCTAGGAGTCTGAGCCCCTCCCGGCTGGGAGTAGTTAAGGGAAAAGTGCCTGTTCCTGCAGTTACCTGTCACCAGCGTCTGTACAATCCCGTTCCTACGCGATCCTCTAGGCGATCATTTGGTGGAGTTATCGAAGCTGCGTTTCACGTTAAGCAGATCCGGAACATGGAGAGACCGGGACGATGACGGAGAGAGCGAAGGGTCTACCGACGGGCGATGCCAAGAGCGAAGACGACCGACTCTGACGACGACGGAGACGAGACTGACTGTCATGATGTACTGTGCAGATATTGCCGCGCACTGATATTCAGGCGTGCGGGTCAGAACCTAGTGCCTGCCTAGCTACCGTGTCCTTCGTAATAGTGGCGAAAGGGACGAGTGCGGAAGAATGTTCTGTTTGGCAACCTTGGTTATTTATTCTTTTCTCGAACAAAGAGATTTTGCATGTTTCAACATGACAAGGCTCCGGTCTCGACTTTCCCACAAAAGAGCGGCGCCGATGTGCTTCATTTTTCCACTCATACCCATTTTTGCAGTTGGTGAAAAGAAAAGAGGACGAGATAATGAAATTCCGACGAACCTATTTAGACAGCGATATTTTAGATCTGGGTTGACGATCACAATCACAACGCTCTCACGCTTGCATCTTTCAAGAACTAAGTGATGTTGGCCAAAGACGTCAATCAAAAAAGTTTGTCTGACCAGTCGATGAGGTATACATCGGCAGTGACACAGGAGAACAACTGGTCCATTAATGGAGCTACAAAGTTTTATAGGGAAGACCGTGCCTTTTTAGAGCTGTATGAACGATGATCTCTCTCTGTATGCCGCTTCAGAACGAACTAGACCACGTCATTTTCAAAACGATCTGCTTTGTACCCGAATTCTTCAATGGCTCGAAACAACGCCTGACTTTTCCACTCTCCACTGAATAGCGCAATCAGGGAAAGTTCATCCTTGATATCAGCAGAACCTCAAAAGCTTTCCGCTGCATTTAATGCTCACTGCTTACCGCACGCTAAGTAGGCCCTTTTGCTCTACGCTGTATGTATTGATGTGATGAAACCAAAGTCATGTTGATGCAGATATAGAGTCATAGCTATTTTCTTTCACACCGCGTTTTCAAAGCATTAGGTTTTTCTTAAGCATTGCTTTCAGAAAGAGGTGCGAATATGATGGCAGAATGGAATGCGAATCCAGCAATGATATTCCAATCGAGAAACTACGTGCAGTGAGCGTGTGATTCATTTTACTATCGAACTCCTAATCGTGACTTAGGCCTTCTCCTAGGAATGGGTGGTGAACCGACGACCCGCAACATACTTCGTAACAGTGAGAACAAAGGCCGACAGTTCTGTTGAGAACCGGTTAATTCCGACTACATACGAAACCGACATAGACGTCGACGCTCCAGGTGTGTAAACGTTAAAATCTCATAAATCCGACGAAACTTTATACGAGGTATTCTGGATTTACCCTATTTGAAGCGGAGCATATAACTGAAAGTTATTCAACAAATTGACTTGGGACTAACGGATCGGCTTCTAGAGGACGAAATAGAGCCAAAACTGACAAAATTAGCGAAAAAATTACATTCAGTTTCGCGGCCGTTGTGAACAGACAAAGTTATGTGCTCCCTCACACTATGACGGGTCTGGGCTATAACATAACAAGCGGCGGTCAGCTGTATTTGAATGCGCTTTGCCCGCCGAGAAGCTTTTAGAGCCGCGGCGATTTGTTTTTTGTTTGTTTTTTGCTCCTTTATTTTTTGGGTCCTATTTCGTCCTCTTGAAACAGCTCCGTAAGTCTCAATCAATTGGTTACATAATTTTAGTCATGTGCCCCCTCATCCGACTAGGTTAGATCCAGTCATCTATTTTATGCGGTCGATTAATGTCTAGCATTCTTCCTCTGCCCGCTATTACTGCTGCCTTCCACAGTAGATCGATTCTTGCCTGAGATGTCTTTGTCCTAAATTCGTGGAAGCATCGATAAAAAAAGAACTAGATGTAATAGGTTGGTCAGGAAAGTCGACTTGTAAAGGTTATAGAATTTTCCATTAACGATCGTTGCCATGGCCACCCTGTGGTAGCTGTAGATCATTCTCGGAGCATTTGAGTGATAGGTGTATAAGGCCACGTGCGTTCATTATCTTTAATCAATTCAACAAGTCAATTCCTCAAGAGCACTTAGGTACGGATTAATGCTCCAATGAACAGTTTTTGAAGCCTAGCAAAGGTCCCATGTCTCAGCAATCCCTCAAAAATTACCCAAGGTCGTGTATGCAAAGAAAAATGTGTAAGAATGTTAACATTGTTATGCCGAACGAGGTTGTAAGGTGATATGGTGTATACTTGTGGTGTATTGAGCAGCTCAATAAATATCCACCTTACAACCTCGTTCGGCACAGCAATATTGACATACTAAGAAAATACCGAGGTTTTACGAAGAGAGAACTTGGAGAATGTATAGAGAATATCGGGAGCCGTCTCCCAAACACCTGTGAAAGTTCATTAAAGTGTCTGGCAACAGTAACCTTCCTATCACAACGGACAATATATTGGAGCAGAAAGCAGTGGTCTTCAAGAACAGTGACACGATAGAGAATCTGTGGAAAAGACGCCGTAAACATTAGATATTCTCTTGGGTGGTTATCTCACCCCATTTTCTGAAGTATTATTACCCAGCTACTTTATCAAAATATCTACTCCTTAACCTTCCACTTTTCCTCTGTTCATGCTATAGTTAGAGTTTTATACCATTTCCAAACGGTTTACATATGCTCCCGGTTTTTCTTACTTGTTGAAATAATCCATTATTAATCCAGAGAATCGGGAATAAGCTCAAGCTTCTACTCCATTGTATCCCCTGCCCCAATAAACGTGTGCATGTTTTGTTGTTGTTAGTTTGCAGTTTGCAGTTTGCAATTGGTTCTGAAACTTCTAAATAATAGCCACCACAATCCTTTTTCGAATTCTCCTGACAACGTGGCTTGCCATTTCTCCTCAGTCATATGAAGCAGATCTCATTCCACTCGAACGTAGTTAACAAACGCTCCCACTTCCTCAGTCTGCCAAAATACGTCAAATGTTCCACAAACATTGTGTACCATTTAACTGTTTCCCTTCTTTTGCGCTAGTAGAAGGAACGCAGTCGAAAGCAGTCGGCACACCCTTTCGCGCCCTAGCGCGCCCAGCAGACTCGGCCACCGCCCGCGTATGACGTCACTAGCCGTCCCTGTCGGCAGCAGTCGGACCCGTCCGCCCGAGGCGGGCTCAACAACACGCCACGCTACCGTGATCGGGGGCGGTGGCGCGCGGCGCGGCCCGCTACCGTAACCCAGGGAGCGGCCTAACGTACGAACCCGGGAGGCAGGGGTAGACATAACTCCAACGCCGCGCGAACCCCCTGGCGTCGCGCACGGTGCGCGACGAAATTGGACGAGTCATCGCGGTCCGCTGCTTCCGATGGTTAGAAACGCTTCCTACAGAGACATGCGGCACGCCTTTGCCTTATTTCGACGTTTCTTGGAGATGGCATATGAATGTGGTTTCAATGGGACGATCACGATAGTTTGTACAGGAATCCTGGTCATGTAGATGGTTTCTGGCGTCAGTATCTGCCATCTACAACTTCTTCGGTCAATTTTTGCCCGTGATTATGGTTATGCAGCGGAAAAAAGATCACTATCACCCATCCTCGGGTCAATTGTCCTACTGCGGATTATTGCCTACCACATTCTGTGGGATCATAAGTTTCTTGTAGAAATAGTAGAAATGTGGTCTGGGAGCTTAAACACTGAGAACATTTCGTGCTCCGCGGCTAACCATGCGTCACCGAGCGCACGTCCGCGTTTCAGCGCCGCTACGTCCCACGCGACTGGTGCGCGACGTAGCGTTGGAGTTAGGTCATGGAGCCGGTGGGCGGGCCAGAGGCAAGGGGGTAGAACGCTCGTTCCCCGAAAGATTCAGACTCCCTATACTTACGAGGAAGGTCAAAGAGGTGACCATTGAGTTTCATAAAGCGACCTATGTAGGGTTGTACGGCGTTGTCCGGGAAGCACAGTAATGGTTTCCCAATTTCCTGCGGACCTCTATGTAGTTCAAAAATTGCAAAAAACTGTAGCGCTTCAGTGCGTCCTGGTAACGCAAAACTGACACTTGGAATACCCTTGTCGCGCACAGAAATGATCCTGCAAAAGGTTTGGAGCCTCAATCGATGCTAGAACGTGAAAATTGGCAAATTCCTAATAGAAGCGAGAAAGCACATTCAGAGTAGATATCCATCAGGAAGCCATCGTCGATCGGATGGCCGAGTGAATAACGCGGAGGACTTGACTCCAGCCGTCCAGCGCAGCATCTTCGTCTCCATGACGCTGAGGCGCGTTTCAACTTCCTTGGTCGCTGGCCAACACTCAGCGCCATACATGGCTACTGGCCGGACGACTGCTCTGTAGATCTTCGACTTAAAGCGCTCTGGTATCTTCTTGTCGCAGAGCACGCCAGTCAACGAGCGCCACTTGGACCAAGCTGCACTCACGCGTAAATTCACTTCGACCATCAATTTGCCGTAAGACGCGACTGCTGATCCGAGGCACTTAAAGACCGAAGTGCGTGGGAGCTCGATGCCGTTAACCTTGATGGAGCTGGACTTGGTAACGTCCGTCGTTAGGTATTCGGTCTTCTTCACGTTCAATCTGATTCCAAATCACTCCAAGCGATCACACCAAGCTTGCACCTCTCGCTCGAGTTCACCTTTATTTTCGTTAGCGAGGGTCACGTCATCGGCATAAAGCAACGTCCACGGGACGGGCCTCTGAAGATCTCATGTGATGGCATCCATGACGACAACAAAGAGGAGTGGGGAAAGCGCAGAACCCTGGTGTACTCCGACAGAGATGGGGAACTCCATCGAGGTTCCAGCTGCAGCTTGAACTCGATTCTTTGGACAAGAGTAGAGAATTCGCACCCACTCTATGAGCTCTTCGGGAACTCCGTGATGTCGCAAGGTGTACCATATCACTTCACGGGGTACGCGGTCAAAGGCCTTCTCCAAGTCAAGAAAGGCGATATGCACCGGCTTCTGTTTCTCGCGATGCTTCTCTATCAGGAGGCGGGCGGCATGTATGGCATCAACGGTGCCACACCCAGCCACGAAGCAGCACTGATTGCAGGAAAGCTGGACGATGTCACGAATTCGACCATCGACAATTCGCTCAAAGATCTTCATGCTGTGCGAAAGCAAGCGAATCGGACGGTAATTGGAGCAGTCTGCAGGACTGCCCTTCTTCCAAATCGGAATCGTCGTACTTTGGCGCCAACACTCAGGCACTTTCTTCTCCGCCACAACCTGATTAAAGCATTTTGCCAACCACTCACCAGGGTACCAGTACTTGGACTTCCATAAGTCAGCTGCCACGTCATCGGGCCTAATCGCTTTCCCTGGCCTCATCTTCTTCAAAGCCGCTTCAACCTCCTCCACGGAGATCTTCTGGAAGGGGCCGGGTTGGAGCCGTAGAAGCGATGGCTGGATGAGGAAATTCTACTGTAGAGATTTCCTTAAAATAGTCGCGCCATCGCTTCAATGCCTTCTTGCGGTCCATAAGAAGATGGCCGTTCTCATCATCGATGCCGAAAAACTTCTCAATATCCTCGGTCTGCCGATGGCGAAACTTTGCAAGTTAGTACAGATACCGCTCACCATCGCGCGACTCGGCTTCTCGTTGATGTCTCCATACTGAGTGGCTTTTGCAACAATCACGGCCTTCTTTGCAGCCTTCTTGGCTTCTTGGTACTTTCGTCAGTTATCGGCCGTCTTTTCGCCGAGAAACACGTGGTAAAGCGACTTCTCTCGCACTTCTGCTCTCACGTCATCAGTCCACAGCCATGCCTGCTTGTCGACCTTCCGTCGCCCAGGCTTCGTAATGCCGAGTTCCGACTGTGCAGCTAGACAAATCGCGTTGGTCGTTTTCTTCTAAGTTTCATCAACAGTCGTGACTGTCGATAACCGCACGCGAGAAATCACAGCTGCTTCCTTCTCTTTCACTCGCTACCACTTGATTCTTGCAGCACCGCATGGCTCGATCTGCTTCAGCCTCGGAGCCAATCTTCAGAGTGCAGATCAGCGGTAGGTGCTGTAGGGCGACCGTCTCATACGGCACGATCTTCGCGTCTGTGACAAGACTCCGGTCGCGATCTCTCACAAGGACAAAGTCTATCTGAGACTTGGAGCTTCCACTGCAGTATGAGATAAGGTGCGAGTCGCGTTTTCGGAAGATGGTGTTCACTATGGTGAGGTTATGCGATTCCGCGTAATCAAGAATGCGCTCACCATCGGCGTTACGTGCTCTGTATCCGAATCCACCATGACAGCTGTACCCGTCTTTCGAAGCACGTACGTGCCCATTAAGGTCACCAGCGACTATGATGACATCTTTCGACAGTATCTCTGCTGTCTTCTCATCAAGTATGTTCTAAAACTCATCCTTGGCTTGATCAGAGCAGCCAGTCTGCGAAGCATACGCAGAGATAAAGTGATAGAGTCGCTCCTTAGCGGCGACAACGGTCTTCATCAATCGATCGTCAAAGCGTTGGACGCTTGCAATAGAGTCACGAAGTCGTTCGGGGACGATTTTTCCGACACCGCTGGTGGTCCTAGGACTTCCACATAGAACGGCCTTGAAGCCACGTCCTATGTCCCTTGACTTGCGGCAGGACCACCTCGTCTCCTGCACCGCACAGAAATCAACTCTTCTACGCTCCACTGCTTCAACCAACTCGCGGCCCGTCAACGTACCCACATTCAGCGTTGCCACGCGGGTCCTGCTTACGTTACGGGACTTTTGGACTAGCTCAGTTGCCTCCCGATGCCGTCCTCGCATCAGGGACCCTCGCATACTTTTCACACTCGCCGGGCTTTGGAAGTGCGCGTCGGCTCCCGCGGACGCCGTAGCACTATCTCGAAAAACCTGCAATGTCATGAACCATGTGATGTGACATGGATGCTCGTAGGCCGTCCTTTCGCCTGCAATCGAATGTCCGTGTTCGGCTTAGCTCGCAGAGCGGGCAGCTTCCAGTGGCACCGCGTGGAGGAAGGGACATCGTCACCAAAGAATGCTACTGAGTAACTGTTTAATTTAGTAATTTGTTAGAAAAAACGCTGATAAAGGTTTTGTGTATGTAATCTTCTGATAATAATATTTTGTTAAAAATAAAACACTTTTGAAAACAGTTGTTGAGTTATTCACAACGTTAACTCGTTGCGAATAATTCGACAACTGCTCTTAAAAGTGCTTTAGGCTTTCCGAGCCTAAAGCACTTTTGAGAGAGATCTCGTGGACAGGGCCCATTTTTGTACCTAAAGGATCGCAGTCTGCATTCGAAATTGTATTCGATACAATGCCGAGTGTTAATTGCTAAAGCTGACTTGAGTGCTTTTCCTACAAGATTTTTGAAAGCGCTCTTCGAACCAATGACAGAATGGCAACCGACGATGGAATTGTCATGAAACTAATCTTCTCTCTTCTGCATGAAACAGCTCAGAAAGTGGAGTGGCACCCAATAAAATTTTAATCCACAGTTTGGAACACGGCAATAAAACCTGTTTTTCTGGAGCGATCCTCTGTGAACAGACGCTTCGATTTGTATCATTTGCCGAAAAATTTTTAAAACCGTTAATCACATGGAAGCATGGATCCTGCTTTTTAGTGCGTAGAATCCAAAGTTCTTATAGTTTTAAGAGCTCTGTATATTTTTCAGAGACGTCGAACAAACTCTGAAATATGGTAGGTTACGTGGAGCCACTGTGTTCGCCGATATACGGGCGAGGGGTTCGATTTTTGGCACGTATTTCTGCAACAATGTACCAGAAATCGAACCCCCACCGTTACCTATGAATATCTCCCTGTTGAAAACTAATTCCTAAATGTTTCTAAAGCGCTTTTCCTCTTGTTTTCAAGAAACTATTAACTCTTTTAAAATTCGAAAAACTTACTGGGATAAAATTATTTATACAAAATCTCTTCAATTTTTTCGCACAAAAGTCGAAGGCCTTCGCCCCATAAGAAGACCTAGTTTTTGAGAACAGATTTTTATATATTTTTATGTCGTATGAAAGCACTTTTATTTTAATTTTCTAAAAAGCCATTCGCTTTTTCAAATTTTGGAAAACTGCCCGAGTTATCGTGTCACTTTTGTGAACGTCGAATTTCGTCACTCCTATGACGTCGGTGCCATATCGACCAGGGGTCGATCCAACATATTCGTTTTTAGGAAACCATGATTTTCACACTGTACTTTAAACAAGAAGAAACATTCTGGGCAAGATTCTTCTTGTGTGTGATTTTTTCAGGTAAAAATTAATTTTTCTTGAAAAAACAAAAAATTTAAATACGATCTGCCCTAATCATATCGGAAATCGCTGCGAAGAAGCTCAGCTTTTTACTTTGTAATACTAATGACCTTAAAATACATGAAGCACGATTTCACTCTCGTTCTTTCCTTGAGAAGATAGAAAAATTTTCCGCGAGAAGACCATCCCCAGTGGCGATCGATGATACCGGAGAACGTAATGGCAACCTACCATATTCCGGAGTTTGTTCGAAGTCTCTGAAAATTTTACAGAGCTCTTAAAACTATAAGAAGTGTGGATTCTACGCATTAAAAAGCAGGATTCATGCTTCCAGGTGATTAACGGTGTCAAAAATTTTCGTCAAATGATACAAATCGAAGCGTCTGTTATACGGAGGACTTTTCCAGAAAAACAGGTTTTATTATCGTGTGTCAAACTGTGAATTAAAATTTTGTTGGGTACAACTTCACTTTCTGATGCTGTTTTCTGCAGAAGAGAGAAAATTAGTTTCTTTCGTTTTCTTTTGGCAAGTCCATCCTCCGGTTGCCATTCGGTCATCGCTTCGAAGCACGCTTCCAAAAATCTTGTAGGAAAAGCACCTAATTTTTGACACTTCAAATTTTATAGACTGCAATTTAGGACGTAGATGTCGCTTGTTCAGGCAGAAAACTGTCGCGTCCATGGCTTCCTGAAAAAAAATCTGGAAAATCGAAACTTCTCATTGACTCCAAATCTGGGTGCAGAAAGCCTTTATTTTTTAACAAGTAATAGAATCATTATTTCAAACGTTTCTATATTAATTTTTACAAGTTCGTGGGACGAAGGAGAGACTCCACGCTTTCGTAGGCATTCCTGGAAAAAACACCATATTAAGAATTAAAAACAGCGCCTAAAAACCTGAAGAATAAGAGAGAATCCTCTGCCAAAACCGGAAGAGACGAACCCCCCTCCGGAAGAGGCCACAGTACGACCATCGCTTCGATTCCCCAACCTCAAGCTTGACCTTTTTCGGTACACCGTGTTGCTCGCCCCCACTTCCCGCCCTGTTTGCGCCGCCCTATTTGGGCAAGCTTGCTGCGCGCGAAACCGTCAAATGGCGTGGCGTGTCCAAAAACCTAACAGCTGATAGGAGGCGATTGGGGAGCGCATCTCGGGGAACTCTGAAGTCATTTTGCAGTTCGGTTCGGTTATGGAGGCAGCTGTCGAAAGGAGAACAGCGCTCTTCTCTCTAGATTATTTCAATTTTCACCACTATTCTTTACGTTTTCGCCTCAACTAGAGACTATGGTGATTCCGGTCAGGAGTTCTACATTGAAAGCTTATCCGTACTTGTGCGCAAAACCGGCTCGCCGTCCTCTCTTTCCAAGGATCAGACGACTTTCCTTGTGTTGAAGAACTTTCTAGTGGATGGTCAAGTTGTTGTCAAGACATATCTCGCTAAGATGTTGCTGTACTTTTCGGAAAATCCGGACGACGCCTTAGTACTGAGCAATGTGCGGGACCTGAAGAAAGCCTTGGCGCTGCAGCTGAAATCTCTTTTCCTCCAAATATGGTGAACAAGATTCTGACTCTTGTCTCAAGAACGAAATCAGCCAAAGGAGGTGATTGGAAATGCGATGCCTCCATGTGAAGGCAGGGACCCGGACATCTTGTCCTCTGCGCGCCCCTCGCCCCGCCCCTTTCTGAGGACGGGTATCCAACGACTCTCCGCCGTCTTTCCGCCGCTGAACGAACACTTCTTAGGCCTGTGTTATACATAGTTCGTCGACGATGTTACAACATAAGCCTTATGGTTAGTCCTGGTGGGTGTGGAAGTGGGCTTGGAACTATACCGTGAAAGGGAAGGAGTTCATTTAGACCATTTAGGGCAATGATAAATCTAGTATGGGCATCAGAATTTGTAATCCTTTTGGTTTGAGTAGTCCGCAAACTAATGTGGATCTCACGATGGAGCAAACTAAAGCCTGGATTCATAGCCTCTAAACGCTGGTATCTTATGACGTCGATTAGAAATTCTAAGAATCATCCCTATAAAGCTTATCCACTCCTAACACATTGAGCTATGCGTTCTTATCCAACTCGATTAAATAAGTTATGCAGTCATCGGCTCAGCTGCTATGTGCAAAACTTGCGATATGGCAGCACGCAGAAAAGAGTATCAGAAAAGATTTACAAATGTTAATGTGAGAGTGGGAGCATCTAATGAAGCTAATTGTTAAGACTGAATCCCCTACAAAAAAGTTGTTCATCGAATTTCGTAGTTATTAAAGTAGTGATTTATGAAGCCACCCTACCCTCCACCCTCGCCCCAAAGTTCTGTGCCAGCAGCCCATAGCCGAAGGTCGCTTACAGAATCTTGCATCACATTTAAGGTTCATCCTTTGTAGGGAAGCGCCTTCGATTCGTTGAACCACATCGATCCTTTCGTATCCCGATCATGGTCCCCTCTTAATAAATATGTGCCCTTGCGTTTCCATGTTCGTCCACAAAAACATGCTGGGGTCTCGCATCTTTGACGAAGATATGGATTAGTTTCTACCAATCTCGTTAGTCTACTGGAGATCTCTTACTTCAGATTTTATTAGGTGGTACAAAAGATCGGTGGATACCTTGCAATCCAGCTCAATGTAAGGAATCGAAAGTCAAACTTCTCCAAATCCGGCTAGGTCCCCTTCCCGTCCTTCTCCGCCTCGCTCGAAGCTCTTCCTGGGCAAGTGCATGAAATCCATGTGAGTTCAGAGACGCAGTGCAAGCTCCGTCACTGGCCTTTTCCTCTCTAGTGTGTGCCTCTCTGCGATGATTCAGCATGGCCGGAGCGAGCTTCTCCGTAATCGTGCGCTAAGTGAATTTATGGGAATATGTACAGAAGAAGAGAGAAGTGTTTATTCCTTGGTAACCAGATAGAAAGTGCCTTAACTTGAGTTAGGAATAGGCCCCGCCCCTGTCCGTCGCTGCGGCGAAACTGCCAGCGCGGCGTCATATAGGGGTACATGCAATGAATACAAAATGAAAGACCATGTCATGTTGAAGGTGAAGATTGGCGTGGCGACGAATTGCCGGCTTGATTGTGTTTGAGTGGAGTTGGCTGCGGCTTGATAATCGGACGGGTGATGGGGTCAGCAGCGGCTTGAGTGTCGGACGGGCGACGGAGTCGCTGGCAGGGATAGAAGAAGACAGGCGGCTTGTTGAACGACGAAAACAGGAAAAGGCCGAAAATGAAGGTCAACACCGTTATTGAAGAGGGTTTCTTGCACATTTACGTCTTGTTGACCCCATGCTATGTGCTGCGCCACATACGCCACAACGCATGCATATACTGACCATGCTGCGGCGAGTTCATGTGAACGTTAGTAAAATGGTGGAAGATTAAGAACAACAACTACAAACGTTGTAGTAGTACACGTATTGCACACCGACTATACTTATAATGCAATGAAGGCAATTCAAATCACTAATGGCCACGCCCTCCCCATTGCTGATTGTTTGCTTACGGTACAACCGTTATGGGTTGTGCAAGCCATGCGTTTTTCTCAGGTTGCGAAAGTGGGCGACGCTAAGGCCTGAGTTATACTCCCGCGGGGGCATCCGCGGAAGGGCGGGAATCGCGCCGAGACTCCTCACCTGGCCAATCGCCGCGCCTCGCCACGCCCGCCTCCGCCGTGCACCATTGGGCCGCGGACGTTCCGCTGATGCTCCCGCGGGAGTATAACAGATGCCTAAGGACGCTAAGGGGTTAGTGTCCACATGGCCTAGATCATTCGCGGAGCAACCATAATGCTGGGATTTCAGATGTTGTATTCCATACCCCCTAGCAACCCATTCTCAGCTTCCATTCCCTATCAGCTGATAGAGGAAATAGCCAGATGAGCAATTACCTTTATTGGCTATTCAGATTATATTAGAAGCAAGGAATTACGTGTTTGTTGAAGCCGAAAACAGCTATGGAGGCTATATGCTGTTATGATGATACTATGCTAATATTCATTTGCCAACAAAACCTTGCGCCAGGCAGGAACCGAACCGCATTTCCTGGCAGGCTTACTATGCCTGTTATGCCTTACTTATTTCTGATTTTCTATTGTACTCTTAACTTATGTGCTGAAAGATCTTTTTAAGACCTCGGGTTACGCGTTTCTGAGAAACTGAATGAAAATGGCTCCACATGGAAGATTAACTGGGCGAAAGAATGTGACCAAACAGGCAAAATAGCGTTCTATTCAAAAAGTCTTAAGATCACCTGTAGAACCGTGAACGGTTCTATAAACACCGATACTGCTTTCGCCGTAAGTCTGCGTTACAGGCACTTCTCTTTAATAGTGGTGGAGAAGATTTCATTTCAACTTTCAGGAGCACAGCTTCATCTATAACCCACTTCGCGTTCCATGCATCGGTGACATGAACGTGTCGATGTATTGCACGGGTGCTGATAGCGAATGGATGCAGAAAAGTAATTTCATTATTTAAAAGAGCCTAAATTTTTGGAGCGCTTTATGTTATTTATAGCCCTTCAGACCCAATTTGTGTTAAAACAAAACTAGCAATTTTTTCACGCGTAGCTGAAAGGATTGTTTTCCTGTCAGGGTTGTCAGAAAGGGTCTCAGACATGTGACTGAACGGCTGCGAATGCCGTTGGGCGAATCTGCACCCTCCAAATAGTAGAGAATTCTTTTCCTTTTTAATCCTTGATCTGGAGTCCATAAGCGGCATTCACACTGCCGTTGCTGCCAACGAACAACGAGAAAGGGGTGGATTTCGATGCTTGCTGCAACCGCAACGCCGTGAGATAAGATAATGATATAAGACCTGTGATTTGCTTCCGTTGACGAGCATCAGCAACAAGGAATGATGGCGATGATTCCTTGTTGCTGAGGCCGCACAACCGTTGCGCAACCGATGCCGGTGTTGCTGATGGGGGTTGCGGCAGCAGCAGTGTAAAAGCCCATTCATTGCTGTTGTTGCTCCTTTGCGTCTCTGCGGTATGCTTCATCATTACGGCATCGGTTGCGCAGCAACAGCCGATTAAGCGATTTGCTCATCGCTCGGTGGTTAGCTACTATGCTATCGTTTCGAACGCATGGTGTTCATACCACCAACATCCTCACAGAAGAGCACGACGCGTTGATCGCGCCGCACCGGCAGTGGGCTTCTCGTCGCTACGCGAACGCTCTGAACGCGCCCTATCTGCCTCGTATGCAACATGATGATTTAAGAGAGGTGGCGAAAGCGTCTCCTGTAAGAGGCGAGGTTTTTATCTCTCATGCGGCACGTAAAATCTTAACAAAAAAGCTCGTCAAGAAGAAAATTTATTAGCACTACTCCAACATTCACTATTCACAGGTCGACAAAATTTTTTTATCCGATTTCGCTGTGGAAGGCAACTGTTTGTAAATCGATTCCGCGGCGATGCAGTGCTTTTGCACTTCGTAAAAAAGAATATCTAAAAGGATCTACCAAGCTTCACCTTTGATCCCGCAACCTCTGCTCATCCATACCCGCCGTGACGCGCTATAATCGGACCAAATTTTTGTATCAAATTTGACACTCACTTTTGTCGACTTCTGATTATAGGAGGTTCAAGTAGTGCTAATAAACCTGAGGTCGGATTCATCAAAGACCTAAAAATGAAATGTGAAATGTTCCACCATGTCGCATGATAAGCCGGGGATATCGGCAGTATTTTCACCGTTAGATTGCTGTAAGTCGTTGATGAGTCTGGTTCCTGGTCCTCCTTCTGGCAAGTGTTTTCGTTAAGATTTAACACGTGGACGACCGTGTGAGATGATGTCGTGTCACATCCTTTCAGTCACGCGTGACCGCTTGACACGATGTCGTGTCACAGTCCTGCGTTTGTTTATCTAGTGAAATCCAAATCTTTTCAAGGAACTTTTGTGTTATGCGTAATTCATCTTTAGACATTGTTGTAAAACGCGTGATCCACGAAAAGAATTCTTGGTTACTGATTTATAGAGCTTGATGGTTTCTTGCGAACTTCTCAATCAGACATTTTCTTCATACGGCATCGTTTACGTCGAACTTATTCCTAGTCATTGGAAAATAATGGGTTCTAATCAATCGGCCTACCATAACCGAATGCATCGTCATGAAAGCCGGATTCTGTAGCAAAGGTTTATTTACTAGGCGCTTCAAAGTCGCTCTTTCAAACCTCTTCATCTCCATCTTCTGCTTCAGATGCCACTTCATTTTCTGAGCCATAATACTCGTCGGTTGGTAGTACAAAGGTATCGTACTTGCCACCACCATTGCTCCGGACTACCTGATCATCCTCATCGTCGCTTTCCGACAAACACGACCATTGAGACTTTGGTTCCGAGAGTCGAGCAACCAATCCTTCCTCCCACCTCATGGTAGGTACACTGCTTCTATATCCACTGCACCCCACAGCTCAGCTGAAGGAGGCTGTTTTGCGGGCCCTTCAGCAGAGCGCAATCAAGCCCAAAAAATGCAAAGTTACTCCGCTGTCCAATGTCCGTTGCAGATGTGGAGCGCATATTTAACGTTGGTGTTCGAAGGTGTGTTGCGTCTCATCTCATCTCAAAGTGCCACAGCAACGTGGTGTCCTCCCTTGTAAGAATCATCCTCGTGACTCCAAGTGTACCGATGAACTACGATCTGCCACTCTCTTCAACCAAAGTTTATGCGTGGACGAAAGTAGCCGCTAATCTGAGGCAACGCACTGTTGCCTAGGTCCTGTTCATACTTCGCGACGAGAGAGACTCGTCGCCTTTGCAAAACATGCAATTCGATTAAAACCGTGCCCTCACCGCCGAAATCTGTTATTTCTCTAGCGCCAATCGCTGTCGCTCTCGTCGCTCTCGTTGCTGCTGTCGCCTGTTCACGCTTTACGCTTTAGACGGGAGCGGCAGGAATAACTGGGCGACGGACGGAGTGTGGAGTACGTAATTAACACATTAACAACATCGCGCATTTTGCAGTGGCGCGCGCGTGGGACAATTGATTACTAAGCTAGCTGCCGCGTACGCATCATTTATGCGGTGTGTTGTATCCTACAGGATCGCACTTTTTGCTGCCTCCCTTAGAAGAAAATCGATTTGAAGTTCCCATCAAAAATGATGCGCGTCGTCCCACGCGGCAGCTTTTATGCGCAGCATAAATGCTGCCTGTTGTCGTCAATGCGTTAATTACGTACTCAATTACTCACTACTTCCGTCGCTCCTTTCGCTTTTCTCACTCTTTCCGGTCGGTGCTGTCGCCTGTTCATACTTTCCGGCGCTGCCGTCGCCTCATCGCTCTTGTCGTTGCCGCAGCGAAGTATGAAAAGGGCCATAATGGCAAAGACCTATCGTGACACACCTCTTGCCGTGAAAAGGCAGGAGTGGGCAGGTAAGGCAAATCTTTCCTCTCTCGCTTCATCCCCTCCCGGCCTCTCAGGACGCGGTTTTCTCGCTCGTAATCGCTTCAGTAGCAATTTCCAACTCCTAACCCGGTCGCTTTGCTTTGAAAGTCGCGATCGTTCGTTCACGAATTCAGCCACTGATGGCTGCATACGGTGCGGGATGTGTGCCGGTGGTGAGCCCGTAGTGATGCTGTAGGCATAGTTTTTTGGGATCGTAGCCTAACTCCGTTCGCGGCTCCGAGTACTGCATGGACACAAGCAAGCTAGGCCACACTTGGCAGACTGCGCTTTCCGGTGGAGCAGGTCTGCTACTATCGCTCTTGAGTGTGCTTTTCTTTGCAGGAACGTTGGCTAATGACTCAATCACACCCCATTATGGGCAAAGCTTCCGTCTTTTTCTTTTTTCTACTTTTGCAGACTCAGAACAATTCATGTAAGGTCCATTCCTGTGAACTGAAGTGAAGAAAGAACGTTATTGGGACATGTGAAGATGGATTGCTTGAAAGCAAGTAACCCTTTAAGGATATGATGGAAAAGTTGTTTCAGAGATCGTTCCAATAAGGAGAAGGGTGCCATTGAGCCTCACAAGCGGGATGAGTGGCGATGTTGTTTGGATCTCCTGGGTGATGCTAGGATACGACGATCTTCGACTATACCCTACTCTTTACTTCAATATCAGGTAGGAATACCTTGGTGGAATGGCATTGTTGCCATTTCATGAACAGGCTGAATTTACAACATTTACAGCGTAGTCGCCAGAAAAAGTTAGCGATTTTAAGATGCATTGCCAGTTTGACGTCTTAGGACCCATCACCCCAACGCTAACCACTTTCTGTCTACCTCCTTATCAATGTGTGGTTGAGCTGTGCAGTATTTAATGAACACTGCTTGTCGCCGTGCTTTTAGCAAGACGTTTGACTACATTTTTGCACTCAACGGACTTTTTGCTGTAGACTCTCTTCTCCGTCATTCGAATGATTTTCGTTTTCACATTCAAAAACAAAATTTGCGGAAAGACGGTTTTTGAATGCCAGCTTCTTTAACAATTTGGCGACATTTATTGTGCTAGAACTCGATTTAGCAACGAGTTGTCACGGAACATAACGAATGAGTATTTATTTTAAACGATTTGCATTATCGTGTAATACATTTTCGTTTGAGAGATGTGGTTCACACAACTATAGCTCCTATCGTGGACCACGGCTCAGGCAAAAATGAAGAAACAAATGTGCTGATCAACCTTTATACCTCTATTCACCCATAAAGCTTTAGACTAACTAGCTGTTTTACTGTTTGTTGTTGTTGTAATTGCAAATCTACTAGTAGCACTAGCTTTAGACGAATATATGTGACTGCCAATGGGACTATCGAACCAACAATACGAGTTGAGGGAAAGGAAAGATGGAGAGTGGTTAGTGCCATATCTAATTATTTAAATAATAAGGCAGCTTAGCTTAAGCTTGTAAGTGCTACCACCCAGTACAAATAATATCAGTCCTTCCATGTCGAAACGGCAAAGGTTCTACCACGATATTCAGTCAACTTTCGTTTGCGAATGCTTGTCAGTGAATAAGCATTGAGAAAGAAAAAATTGTCTCAAGAAATTGCAACTTGGAAAACAAATCTCTTCAAGAAAACCAGTGTATAGCAGCTATAAATGCGAGAGATTTGGTAAATCAGGACTTGGTTTTAAAGCACTTAACGGTAGGAATACTTGTTCATGCAATCTAGAAAGAGATAGCGCTCTTGCAGTGTATTAGTGGTGAACTTTTAGACAAAAACAAACTGTCAAAAGAAAAGTCCAGATTTTGGTTAGCGATAAATTCAAGAAACGTTACCTTCATAGTACCCAAGCGACGAGGGGCTTCGTTCAGTTCTCTGATGTTATTCAATGTAATAAAGACTGGCAGCGAACTTACAGTGTGGATAGTATTGCGCTGAAAATGGGATAGGCTAAAGTCTGAACGAAAAAGTGGTGGATCCACGACCCGGCGATTGACTGGTTGAACGCACGTATGGTCTATCTAGATTGTGCCACGGATCTGGACGGCCTTTTTTTTCTGTACATAAACCAGCACTTGTACTGATATTCATAGAGCTATCAGGGATAGCGGCTGTAAATTTCTCTGTTAAATCGCTCTATGTCGTTGATGAATCGGGTCCCTGATTAGAGACTTTGTTTTTGTAAAGAATCGCGACCGGAGCGTTGTTACAGATGCGAAGTGCAGTATGAGACGGTCGCCCCAGAGCATCGACTGCTGATCTGCACCGCAAATATCGCCCCTCCGAGGCTGAAGCAGGTCGAGCGATGTGGTGCAGCAAGATTCAAGTGGTTTTGAATGATAGAGAAGGAAGTAGCTGTGATGTCTCGCGTGCGATCACCGACAGGCACGACTGTCGATGAGACTTGGAAGAAAGCGAAGTACACAATTCGTCAAGCTGTACTGTCCGAGCTCGGCATTATGAAGGTCGGACGACGCCGCTGCTTCAAGGCCTTTTTGTGACAGTCTCAGGATCGCCTGGGTGTTGACATTTGTTTATGGTATATGTGACCCAATCTTGAGCATTGATCGACTTCGTTGTCGCTTCTAAGCAGCGATTCGATCACTCCTCCTCTGAATATGCCCGCTGACTTGCTGCCGTGATGAAACTAAGGTAGAGGATCGTGTAACGCTGGTGTTGAGCGTATGCTGAATCGTATAATTTCGCCGTCACGTACAAAATTTTTCGAAAAGATGATTTTCTCCTAGTCTCTTCTACAAGCGGGACAGCAAGACGTTGACTGACTTGTGGAGAGCCGCGATTGAAGTCTTGCCACAAATGCGAAGGTCGTGTAGTATGGCAGAGTCGCCATGCACTGTGAACCACTGATCGTGTCACAAAATCGAGATACAATTTGCTAAACCAAACCAGCATGTTCAAGTGGTGACAAATTAGAGAAAGGAAGCAGCCGTGATTTCTGGCGCTCAGATACCGACAGTCACGATGATTGGAGACACCTGGAAGAGGGCTGCCGACACTACACCTCTCTACACGGTCTACAATCTGCTTTAGAGGCCTGGAATGAGCGAGGTCGTCAAGCAGACATGGCTGTAGAAGAAGAAGATGAAAAAGAAATCAGGATATCCGATGACTTGCAGAAGTACTGCGCAGCCAATAAGGCTACAAAGAAAATCGTAACCGTGGCAAAATCCGCCCATAATAAGAAGCTCGAGTTGCGCAAAAGGTCAGTGTTACCGTGTCAACTCGATAAAGAGCCATCTCCAAACCGAGGATATTGAGGTGCTTTTCGACGTCAATGATGAGGACTGCTACCGTCTTACAGAGTATGAGTAGGGAAAATAAAACCATGGCGCGATTACTCCGGAGAAATCTCAACTTTGGAATATTTTCCCGCTGTCCCGTCCACCACTCCTACCTTCGGTGCCGCCCAGAGGCCGGATTCTACGACTTACGTAACTTTAACGGAGAACTGTAAGCGAAAAGCTCAGATAACGCGGCTTATGAAGTGATATGGTGAGCGACAAACCGCGTTATCTGAGCTTTTCGCTTACAATTCTCCGTTAAGGTTACGTAAGTCGTTGATGAGTCCGGCCCAGAAGGTAACCGTGGAAGAAGCTGAAGCGGCTAAAAAGAGGATTAGATCAGTCAATGTGACCGCTCCCGATGAATTTTCATCAAGTCTATGGAGCTCAAAGGTTACGCTTTGAATTCCATAGACTTGCTTTGAATTACTTTGAATTACTTCGAAAGGTTACATAGTTTACAAAAACATCACATACGTGCATACGTCACATATCACACCGGCCTCTAGGGTCCCTTACATAACAGGACACGAGGATGAACATGGAAATTTTTTCTTAACAGTACAAAGTGCTCAAAAATTGCCCGCGCAGGGTACGACGCAGTCCACAACTACTAGCAGAACTGGATTTCGGGTTCCGTATCCGAATATGTTACACAATTATGCCATACGCAACTAAATTCCAAGTTTGAGCTCATGAATGCTTACAGAGCGGTGATGGCAAAACGAAATACGAATCGGTCATCACCAGCGTGCACCTTTCTGGTCACAGCGCTTTTTTATCGCAAGCGTTTTCAATGTTTCTCGTCGAATGGTGTATAATGCCATAAAACGATACAAGGAGCTTGGGAGTTTATCAGACAGGAGTAATCGAGGTAGGAAGTTGACTGCTGTCACTCCAGAAACGATAAGAAAATGGCTCAAGAACTCAATTTTTCTGCAAGCAGTGTTAGAACCATCGTCAGAAAGAAGCGTAAGATGTATCCATATCGTATTCAATATGTTCACATGCTAACTGAGAGAAACCTTAGCGACTACGAAGATGCAAGAATTTGCTGAAGTGGTTCGCGAATGGCACACACCGAAAGTCTTCGCCCGGGAGCCCATGATGAGTCGTCAAAACGGTCGCATTCTCATACAAAATGTTGAAGCTGCTACCGACGGGAAACTACTCAGCAGAACGGCACATTCGGCTTCAGTTATGGCTTGGTGAGCGATTACTTCAAACGTCAAGTTCCCATTCGTTTTTGCTGAATCCGGCGTCAAAATTAACAAGGACGAGGACTAGATAACGGTTTTGGAAAACGTGTTGAAGCTCTGGGCCCATGCGCACTCCATTAATGACAAATGGTGCTTCCAGCAGGACTCTGCGCCTGCACACAAATCGAGGACAACGCAGCAGTGGTGCAAACGTGAGCTCCTGGATTTTATTGCGGACGAAGTCTGACCTTCAAATTCACCGGATTTGAATCCTCTCGATTTTTCTGTCTAGTCACTTATTGAATGCAAAATTTGCTTTACTCATTACGCAAGATTGTCTTCTCTGAAAGCTTCCATGACTGAAGCATGGAAGAAATGAGACTACCTTCGTGCCACCTGTGACTCGTCTGAGGACGTGAGAATTGTGGAAAGGCTGCCTCTTTGAATAGCCTTGACATTTTTTTACTAGTAAGAAAATAGTGAAGTTATGTGTTAATTTCCGTTGTCAAATCCGCATTTGTGTGGAAGTTACGCTGTGATATCTTTGTGCGGGTAATTTTTGCGCACCCTGTATAAGGAGATTATGAACATCAACAAGCGAGTTCTATGAAAGGGCCTGGACCTGACTAAAACTCAGTAAGGGAGGCGCAGAGGATTGGAATGCCTATGTAGGCGGGGAGGGGCTGTTGCCGACGAGTGTGGGTCTGAATTTAAGAGTGTCATCACTAATTGCGACGACCTATGCGCAGCGCGGCAACTCCGCGGCCATGTCTGCCGACTCCCGGCGTTGAGGCGCCACCAGCACGACATCCTTCGCCGCACTCCCGACGGCATCCATGTTTATGGGGCAGTTGAGAGGTGAAAACGAAACAGGGCAGATTTCTACAACACATTTTAGAAGCCTGCAAATCCTTGAGATCTAGAAGTCTATTCTCATTGAATCTCCTTGCAGAGTTGCTTTACTTTTACCCGTTCTAGTCGTTTCATTTACCCCTTTAGGATTATTTTTAGCTCTTCTTATGTATTCTTGCACTAAACTGGCAACTGGTTTCGACTTTATTTCTGTACCTAGAGTTCCATCCTTAGTTTAGATCCATTTTCCAAAATCATTTCCAAGTCCAACACAGTCTTCCTTGGTATTCGTTCGATCCCGTCTTTAGTGTCTTGTCCTAACTTCTTGCCAGCTACGGTCAATAAGCCTAGCCGTGCTCTTTAACTTGGAAAGTAGCCAATAGCGTTTCGGTCAAAAGAGAACCTGAGTTGGCTAAATACCTTAGCAAAAACCACTGGGAGCTTCAACCAAATTCCAAAGAGTCGCCGCGTTCACTGCGCCGGCTTCCGCACATGCGACAATGATTGGTGACGGCGCCGGAGTGGCTATTTACAACGTGGCGGTGGCTGGCGCAGCCGCGATGACCATTCATAAGTGCGGTCTGCTCCGGAACCGACACGCGGCCGGCAACAGGACCAACAAGGGAAGCCCATGAACTTCCCCCAAAGATTCCCAATGACACCTATATGGTCTTGTAGGGCATCGGACGAGGATCACAGAACTGTGCTTCGTTTTTGCTACGGCCAGTGGGTGGTCCGAAAATGACAAGAAATGGTACCGCGTCAGGGCGGGCTGATAAGGCAAAAATGACACCTGGAATGGCCCTGTCTTGCTCTGAACTTGACTTACAAGCTTACAAAAGGTGAGCTCAAATTACAGCTTGATTATAGTAATTTCCTACGTTTCCTAGACGACGCTGCAGTGTACATTCAAATGATTCATTCGCCGCCGCCTTCGACAGCGACTAGATTGCCGAGTGGATAGCGAGGCGTACTTACGGGAGGGGGTCGAGGGTTCGTTTCCAGGGCGGGGTTTCTGCGTCCCTAGGTGGGCTGTTAGCGTCTTTGCATGTGAAGATTACATTCTGACTCCGGTAAGGTACTCTCCGCGTCCTAACCCCGCTTTAAACTTGTTGTCAGATGTAGAACAAGCTGGTTTTGTTTCGCGGAGCGATATCGCGCATCCATTAAACGATGCTTGTCTCGCTGAGGAAGGTTCCGTTTGATGCTATCCCCATATGACCTCTTTGGTATGTTCTCAATTGCTTTTGGAAGTGTATCTCACCGTCACCTCATTCAAGAACAAGATCGACAAGCATTGATTTGACCCAGCCCCAAGACATGCTCGTCGCTCGTCGGATTTCCTCATAGATTGCTTTTTATTATTCTCGCAACCTTCACTAGTTCAGCTAACTGTTCCCAAATGCTGCATATTTTATCCAAATCGTGTGATTGGTCGCCTTGCTGTGCGTTTCTTCCTCACCATTCTCCTAGGGGTCGTTCTGAACTTCATGATGATAATCTTGCGTATCGATCGAGCGACGTCGCGTCGCCCCGTCGCGAATATACCTGTTATACCTTTTTTATACCTGTTCTGCAGCGAACACCTTATTGGTCGGCGATATCATCATCACCAGGCAATGATGATATCACCCTATTTCAACCACGTTCAATAACAAATTTTGCCCGCGCTGTAGATGATGCAGAGTATCCCACTTAGGTTAGATCACTCGACGGACACCTCTTTTATATATAGTGGTGATGGTGATGGTTATATATAAGCGTTGCATATAAGTACTGAGCATTACAAAGCAGTGACGTTAATGGTTGATCCAGAGAGAACGCCCATGATAAACTTACGGAAGTGAAAAATAGGTTCATGCAAAGGTACGCAGCAGGATTTCAAGTTTCACAAAAATTGATTTGGTAGTTACAGCACGACCAGTCGCCTGTGCGACGCTGCAATATACCAAAGGCCTTTCCGTAGGCTAGTGCAAGGTCGCGCGAAGTGCGAGAGACGCCGTTAGGCGTATCGGAGCACTGGTGTCTTATAACTCTCGAGTTCATTGTTCCGCCGAAGGCGCGTGTGGATTAGACGGCTGAGTGTGTAAGTCAGCAGACTCACGAGGGAAAGGTAGGGGTTTGGATCCTGCGTGGCGCAGGATTTTTGCAAAACCTCGTGTTCGTGTGAGGGTTAAATGCGCTGACAGTAGGGGAGGCAAACAACAGGTTTACATGTCGTTCAATCTTCATCTATACTGCCTGTCGTCCGTTCCTTTTGTGTGCCAGGGTGCTCCAACAGATTATGCTCGCTGTAGGAACACGAATAGCGTTTAGGGCTTTTATGAAGAAGTCCAACGCAGTGGTGTTTCTTTGAAAAAAATACCCCACTCTTTCTCTCTTCCTCCCTCGACCCCTCCTAAAATCCAGCCGACTCCAGAGCGGTGCTACGAAACGCATTAGGTGGCCGGCTCACGTAACTTTAGAGGACTAGATTATGCAAAACGGTCTCTGATCTTCGAATCTGTCAAGCTCGGAACTCCGGAGGACTCTCTCACCTGCTTGAATCGTGTAACTTCAAGCAGTCAAGTCGAATAGGTAGGCATGGAGTGAGACGCTTTTCGTCTTCATGACGACTTCTTCATCGCTTTTGATGGCTTCCTCCATTTCTCGTACCAAGGAAAACGTCTACATGAGGTTCACCTGTAGTCCGATGCCCTCACGTTTGCGAAATCGGTCAGCGTTCTCGCTCTCCTAACTAGTGCTTGGCGATGTGAACGTTGTAGTCTTTTGAATTTGAAATTAAACAATTACTTCATAGAAGTTGCAGACCTGGTTCACGCTCGTATACACGTATGGTGCAGGCTATATGTAAAGGGAGAAAGAACTGCCTCGCCCAGCGGTGAATTCACCACTGCTTGAAATGGGGCGACATCTTCATCTCGTGGCGATGCTGATAATTGCTTGCGATAAGATGTTTGCTGCAGAACAGGTAACACCAACACCTCGTGACGGGGCGACGTGAAGTGTTCATACGATATAGGGTGGAGTATGATAAGATGTTTAATGATCAAATGTTAATCGCGTGCCGTTTATAGCGCAGCGATATCCAGATGAGAGAGTGACGCAAACATCGCATCGCTTCGACAGTGGGCTTCGCGTTGCCACACGAACGCTCTGAACGACGCCTTACACGCTTATGGGAGACGGGTCGGGAGAATTGCAGATAAGAGCACTTGCACTCACTCCCTCTGTCCATTCATCTTTAAGGTTATTTGGGATGCAGAGCACCAATTTGGCAACCAATTTGAAACGATAGATTAAAACAAACGATAGAACGACAGAAGGTCACGACGGATATGTGTAAGTTAAAGGAGTAAACGCAAAATAACCGTCCCAGCTGCCTTTCACCACTCCAAAGGTCGAGGAGAGGTCGAAAGAAAATTTTTCGCTCAAACATCGCTCAGGAGTTACTTGAGGTGCTGATCACGGATATGACAGCTATTTTTAAAATTTCGGTCAATTACGGTAGGTTACGGTAAATATGGGTGTACTATAGCTGTGAACGTTAGTGGGATCGCTTTCTTCTCCAATATTGTCCAACCTTCGACTTAACTTTGATGAAAATTAGGACAAGCAAAGTGATAATTTAGAAAAATAGTGACAGATTCGTGGTCAGTAGCTTAAATAGTTTCCGATAGGGACATTCCAGGTGAAACTTAAGCCTTATCAACCCGCTCTGAAGTGATACCATTTTTACCGTTTTCGGGCCACATAGTGGCCCTTAGCAAAAACGAAGCACAGCTCTGTGATCCTCGTCCGATGCCCTACAAGATAATAAAGGTCTCTAAACATCTTCTTCAAGGTCATCTTTAAACCCCCTCGTAAGACCAATCCCGAAGCATTCCTAGAGATCCTTTTATACCCTTCAACCAATGGAATGAAGCAGCGGCTGCCAATGTTCGCTGAAAACAGCTGAGAGTTGATTCTGGAATAGATTTCTATGCTCAGTACAGTATCGAAGGAGCATTGGTGCAACAGAAATGCCACCCCGCAAACAAGCAAGCTTAACGATAAAGAATGTGACACATGTGCCAGCGAAATAGCACTTCTAACACAACAATTTATAAATAATCCCAAATTGATGAGCAAAATGAACTCCTAACGACCAATGAGCATAATGAATTTCACTAGTACACGAGTCCCTATGAACCAGTGTTGCAGAGTCTAGTAGGTGAGCATTGAATTATGCTGACTGGTTGCTTGGCGCACTCTAGAATTGCAGTACAGTTGTAAAATTTGCCCCTTAAATATGCATAGATTCTGCTCTGTTGATAATAAGTACAAAAGTTAATGGACGTTCAAGCAATGCTTAGTTTATGGGAAACTGAACTGGTGCGAACTTTCAAAACGAGCTTTATCTTTACATCAGGAATGGCTTGCAAAGCAGCGCCCGTCAGAGTATGAGGTGTACGTGGAAACAGCAGTTGACAAGAACTACTCAGACTACTTTGTTCCGGATTCATTCAAAATCAAAGTTATTGTCGATGCCATTGGTAAGCTCGTTTCCGTTTCTCCAGACAAAGAAAAGCAAATAATTATCCTTTTACTTGTAGGATAAATTATAATCGCGGTCTGGTGCGCACATTAATGTTGCATTTCCATCACAAAACTTGTTTAATTGTATGCACCCCTGTAAACTAGGCAGAATATTTTTTACAAAACTGAGGGAACTAATTATAAAATATCCTATCCTATTATATAAAGGAGTTAGCGGTTGTCCGCCCGTCAGTTTGTCCATCTGTCCCTCCCTCCCTCTGTCCGTCCGTCCGTCTGCTCTTCTGTCTGACCTTTCCTAGAAGTCGAGTAGCAGGTGTCCGTGTTCAGACGTGGTGCCGCTCACGCCGTGTCAAGACCGTCAGAAGAAGTGCCAGCGATGTCACGAATAGGGCGTTCGAGTTCAAAAGACATGCCAGCGACGTTGCTCAACAGGCGTCTGGTTTAAAAAGAGGTGTCATCGACGTCGTGCTAAAAGCGCCCGGATTCAGAAGGCATGTCACCGATGTCGCGCATTGGGTATTTGGGATCAGAAGAAGACATGTCGCCGTCGGTTACACGCCTGCCGAAACCGCATGCTGTTTAATAGGCGTGCGGTTTCAGCAGACGTGTAACCGACGTCGCGCAAGGATTGCTGTCTGTATTCAGAACCGGTGTCACCGATGTCGCGCTAAGAGCAACCGGGTTGAGAAAACATGTCACCGACGCTGTTCAACAGGCGTCCGGGTTCAGAAGACGTGTCACCGATGTCACCTAATGCGGGTCTGGGTTCAGAAGAGGTATCACCGATGTCGAGCAACGGGTGGGATTCCGAACACGTGTAATGGGAGACCATTAAAGGGGAGACACAGTAAGTAGGGGTCCAGTAAATGGTGGGAGGACCAGTGAAGGGTGGGGGACACCAGTAAGGGTAGGACCTTTAATGGGAGCCAGTGAAGGTGGACAAGTAAAGAATAGCACTAAGGTGAGGGTTGGGAAGAGGGGGGGGGGGGTGGACGGAAACTAGTGAAGTGGGAGGGCGCTGTTAAGGGGGAACCGGTAAACGGGACCACTTAGGTGAGGGGGACTGCAGTAACTTGGTGGAGCAAAAGGAGGGGCAGTGAACGGGAACCAATGAAGTAGGAGAGTCCTGTGAAGGGAAGGACAGCGATAAAGGGGGAACCAGTGAGGGTGGAACCAGTAATAAGGGCCAGTGAAAGAAGTTGCTAAAAGAGGGGGACCAGTGAGGAGAGTACTAGCAAAGGTGGGGCCAGTAACAGGAAGGGGGATCATTGGAAGGAACCTGTTAGGGCGGACCAGTATTTTTTCTCACCATCGACCAACGTGCATGTGACAGGAACGTCGTACAACGTGCGTCTAGATCAAGATGTGGCAAAGATCAAACATCGCAAACCATGCGTTGGATTTTCAGATGACCTTTGAAAGGCAGCGAGCGTGTGCGTGTACATGCATCTCACTCTCACTGCTGACTAATGCTCACTACATTTTTCTGCTTGTCTCTGCCTGCACATGGATAAGGGGGTATTGTGTATTGTCTGGGGGAGGGAAGTAGGTTGAGTGACTTCGGGAATCGGAGGATTATTATTGCCGTCGGATATTTAGCGGTATAGAGCTCTCACAAGATTATCACAATCTGTTCCTCACCACGTAGAGAACGTGTACTTCGGAGAATAAATCGGCGTAAGTGCGATAGAGGGTGGATAGGCTTCATAGGAGCAGTTTTGAAGATTGTGCCCTCTGCCCCGCTTTCCGGTAAAACCCGTTTTTCACTGTAACGCGAGTAAGAAGGCCTAGACTGGGTGTTCTATACCCAGGTTTGGGGCGAAGCCCCAACCAGACGTTCGGCAACCGCTAGGCCACTGAACGTCTGGTCCTACTTTATATAAAAGAGTAAGCGGTTGTGTCTGTCCTTCCGTCTGTGCTTCCGTCTGTCCGTCTGTCCATCTGGCCTTTCGTAAATGTCGAGTAGTAGCCATCCGGGTTCAGGCGAGGTGCCACCCTACGTCGCGTTGAGAGGGGTCAGAAGAAGTGTCGCCGATGTCACGCAAATGCGTCCCGGTTCCGAACATGTGTCATCGACGTCGTGAAGGCGAGCGTCCAAGTTCAGAAGAGGTGTCACCGATGTCGTTCAACAGCCGTCTGGGTTCAGAACACATGTCACCAATGCTGCGAAAGGCCTGTCCAGATTCAGACGACGTGTCACCGATGTCGCGCCAGAGGTTCCGGATTCACAAGACGTGTTAACGATGTCGCTCGCGCAAAGCATGTCCGGCTTGAGAAGACATGTCACCGAAGTCGTTTATCAGGTATCTGGGCTTAGAAGAGGTGTCACCAATGCCGCGAAAGTCCTGTCCGGATTCACACGAAGTGTCACTGATGTCGCGCAAGGCACGTCCGGCTTGAGAAGACATGTCAACGACGTTGTTCAACAGGCGTCCGGATTCAGGAGAGGTGTCACCGATGTCGCGCCTAGGTTCCGGATTCACACGACGTGTTACCAGTGAAGGTGGGACCAGTAATGGAGGACCGGTGAAGGATGGGAGTTCAGTAAGGGAGACCGGTAAAGGGTTGACCAATAAAGGAGAGACCAGTGAAGGTGGGACTGACTGAAGGTTGAACAGTGAAGAGGGGACCAGGTGAAGTGGGGGAAAGGTCCCATGAAGGGGGACAGGTGAAGGAGGGGGAGGGACCAGGTGAGAGGGGGGGGGGACCGGTGAGGAAGGAACCAGTAATGGTGACCGGTGAAGAGGCGGGAGGGTCCAGTGAAGGGGGACCGGTAGAAGGTTGACCAGTGAAGAAGGGACCAGGTGAAGAGGGAGCGGTGGGGAATGGATCAGTAATGGGAACCGGTGAAGGGGGTGATGGGAAGGGGCCTAGTAAAGGGGACCAATAAATGGGCTACCAGTGAATTACCACTCAGAGGGGACCAGTAAGGGAGCCAATAAAAGGAAGACCATTAAAGGGAGTTCAGTAAAGGGTCCAGTAATAGAACCATTAAAGGGGGACTACTAGAGGAGACGAGTGAAGAGGATCAGTGAAAGGGACCAATAAGGGGACCAGTGTCGTCCAACGTGGCGTCAGAAGACGTGCTACAGACGTCGTACCACGAGTGTCGGGTGCAAAAGACGTGTAGTAGACGTCGTGACATATGCGTCCGGACTCAGCAATTGTGTCACAAACGTTATCCAATGTGCATCAGGATCCAGAAAACGTGCCACAGATAAGAGTTTCCACAGCATCCGTGAGATTTTCAGATGACCATTTAAAGGCTTCGTGCAACAACGAATGTGCGCGTACTTGATTCTCACCTCCGTTTTTTGCCGGCACATGGGTAAGGGGTATTGGTGGAGTGGGTGGGAGAGGGGAGAATGAGTAAAGGAGTCGGAGTAATGTTATTCCCATCGGATTGTGAACCGTATCGAGAGGTCTTCCAATACCAATTGGTTTCATTATAGTTTCCGCAGAATAAGCACTTCGGATGAATGCTCTCTGTCCGTTCCTCGTCATGTACCCCGAGTACTTCAGAGAATGAATCATGTACGTACGATAGAGGCTGAGTAGGCCCCATAGGAGATTCTATCCTAGCGAATCCCGCTATACTGTTCTTTATTGCAAAACCAATTTTTTTACCCTAATAAATGAGAAAAGGTCTAGTGAGGACTAGAAGACGGTCGAGGTGTTCTATTCTCCGCGTTTGGGGGCGAGGTCCCCAATCAGACGTTTGGGGGCCAGAACGACGATAAACGTCTGGTTATATATAGCCGAAAACGGTCGATTTCTGTTTGTTTGTGTGCACGGGAGTGCTGGAGGTATGTGTTAGGGGAAAGTGTGGGGATGGAGGGAAGGGGGGGGGGGTTGCAATTGTGTGGTGTCACCCACGTCGTGTTGAGGTCAGAAGATGTGTCGTCGATGTCACGCTGGGGTGTCCGAGTTCCGAACATGTGCCATCGTCATCGTTCAACAGGCGTCTGGGTTAAGAAGAGGTGTCATGAAAGGCCTGACCGGATTCAGACGACGTGTTAACGATGTCGCGCGAAGCACGTCCAGAGGAGAAGACATATCACCGACGTAGTTCATCAGGTGCCTGGGTTCAGAAGAGGTGTCACCGATGTCATGAAAGGCCTGACCAAATTCAGACGACGTGTTACCGGTGAAGGTGGATCCAATAATAAGGAGTGGTGAAGGATGGTGGTCCAGTAAGAAGGGACCGGTAAAGGATTGACCAATAAAGGGGAACCAGTGAATGTGGGACCAGTAATGGGAAGCGGTGAAGGGGGTGGGGGTCCAATGAAGGGGACCAATAAATGGGGTACCAGTGAAGGACCAGTCAAGAGGGCACCAGTAAGGGAGCCAATAAAGGGAACACCAGTTAAGGGGGTCCAGTGAAGGGTCCAGTAATAGATCCATTAGAGAAGGACAATAATTAATAAATAGTAATAAATAACAAATAATAAATATGAGTGTTTCAGAGTATGAATCGCGTACGTGCAATAGAGGGTGAGGCCCCTTAGCCCTGGTTTATACTTGCGTCGCTGCGCGGCCGGCACGATGATCGGGATAGATATCGACATGGCGGCGCGAAAAATCGATATCTATGGCGATCGTTGTGCCGCGCCGCATGGAGGCGCAAGTATAAATTAGGGCTTAGGAGCAGTTTTGAAAACTTTGCCCTACCGTGTTCTGCTATACCATTCTATAAAGCAAAACCAGTTATTTTACTGTAATGAATAAGAGAAGGCCTAAAGAGGACAATAAGACGGTTGGGTGTTCTATTCTCCTTGTTTGGGACGAAGCTCGCAACCAGTCGTTTGGCGGCCCACAGGCTGTTATAAAATATAATACAAAAACATAGGTTTTTGGCAGGTCTAAAAAGTGTTTTCCAGAAGTTTTTAGAGAGTTTTCCGTGCAGCTAAATCGTGACACTTGTTTTTGATTGGTAGTGCATGTAGCGCTGAGGTATTCCCGTTTGGGTACCGACGAAAGAGTATACCTGCGGGCCAAGAGGCAGAGCATAATTTGAGAGCGTGGCAATCTTAAGGTGCAGTCCTGCACAATGCGGATTAAGTCTATTTCAAACCGCACCCCTGTTGGAACCTATACTGCATTGACACTGCAGCATCACAACCACGCGTCGATCTACGTTGATGTCAGGCCTTCCAACACGCAGCTTCCTCGCTAAATGGGATGAATAGGGGACTGCCGCACTAGCAGAATGGAATAGCGAGAGGACTCAATGACAGGCAAGTCTTCCTATCAGGCTCACACCCTCGTCCCTTGCATGCAGCTGATCCCGAACGATCAGTGAAGAAACGACAAGGCCCACACGCCATTCTCGGAGCAGGATTTGAGAGAGTACAGAAAGGTCGGCGCTCGGCAGAGGCAAGGGTAGAGGTGCGTACTGAGCGCCCACAGCGGGCAGTGTGACACCAATGAGGTGCCCTTTATGGATTCGCTGCGCTCTCCGTTCAACGATCGCATTCGTAACAGAACTGGCCAAGCTACAGGCCTTTTAAAAGTTGTCATATTTGAAGAGTGCTCTAGAAGATCATGTGTGGATTCCTAAACGCTGGCGTTTTGGCATCGAATACAAGCGACGTGGTCTTCACCGTCACATCTACGACGAATTCGCTTGCTGAACCATCAACCACAGCGCACCGAAGCTGACAGGTTGTTGATCTATTCCTCCTTAGGTGGTGTTCTTAAGGGCTGGGCAATCTCGTTATCGGTTCTGCGCGTCAAAAACGGGACGGAACGACGATCGACGACGCCAAGCTGCAAGATTGGAACTCAGCACTACGGAGCCTGGAACTTGGAAGAGAGGCAACCAACACGTTACGACAAGCTGCAAGGTTGGGGCTTAGCACTATGATGTTGCGGAATGACCGAGCTCATTCCGTGAAAAAACTAGGGTCAACAAATGAGGAGAGAGCTCCGAGTTGGGGTTGTGGAATGACCGAGCTCATTCAGTGAAGCTGTTGAAGCCAGATTAGACGCGCGCTGACGCCGGGCGTCAAATGTGAAGCAAGCGCACAGCCACCCTGACGAAAAGACACACACTCTGCGGATTAGCCCTATCTTTCATCATTGGAGCTGTGTCAACGCTACTGAGTGTGCCCAGCTCTTCAGAGCAAAAATTTGCCTTCAAGGACTATCGCGTCGAGGTGGTAAACTGTGCCGCTCTTCATCCGCGAGCACTTCCAATAGTATCAACCACCACAAGTAGGATCTCATACAGATTCGCTCTTTAACGGCCTACTTGAGGCAAGTGCAAAAAACTAGGGTCAACAATCGAGGAGGGAGCTCCGAGTTGAGGTTGCGCGCCTTGGTACATGTCATGACTGACTAGGGAGGTCAACAAACGTTCAGTGGAGATTTTCAAATTTACCTATTGAGGTTTGCAGAGGATGGGAAGCACCGTAATGGTTTTGAATTTACTGCGGACATCTAACTAGGACAACTTTTTGTTCTTACTGTACCTGTCAGTCGTGTTCGAAAAAGTGGTTACAACGAGAGACAATCCTAAAACCACTAGATCATTGGATGAGTGCCATATGTGAATAGGACCAGAAAGTGAACTGGGGCTCTTAACGAAGTCGAAATAAGCTCCGCTCCACACCAACGACTATAGACTGAGCGGAGCCAGCAGTCAATGAGCGATTGCGGTTCTGGCACTGGTAAGTGACTCACTTCTATAAAACTAAAATATTCTAGTCACATTTAACAATATTCTCAAATACTCTCCAAGGCTTGCATACCGAAGAAGCTGACCTAGCCGATTAATTGAGCAGAAGGTGCTGTTCAAAGGGTCGTATCAGCCTACGAATGCATTAGCCATGCCGGCGGCAGCCGAAGTTGTAGCGAATTTTCTTATGTTCTCATCGACGAGGCCTTTGTCTCAACAACAATGGCTCACCATTTGAAATAAAAATTAGGACCTCCGAAGTAGCAGTGTTATAGCTTCTTTCAAGCAGAAGCGGGATTCACGAAGAAAACCGTTAAAAACTCAGTATATGTGTACCAGACCAAATTTTGCCTCAATATGTACTCTTCTGAAAGTTTGACCATACGCCGAATACTCTTCACTCATTAGTTTTCCTCAAAGTTGTAAATAAGAAATTGCTTTGAAGATCTCAATCTGGCGGCGACGTTTGATGATCCCGTGTTGACTCTTACGTGGGGAAAAGAAAATACCGATGGTGAAAAGGAATTAAAATTGAGGTGCCAAGACAGGAACAGCATAGCTGTAAACGAGGAACTCAGCCACGCTGTGCAGGTAAAGTGTTCTATGTCACCTTGAGCTCTGAGACCGCATTCCAGGTGAGAGAATGCTGCAACCGCAGAAATTTTCTTTGCTCTTAGCCTTTCACAAAAAGCCTGAGTTCGGAATCAGGCAGTCAAATAGTATGGTCGCTGTTCTTCCATAAGATTTGGTTTTAAATTAACTTCACGACAACGCTTTTACCAACTCAGTCAAGCTAGCGTTTACATGACCAGTCTGACACAGCCGACGTTTACTGCGATGCAAACTTCTGGAACAGTGCAGTCGCCTCTTCTTCTTCCGTGCGCTGGCCAAAGTAGGTCTTCAGCTTCCTAACAAACAGAACCCTAAAGAGGGAACTGCATCATGTGGTAAGACTTGAAATACTCATTATGAATATTAAAGATCTACGTGGACGAACCGTGGACGCGATTTTAGGTAATCAGCACAGCTATAGGGCCTGTTCATACTTCGCGACAAGAGCGACAAGAGCGACTGGGGCGACGGACATAGTGTGGTGTACGTAAATAATTGCGTACTCCACACTCCGTCCGCGACGAATGTAGTGTGTTAGGCGTAATTATTTACGTACACCACACTACATCCGTCGCCCCAGTCGCTCCAGTCGCTCTTGTCGCTCTTGTCGCTTTTGTCGCTCTTGTCGCGAAGTATGAACAGGCTCATAGCATTACTGCACCAACTGCTACTATAACGTTGGAAAGCGTGTCTGCCTCACAGAAGTGGGACAGGGAGCTATTCCCACCACTAACTACGCTTTCACATTTCACAATTTGTCATCGATGAAACGCTTTATTATCGATCCCTACACATTTTCAAACAAACGCAGCAGACAACTGACATATTTTTGAGCTTTTGATGATTGAAAAGCGTAAAGGATAGATAAATAGAGGGTAAGGTGTAGAACGACTAATACTACACGATGGTTGGCTTGATCGGTAATGGTGAGCGAACTTATTCGGTCACCATTATCGATCATGCGCTACCATCTTGGAAACCGCTTAAACGTGTTGGGCGATGGAAAGACACATATTAGGTGTAATGGTCAGTCTGTTCAGCTGCCGACAGTACAGGCCTACGGTGTGGACTACGTTGCGTGACAGCAGCTCTTAATAAATAACGCGTTGGCAATCCCACCAAACGCAATCCACAACCTTCAGCAAATCGACCTTCAGATGCGGCTCAGGCTGCTCACCCTTGTCAACTCAGTGTCGGCTGTGGTCGATGATAAGTACAGATGCCACTCCTCATCACCTATGATTACGGAGGTCAGCCAGTTCTTGCTGCGCCTGTACAAAAGCAATTTGGCTCGTCACTTCCGCACGTCGCCGGCGATCTGCACCAACCCGTGCAGGTTACCTAGTTGTCGCAGTTGATCGTGACCGTGGTAAGGAGTACTCTTAAGCTTGATGTCAGTTACATACATGTGGTTTGCCGTGATCCTGTTTCCACCACCCGTTGCAGTAGCTCGCTGTTTGCTTTGAATGGACGAACAGAGCAGATCCCTCGAGGTTGAAATCATCGCTACGTAAGTGAGTCTTATGCAGAGCGATCAGACACCGTACTTCCACGAATGCAGCGTTGATGCGATGAGTGATGAGCTGAAAGATGATTAAACTTGCACATACTTCTATATGCCCAGCAAAGGTTGATGTGACACAGTGTCAGAGAAAAGGGCGCACATAGAGAAAAGAAGAGGACTTATTTCCCTACAACCTAATGGATAGTGTAGCAGTACAAAAATCTTTTGCATCAGTCTATGGCATGGTACCCCTAACAACCTTACTACAAAACTGCTAAACCAATGAAGGATTAAAATACCAACACAGTTGGACTCAAAACCATTAAAATTGAAGAGGGGATGGTAGAAAAAATGAAGGCAACAATCCTCTCCCTGTCTGCTCCACGGTACGAAGTCAACTTTTCTCGTCCGCAATACCCATTTTGAGTCGGACTCTATAGCCAGTCGTCTCATCGTAATCGGAGGATGTCGATGATGCTACCGTAATCAAGGAAAAGACTTAACGTTCGAATTTCACCCGCAGTGCCTTATCATGCCAGTCAGATTAAAAACATCGGAAAACACGCTGAGGAAAGCCACATATCAGGTTTGGTGTGCATGACTGTAACTATCGTTTGCTCCACCACGCGATTTACATCTCTCTTCAAGGTTCCATAGAAAGTGAAAATATTTTCTGATGAGAAGTTTTTCGCCGCAATGGCTTACCACACAAGGAATCAGAAGCCTTATTTAGCACAACATTATTTCAAGCGCCTTTTCAGGGCCTCATGTATAAGGTAGAGCTCCCGCCCTCTTGCTTCACCACCGAAGCCGAACTTGTTGTAAACGCCAGTAGGATTTACAAACAAGAAAAACACTATATAATATTAAAGGAGTCAGGTAGGAAACACGAAACAGTCGTCTTTTTGATTTTTTTTTGAGATTGCAGTGTTGCTTGATCACAAAAACTAGTTTGGCAAAAACTCTTGGTTGATAACCAAAAATTCTGCAAACTTCTTAAGCAGTAAGCAATAAGCATAGAAAAACATCTTGGATAGTATTGTGATCACGAATACTGTTTAAAGAATTTTTTCTACGTTATTAGGGCTCATTTGTCAGCTGCATTGAACTATAAAACACTATTGTTTAGCGTACAATTAGACCTACAGCGCTTCAAAGTTATGGCTTTCCTAATGATATGTGGGTGGCCTCATTTTTAAAAGCTAGGTTTTAATCATCCACATTTGAGCACTGCCAATGCGAAGTGGTTGTGGTTTTCAAGAACAGGTTATTCCGTATTAATGTAGCATGTTTTCCTCCGGGATTCGTTGATTGATTGCATCGTGCGCACCGTTTAAGAATGCTATAATTATGCATTGTGTGGTTTTGGAGAACTTCAAAAAAGTTTTACAAGGCCACTAATGAGGCGAAGAATAAGGAATGGCGGAAGTGAATAGGAAGGAGTTAGTGTAAACGGGGGTTTTCTCTACACATTTTCTGAACATGCGTGCCCACCTTAGATTTTTGTGTTGAAAAATGGCATCATACAGTTGTTTGAAAGGAAAAACAAATAAGCACCACCTTTTTCTAGCCGCAGCCTTCCTTCATACAGCCCTCATAGTTAGAATGCAGCGTTAAAAGAGGTGATAGGGCCTCAGCACATTCTTTGAGGCATAGCTTCGGTGCTTATCTTTAAGCATGGGGCAGAGACGCAGAGTCGCCGCGCGAGACAAAACTAGCCTCGCGCAGCTAGCCGCTGATGTGCCGCCTACGCGGCAGACGCGGTGGCTGCGGAAGTAATCCTTCAAGACATTGTTGCCGCATTGCCGCGTTGGTGATTTAGCGAGCGGGAGGAGTGCCGCGTGAACTCTAGCACGATGCGCGTACGCGGCTGCCGCAAAAGTGTGCGGACGGCTTTACATCATTATTGCGGTCGCCGCAATTTTGCTGCCGCAGCGTTCTGCCTTCTAGTTGAGCCACTAGGCAGCGTGTCAGGAGGTACACCTGCCTCCTGTTGGGCGTGTGGGCGCCGCCAACCGCAGATGAGTTCGATGGCCGTTATGCGTTTACGGCACTTCTGAGTCCACGACGAAGCCTCTAATTCGACATACCGCTATTGTAGGGCTTTCATCAAAGTAATCATAAAATTTATCGTTGCGATTGTGCTTCATTGTTTCCTTCATCTTTTAACGGGTATGAACAAGCGAATTAATCCATCTTCCTCACAAACGTGCAAACGAAAGAACACAATTAATTACCATATGATTTGAAAAACAAGAAACGGGAGAACGTAAACGAAGCAGTCTGCTCTCTCCCTAACACTCCGCCCCAAAAATGGAACCTGCAGAGCTTCCATTTAGTTGGTGTCATTTTCTTTACCAGGCCACCGACCGTGTATGATGTGAATCAGAATTTATCGTAGAATATAGGAGTGTCCAAAGTGCAGAACGGCCATTGAACTAGTCCGCGACTAGCCGCGCACACTCCCAGCAGGAGGCGTGTGTAACTTCCGACCATCTCCTCAGTGGAGCGCAGAAAGAAGGCGGGAAGGCGAATAGCAACAGATCAACAGATTCCGACTAGAAAGAGTACAGTGCCTCTGCCGCTTGTCGCCGCCGCTTGCTGCCAGCAAGACTCGAGTGTGCGTGAGCGGCTCTCCACACGAACTTTGCGATTCCATCGCTTGCCACCGCAAACGTGGTTTAAAGGGCTCCACACACTTCTGCGGCGTTGCCGCAGCCGGCAGCCGGCAAAAGTGGGGCGGAGCCCTCAAGTTGCGGCGCTCCTCCCCACTGTGACGGCCCGTTCTCCGGCGCCGTCGCAGCGAACTCCAGTCGGGACCTACTCGCATAGAAGGAAGGCGCGCTCCGATGAGAGACGCGCGCCCGAATGAAGAACTCAGCTGAGTATCTCCATCGTCACCAGCTCTCCGGCAACGTCAGCTCTCCCCAAGGAAACTAAACTTAGAAAAAGGAAACTAAACAAGCGAAACAGCTAAATCCAACACAAGAACGAAAGAAATCAACCCAGACGTCGCCCGGATCCTCCAGAAATAATCAGCTGATAGCCATAATCGATATCCTAATTTAAAGGACGCATGTGTTTCCACTTCGTGTTCCCCGTCGCGATCGGCTAGAGCGCAGACAACTCTGCCTGCGGCATTGCCGCACCGACGGCAACAATGATTTCAACCATTGTTGCCGTCGATGCGGCAATGCCGCAAAGGTGTGCGGGTGCGGGACGGCGCCGGCTGCCGTTGCCGGCGGCCTCTGCGTCCTTGCCCCATGTTGAAGGATAGGAATGCGGCAACGCCGCAAAAGTGTGCTGAGCCCTTAAGGCCCCCGCAGACTTTTGCGGCGTCGCCGCTGCCCTATGCTTAACCATAGGGCAGAGACGCAGAGCTCGCCGCCAGCGGCACCGGCGGCACCGGCGGCGTCGCTGGCGGAAATGACTTGAATCATTCCACCCGGCGGCGCCGCTCCAGCGTCTGTCTGTCTGCGCTCTGCGCTCTGCCCTTTCGCGGCGGGATCCAGAGCGGAGACGGTCGATGCGGGCGCGCGATCGTCATCGGAGCGCATTATTGTTAAGCACCAGTCGGTCCCGACTAGAAACAGTACAGTACCTCGCCGTCACCGCTCCCACTGATGATGAGTCAAGCCGCTCAGCGATTTCGCCCGCCGCTCGCCGCAGAAGTCTGCGGGGGCTTTAGGCGATTAGAGGGCTGCAGCGCTTGCATTTTGAAGCTCCGCGCAACTTTTGCCGCCTTAGCGCAAAAGCCTTTGAAGGCCTTTAAGGCTGCCGCTTTCCCGTGAATGTGTGCGAAGGTCTCAATAGGACGCGCCTCGAGAGCTACGGATGCGATCTTAAGGCTCTTGTTAAAATAAAAGTGGTCCGCGATGAACATCGCTGTCGTGATCTTCATTGCACGAAATACCGGTGCATTAAGTGATATCAAATTGGTGTCATACTGATCGAATTTACATAGAATTGAATATGGGTCACCTTGTACTTTCCTCTTGCTCTTGACTTAGGAACATTAAATCCATTGTGGACCAGTTCGGCAACCAGATCGAAATCTCTGAGGCAAAACTAGCTATTCAAGTTATTGAGATACAAATAATCGATTTGTATTCTAATGTCTTCCGTTCCTTATACTTCTGTGCTTTAGTTGCACTGGACTATCTGCCTCGAAAGCTGAAGATCATCAACATAACTAGCAGGGTCTACGATTATACGGTGGAGCTGAACTGGGATGTCGAGGGAAAAGAGTTTTTCCCACACCTGTCGTTTCTCGTCATAAGGTACGATAGGAAAGCTAAGCTAATAATAGGCTTCTCAAAACTTATTTTGTATTAGAATCTAACCATGAGACTACATTTTAAATGATCACCAACCCCAATCCCATCCCTGTCAACGCACACTTTTATGGAAAAGGCTCCATAGCGCTTTTTGGGCTGCCAGCTATCCTAGAGCTGTCGTGCAGACGAAGCACGGGATAACCGTTTTCCTACTCAATTTTGTTTTCAATTGCATTTGCACAAAGAATCACGATAACAAAAATATAGAGAGTAAAGATGGTGTTTGTTTCGAGGTTCTCATATCAAATTTTAGCGGTTTGCTAGCCATCCGCGCCTGGGAAGTATTAGGTTGTCACATAAGTTCTGTCCGATTTTCGACGGCAACTTTGCGGTGTAGTATCTCAGCAGAAAATAAAGTTTATTTATCAAAGTAAGAACCATTACAATCAATGCACTTCTGCCAACGATATACAAGAGCGTTAATTCCATTTCGGAAGAAATTTGAATTTCTAGAAGCAATGAAACACTCGAAGGCAATTTCGATATCTGCTACATTAGTAAAGTTTTTATCCTTGAGGAAACCATCGAGATGCTTGAAAAGATGAAAGTCCGTTGGAGCTAGGTCTGGTAAATAACAGGGATGCGGGAGAACTTCATATCTCAACTGGTTTAATTTTTGGGTGGTCGATGCGAGACATGTGGACGGGCGCTGTCGTGAAGAAGGATCGGTCCTCTTCGATTCACCAGTGCAGGACGCATTTCAAGCAACTTTTGGTGAACCACGTCTAATTCACGACAGTATCTCTCTGCCGTGATGGTTTCACCAGGCTTCAAGAAGTCATAGTTTATAATACCAGTTGCAGCCCACCAGACAGTGAGAATGACCTTCCTCGGATGGAGGCTAGGTTTGGGAAAGTGTTTCGGCGGTTCTTCCTTATCCAACCATTGCGCTGATCTTCTTCGATTGTCGTACACGATCCATTTTTCGTCACAGGTAATTATCCGGTCAAGAAATGGATCGTTTTCGTTCCTTATAGTAAGGGAAGAACAGATCTCCAGGCGACACCTCTGCTGCTCTGAGTTCGTACCCACTTATCCAGCTTTTTCACCTTTCCTGTCGCCTCTAGCTGCCTCGGAATGGTTGTACGACTGACCTGAAGTTCTCTCCCCATCTCACGCACAGTTCCTCGTGAATCGGCTTCCACTCGTTCTTTCAAATGTCCTTCATCACATTTGGCTGGTCGTCCTGAGCGGTCCTTGTCTCCGAGGTCCACGTCTCCAACCCGGAACTTCTTGTACCATCTGCGCACGGTGCGTTCGTTAGCGGAGTCCTCTCCTCCTGCCATCTTGATGTTTTGAGTTGCGTCGCTAACACTGCGGCGAAGCTTGAACTCATGAAGCATTATTACCCGCAAGTGCGTTTTTTCCATGGTTTCGTCCAGCACCTAAAACGAAGCAATGCTCACGACTTTTTAAAAGCAACACACCATGTTTTATAGAGCGAAACAAGCGCTACAAAATAGCATACAACATATATACAATTACTTTCTCTATACATGAAAAAAACAATCACAAAGTAACGCCTATCGGAATAGGACAGAACTTTTGTGACAACCTAATATATTTCGGATTTTTGGATCTTTTCTGATAACAACGGAGCGGCCACACCGACCTGCACACTCGACATTGACGCACTTATCAGCTGTCCTTTGGGAACCAAGCCCTACCAACTCACTCCATTCTGGGCATGTCAAAGCAGACCTTTGTGTACCGTACACATTTGGCCTTTGTCCCGCGTATCAACTAGTGCTCGTATATCGTCGCCGACAGATCAATTTGCTTTTCGACCCCCATCGTTTCTTATTAAGCGCCATGCGCCGAAACATGAGTGACCAGTTGTTGAACAAGCTCCTGCTTCGACGTCCTCTGCAGCTGACCGTGTCGACCATCGGAGTTGATCACTACGTCGCGTTGAGCCGCTGGAGCTCTGAATGTCCTTGTATGCCGTATTGTATCGCAGCTTTTAATCAATTACATCATTCGTCTAACTAAAATATCCGTTTTATTTTTTACTGGTAGGTCTATGAGATGCAACATTAAGGAAATATAAATTGCTTTTGCTTAAGGCTCTTCGTGATGAAATATGTAGAGAACTTTTTGTGATTGACGTTATGTTTAGAAATAGAGGCGGAACTAGCAGAATATACGAGAACATCACATATTCACAAACATGGGTAATTCTTGAGTCGTTGTGAACGGGTTGCAGCATTTGAAAAAGTCTGCTTTAGTTGTTTCCCGCGGAACGATCAGCTGCCAATTTTACTGTGAGAATAGTACCACTTCCACCAGATTCCGATATCGAACGTGCTGAAGCGATTAGTAGCGAAGCTGTAGTGTTGATTCCAGTGCTAGGTAAGATTTAGTCTATTCCACTATTGTGGCGATATTGGATAGCGAATATGGCTGACAAAATCATTCGTGACACCAAGCAAGTTCGACTGTTCCTGCTCTACGGATTCAGAAAGCCCGCCAACGAAAGCTGAGCGGCAAGAGACATTTTTGGCGTGATGGGTCGTTTCATTGTGTCCTACGACACAGCAAATGTTTGGTTCAGGGATTTCACTTTTCCCGCTCCAGAACCGGAAATTCATTCAATGAAGGACAGGGGTGTGCGTAAATGAAATCCGAAATTTCGTAAATCGTAAATCGTAATTACGGAAAAATGGTCGTAAATCGTAAATCGTAAAACGTAAACCGTAAATCATAAGAGGTGCTTGACTTATAATGCATCTAATTTCCTTGATTTTTTCTATGATGTTAAAGCTAATCGAACTAACTAGTTGCGAAGTTTTATTGAGACATTTTCAGCTCTAGCTGGACACTTTTCTAATTAAGATGAAAGCCATTAAGATCAACTGGCACCTTTCAAATTAAGCTGAATATGTTTTAGAACAATTAAAATAAACTGCTTGTTCAAAAACGCTCAAAGGCGCCTATACCGGGTAGCCAAATAAAAAGCTTACACTGCTTGGACGATCAAAAGTGTTTATCATTCTACTAGCCATGGCTTGCATATAAAACTATGACTTTGTAGAAACAACCGCAACAACGAATAAATCAACAAAAACCATTCCATCTAAAAAAAAAACTGATCGCTGGCCAATTCGACGAAAACAGTATTTGCACAAATAATCCAATAAGCATCCCCTACAGAGAGAGCGCATGGCACATTTCTATGGTATGACACACCCAAAGTTCTAAGCCTTCCCACATTTTGAATTGTACCCAATAGCATTTTTGTAGCAGACGGGAAGGAATTCTGTGACGATTGAAAGAGTATGATTACATTTTGGACACTCGTCATAGTCGGATTTTTGACTTAAAATTACAGGAGAGGATATTTTTGTGGAATTCTTTAGAAAAAAAGTAGAGAAGCAAGGTGCAGCTTGAATTGCAAGTGGTTTAACTGATTCGTACAAGGCGCATTTTAAACATATAGTTGAAACTCATGGTAGAGAAGTCGGAGAATGATGGCTATCACGTGCTCCAGAATAGTTCTTGATTAGGATCCTACCACGGACAGTCAAGTCCTCCTTACCTGCTGGATTGTGATATGGTACCTAATTTGCCTGGGAAGGATAAAACACTGACCTCTACATTGCGGCAACCGCAATTTATTCTATAAGGCAAACCACACTCAAATGACCCCTGCAGTATCCCATAGAGGTAGAAAGAATGGATGGTGCATCTCAAACAGGGACTGGTTAACGTCATGACTTCTCCGTTATCATTGTTGAAGGCAACCACAACTTTTGGAATGAAATATCGTCGTTCGACGATACCAGACAATTACTTTACTTCGCTCGCAGGTTTGCTTGCACTTGTTTACTTTCGGAAACTCCAAATTGCATTACTAATTAATGACTGCTTGTATTCGTCAGTCCTGCTCTCCACTACCTTTGTAACAAACTATCGTATCTTTTGCAGAGTTTTCAGCATTCTGAACGGATCGCATAGGGCGAACGCAGCAGTCGCAATCAAACCACTGAAAACGGACCAAAAGTGTCAAACTTTTTCGCTTTTTTCACTCATGAAAATGTCAGACGTTTTTCTCAAGGCGCACCTCATACGTAAATAGACTCCGCGCCATGACGTGCAGTGATAATCAGATTGAAACATGATTGTTTTACTCTTTCCAACAGTTCAGCTGTTATTCCACAGCATCTAATCAAGTCCAATATTCCTTGATGACTTTGCATGAGTTCTACTCGTGTGCATCGGAGAGTCGTCTATGTGGTGAACAAGTGGTGAAAAAGTCACAAGTTGACTAGGCGGTGGTTGCAGCGTAGGATATGGTTCAGCAGGTGATCATCTTCATTCCAGTACAAGGAGAATTTTCATGTCTTTCTGTGAACTGGAACGAATTGCTCTCAGGCAATTCGAATATAAGATGTTGTGATAGTGTGATCAGAAAAAGGGTAGCCCCGTTCCACAGCCCGGAATTAACTCCATAAAGCTGCGTTGTTCTGTCACAGCGCCACAGCAGAACTTAAAAAAGTAAATAGGAAATAGCAATGGGCTATGAGGGAAGTTTTTAAATTGGATGAATTAAAATTACATGGTCATAATTCGAATTGTACCACGTTATGTGAACGTTTGTCATCGGTGGGCCGAAGATCACATTTACGAAAATTTACGATTTACGACCCAAAATGTCGTAAATCGTAAATCGTAAAAAATTTGCCAAAAATCACCGTAAATCGTAAAATCGTAAATCGTAAATCGTAATTACGCACACCCCTGATGAAGGATCAGCGTCTAACGGACTGGAAAGGACTCATTCACTGGGATCTGCTAACTGTGAACACTACTTCCAACAACGTTGCCTGCTGTAGGCAACTTATAGCGTTGGAGCGGTTCCTCGGGGAAAAACGGCAAAGTCCTCTTTCTTTCGACAATGCGCGTCCACACGCTGTGAAAGGGACGCAGAAAAAACTCCAGTGTTTCGAATGGCATGTTCTGAATCACACATCGTACTCACCGATGCTATCTACAGAAGATTACCATCTGATTCTTTTGTTGATTTGTCATTTGTAGAGGAAGGACATAGACGGTAAGCAATAATATGATAGGTGTATCGATGAAATTTTCATCAAAATCCCAGGAATTCGGATAAACGGCAATTTTTTCAGATATTAATGGTATACGTTCATGTTCGTTAGTTGTTTATTGTGTTGAAAGAGTAAAATAAAATTGGAGATAGATGAAGATAAAGCTGTTTTTTGAGTAAACAGCGTTGCGCTATTTTTGATTGCAGATCTGACATCATTAGATTTGTTATTATGTTTTACGGTTTTTGACTGATTGTGTCTAGATGTTGCACTTTGATTGTAATTTTTTTGTGTCTATGCGTCTAATGGTCGCGCCTGTTGCGTTCGTATTGAATAAATAAATAAATAATACAAAAGTGATGAAAAACTTTTTGAACAACTTGTTATTAAGAGAATCTTTATTTATTGTTGAATTGCTTGTCTTTACGTGAAGTGAATTGCCTTCACGGTTACTTATATTCAATTAGTGGAGATTAATTGTAAACAGTGTAGGACTTCCGTGTAAGCAAATGTTGAAATCGTATTGGAGTGAAAGTTCTGAATTGATTTGCACAATTCCCTTCTAAGTGATATCATTGTACCATAGTTTGTGGCTGCAAAACCATATCGCAAAAGCATTTTACTTTTCATATGTATGTGATGACAGCCCAGTGCCATCCAGCGAAAATCTGCAAATTCCAATGCAACTAATACTAGAGAGCTAGCTTTTAAGCGGCTTTCACACTCCCGTTGCTGCTGTTGCGCAACCGATCCCGCAATGATGAAGCATAGCTCAGAAACGCGTAGGAGCAAAAACAGTAACTAGGAGGGCTTTCACTCTGCTTTTGCCGCAGCCCCGCATCAGCAATACCGATTTCGCTTGCGCAACGGTTGCGCGGCCTCAGCAACAAGGAATGGTCGCCATCATTCCTTGTTGCTGATGTCCGTCAAACGGAGGCAAATCACAGGTCTTATCTCACTATCTTTTTTCACCGCGTTGCGGTTGCAACAAGCAGCGAACTCCGCCCCTTTTCGTTGCTCGCTGCTGAAACAGCAGCAACGGGGTGTGAAGCTTTAGCTTGATTTGCTGATTACAAACATAGAGTTTTATGAAGCTGAATGCATAGCCTGCGTGAGTCCTAAATTTTTAAAACTGTAAATATTTTGGAGCTTTAAGAAGCACGCCCGTCGTATTTAAGAAGCTCGTTGTGTTTCAGAGAACATGTGGGGTTCTTTTGTATGGTGCTTTATGTCGCACAACATTTACTCCGAGCACTTGTTTTTGCAGATCTCGGCCTACGAATACAAGAACTAGAAAACGAACGTGGATACGTTTTCAACATCAGTTGGAGGGGCATCGAAAGATTCCGAAAAACGATCATAATCAAGTGTATAAAAATCGAAGGAGGAAACCATTCCTCCCTTATTGAACCTGTATATGTACGTGTAATTACCTGATTAATAGATTTGTTGAAGAACGTCATATTTCAGAACATCAACTCTGTGATAGTGGAACCTTTTGACTTCCCGTGTGTCACAAATCTAATCGTCACTTTGCATTTCTCGGATAAGAGTAAAAACGAGGATTACAGTCAAACTGGTAAATTCTTCTGCAATTTACGTGAATAACGTTATAATCGATTTTGATGAAGTGAACAGTATGACTTCGGTATGGCTGTCTGTTCTTTCAATTGTCCGTTATTATACCCCACTTTTTAGCCCTCTGTCAGGGTGGCCGTCTGTTAGAGGGATGTCTAATTAGAGTTTGAGTGCGTATTTCTCAACAAGCTGGTCAAAATTTCGACTTTAAAACGCTATCGAAGAAAACAGTAATACGTAATTACGACACATAAAAATACTTGAGGTCACATCTAATATTGTAGCAATAGCGTTCTTGATTAATGCGTGATATACTTCCTCAACACTTCAAATTGCTCAAGTGTTCTGTGGCTTTGGTGATTACGGAATACCACGTCCAACGTTAGGAACTGGAAGGTATTGCGATCGGTGACCCCACCGGCAAAGACGATCCCCACCCATGAGGCCTCTAACCGCCCCATTGGCACCAGAGGTTCACCAGACGTTACCTAACCCGTGGAGGAATGGGGATCCTCACGTATGGACTGTTTTCATCGTACTGCCAACGTACCGTATTGGTGGAGCTCCAGCTGCCGGTCAGCACTACTCTTCGCCTCTTGCCACCTGGCTCATCACTTTCCTAACGCCCACGAAGGAGCCACAGGAGAGAACCACACTCGTATATAGCAGTGCACACGCTTGAGCAGAAAATCGTTGACACTTTGATAAGGAAAGGACTCACCCGATTCCTACAACAGGACACAGAATAATCCATGAGGATTATTTCCCTTCGTAGTTAGCAGCGAACATTATATCCATAGCAAGTAATAGAGGGAGGAAATTGACTGAGATCCATGAGGCCGCAGAAGTGAGCGCAGCGCCTGCTAGAGCCTACGGCCCTCTCCTAGAGCCGATATTGCATGTGTGGTGAGCCACACGGCCAAGTCCTGGGACGGCCACTCAAGAAGGAAGGCGAAAGAATGAGGCCTGCATACCTCGTCGCGGGAGCGTAGAACGTCGAATGCGGTGCGCGCAAGTCGAGAGAGGCGGCGTGCGATATGCAGGCATCAGCGATTTCCCCTTACTCCAAGGACGATCGAAGGCGCCTCATCGGCGGACCGCCGTGGGAAACAGCGCACCTGGGCCAATCACACGACAGAGGAGCGATTGCGGTTGTGACAGAAAGTGTGACGTCAGGCACAGCATATCTCCACTTTTCAACCTGTTTCGCTATTTGTCAGTCAGCATCATTTGAACGACTTGATTACTCAATAGAGGATTCCAAGGCTATACCCACCCAAGTAAACGATTACGCGCATATTTTCTGAAATTTTGCGGAGGTTTTTCCTAAGGTCACATCACCGTGAACATAGAAGACTGTTCAGAGATGTGAGATTGTCGTCTTGATGGGGAATGAGCGTTTGCTCCACTAGAAATCGAAGATTTTGGTTACTTTCGTGGTCCTTCATAAGATAACAGTAGCGCCAGTTTGATACTTCTTCAGTGGCTTCTGGTTCGCAAGGCTGACGTCATATCGCGCCAGATGTAGGAACAATAAAATCTACCTGCCAAAGAACAGAGATTGACCTGGCTTTCGTTGGCGATACATGGTCTAACTGACTTTGAAGATATCTGGATGAGTGGATGAGAGAGCTTGGATGCTTTTACTGGCATAACTCTATTTAGATGAAACTGCGGAAAATCAGCAGTCACGCAGGTGCACCGCTTTTATAGTTCTAAAACAGATTAGAAAGTTTTTATTCGAAAGTACGGAAAAAATATCTGAATGAAAAACAAAACTAGGAAACGGTTGTGTAATTAACTAGTGGCTCAGTATGGTAACGAAGAAGCCCGGAGCGGTAATGGGGATATTAAATAAAAAACACGTTTCTTCTAAATGTGCCAAATGTGCGAAATGTGGTTATCTATGTAAGAAAATAGCATGTGTTACATAAAACAGTTACATTAGGATTACATGATGCAATATGGACATGGAGACCAAATACAGTATTTAGTAACTTTTCATGGAGTAGAGGAAGGCATGACGCCCGAGCGCCACTGTGGGGGAGCAGTATTCCATGTGCTTTTCTGGGCTTTTTAATATCCAACTCCACCAGGGACGTACAATGGCTCTCGAGAGTAGCCGTAGATATTTCTTGTGGAAACATGGGGCAACTACTGAGTTGCCGAAGAACTTCGGAGTGATCCCTTGTGTGGGGTCGCCACAAATGTTGTCCAAATATAACATAGCTATCTAAATATGTGGCTTTTAGAAATGAAGCTTCGTGTCATCAAAGAACATGAAATCGTTTCACAATAGCAGCAATTGCCTATTGCTTGGATTAGGGCATCCAATTCCCACCCAAAAATAACCATTTCCTCTAATTAGGTGCACCGGAGGACCCTCAAATAGCTGAGCAGAGGTATCAATAGCAGTTTATGCAGTTACAAGAGCGTTAGACTTCGTAACTGTAGCAGCACACACTATGTAGATGTCGCGCTTCCCTCAGTAGTCGCCGCGACTGCCGCGCGCTTTTGTATGTTCAGCTTGCTTCCCTAGCTCCAAATATAACTGAGTTCAACCGTCACTGTCTTTGTGTGACCTTTAATACTAGGAGTACTTCTACAGTTTTATCGCACGTTGCACCTGTGCTTACGAATATAAGCATTATTGCAAGGTACTGATTTTCTGGAACACTCTTTTTGATGCGAACTTTAGAGGAGCGTTATATCAAGAAACGATTGAATTTGAGTTTGAGCCACGAAATTAACGACGACATTGTGGCTATTTCTTGGACTGTTATAACGCCTTTCAACGCATTGCTATTTCCTGCGCTGGCGTACGAAGTGAGGTAGGAGAATGCAAAGTGTTCTGCTCTTTGATTGATTATAACCAAAACTGTTTTTAGACGAACACTGGCGGCCGACGGAGTCGAGACACTCGAACCAGCAGTGACAACCAAGAACAACCACGTCGTAAGCGTTGAAATTTGCTGAGTATTGTCCGACACACGAGAATCCCACTCTTTAAAGGAATGGCTTGTGTCAACTCGTCCAGCTACGTACAACGTTACAGTCGAACCTCGAATCATCAATTATACAAACTACCTCATCCCAACAATTTTTAGAGAAGTTATCAACGTATCTGGAATCAGTAGGTCTAATTTTTTTCTGAAAGCACATTTCTATTTCCACTGCTGCGTCCTAGTTAATAGGCTGAACACACAAGTTTACCAGATCATGCTAATTCCAACTTTCGATTGCTAACCTTGAGATAACATTGTTTATTCTTCTCAGTATTGCTTATATGTTAAATTTAGCCAGTCGAAGCGTAATTCTTTACTGTACTACCGACGACGGCCTTAAAGTCGACCTTGATGTGCGGAGTTCATCAACGATCTAGAGTAGTTTAACGCAGAAAATACAGCCGAAATTTCTCATAGTGTAGCTTATCAACAAGCGATATAAAAAACAAGGAATAAGATTTGTCACCGCATCACTTGATAAGGTTTGCTATCTTGGATTTCGGGTGTCTCCGTTAAATTGATTTAAGTCGTTGATGAATACACATGTGACCAACACATGCATGCAGTTTCTAGATATTTGTATGCCGAATTATTTTGCTTTTTTATGTTCACCTAATGCAGCAATACGGGTAGAAAATCAATATAAGCAGTTTATCCAACACTAATCTATAGTTGTGCTCCTCAGAAATTTCGAATAACCGAATATATTCGAATAGCGACGATTTTCGAGCATTCGAATTCGAATACATTCGAAAATCGCGTTTTTTCGAGCATTCGAATTCGAATACATTCGAAAATCGCGTTTTTTCGAACGTTCGAATACGAATATTCGAATTCGAATAGAATTATTCGAATTCGAATGCTCGAATATTCATTCGGGCACAACTATATACTAGTCGGAGGCGGGCGGGGGGGGGAGGAATGGGTGGGAGCACATAACTGAAATTTATGGAAGAATTTGACTTATGATTCAATTAGCCGCTTCAAAAGACAGCATATGAACTGACAGAACTCACGAGAGGACAACAAAGATGACAGTCGGCTTGGCAGCGGTTGTAAACAGACAAAGTGATCCGAGTTATAACATTTCAAGCGGCGGTCAGCACGCATGCTGCTTTATGTGCCCCCTTCACTATGACAGGTCCGGGTTATAACACGGCGGTCAGCTGTTTTTGAATGCAATTTGTCCCGCGAGACGGCGATTTGTTTGTTTTTTGTTTGCTTGTTATTTTGCCCTCTTGAGGCCGACCAGTAAGCCTCAAATCAATCGGTACATAATTTTTAGTTATGCGGAATCCACATTTTTGTGCTGTTGTGTGTAATCACACGCTTGCAAAAGTTTGCTATCAAAGCAGAAAGAGTGAAGCGATTGAATTGTGGAAAATTTGATAATATATGAGCACATTTAAAAACGAGGATAATGGAAGGTCCTATACATGTCCCTTTCACGTTAAATTTGACACTTTTTATGAGATCTCAGTGAAAAAGGGTGTTACTTAAGAAAACTTGTCAAGCGGTTCCATGAAAAACTTTGTTGTCTACGGTTGTCGATTGAATTGGGTGACCTGCGAAGAAGAAGCAATCTAATTACGAAATCACTTGACGCTTTCTGTTTAGGAATACAAGGGAAAGATTTCTACGATTATCTTTTAGGTCTCGAACTGAAGGCCACATTCAGCGACCCCGTTCTTAAACTAACCTGGAGCCAGGAAAAGGCAGGAAAGGACACGAAGATTAAGTGGTCATGCAGCAACAGAGACGGCGTTCTCGAAATCGAGAAGGAGAATACAATCGAGGTAGCAAGTAACTGTTTCTGTAGTGTGCCTGAAATCTTGTATGTTCCATCGTTTAAGAAACTCCTTCACAATATGTGTGGGCAAAGTTATATCAATCATTAAATAATCAATTATGTTTTTGGGACATCTCGCAATAAACTGAGTTTTAGAATTGAGGTAATTTAAGCATCATTCTCCCTAGCTAACTGTTGTTTGTAGAGTCTTCGTTCACAAGTTGTAAAAACTGGTGGCACCAAATTTAAACCAATACGCCACTCAAAGAAAGATGGAACGATCTACAGCTTTCTGTAATTCCAATGTAGTCTTTGTCTTACCATTGCTTTTTAAATCAGAGTACTTAATGTTCGTTGCGTTTTCTCTATGCGTAGCCAAGCTAATTGTGGCCAATTCCAGCTTTTGTGTGATTGAACAACATGAAATTAAGCTATGCTTCCTTGCGAAACATTGCTTTAAATTTTTGGGAGAGGAGCTGTAAGAACAGAAATGCTCAATACTCATGCCAATAATTCGAGACAAACATTTTCTGTAGGGTGTCCCAAAAGACGTAAGCACTGTTTGAAACGTGATAACTTTGCTTCCAAAAGAAACTAATCTTCATTATTTTCACTAGCGTCTGTCCCGCTTTGTCGCTCTTCTGGAGTTGTGACACCATTTTTCTCGATCAAATGCTTGATCAGGGTGCAAAGTATCCAGCCAACCCTGCTTCGGGCGTACTGCTTTCAGAGACAAAGTTCAGGCCAATGTTACCGAAGGTATCGTCGTTGGCGCGAAGGAGTGGCCGCACCATCGAAGATGAGCTTCACGCAGTTTGTCGGCTATCGGGGCGACACCGAACCTCTGTCATATCGTGTCGTTGTGAAGGCGTTGTGAAAGGTCCAAACGCGTAACTTCGGCCGTCCACCGTAGCATTTTCGTCTCCATTACACTGATGCGGATTTCAACTTTCTTAGCCACGGGGCAACACTCAGCACCTTACGTTGCTACTGGGCGGACGACCGTATGAGGTGCTCAGGTATTGCTCTGCCGCAGAGTACCCTAGTCAACGAGCGCCATTTGGACCTGGCTGCACTCACACGTGCATTCACCTCCAACTTTAGGCTGCCATCAGACGCGACTGTTCATCCAAAATACTTGAGAGATGCAACTCGTGAGAGCTCAGTACCACTGATCTTAATACATCCGTGCTCCTTCACATTCGTCGTCAAGTACTCCGTCTTTTTGACGTTTACCTTGAGACCGAGCAATGCCAAGCGATCGCACTACGACTATGCCTATCGCTCGAGTTCGGTCTTGTCCTCGCATGCAAGCATAACGTCATCAGCAGCAGTGGGTTGGGAAATTCCATCAAAGTACCCGCTGGCGCTCGCAGTCGACTACTTGGGAAGAGAACAGAATGCGCACCCACTCAATAAGCCCTTCAGGGATACCATGTTGTCGCAACGCGTGCAATACAACATCTCGCGGGACGCGGTCGAAGGCCTTGTCCAAGTCAAGAAAGGCAAAATACAGCGGTTTCTGTTTATCGCAGTGCATCTCTAACAGAATACGTACGGCATGAATGGCATCAACTGTGCCACAACAAGAGACGAAACCACACTGACTGGAGGAACGCTGGATGACATATCGTATACGCCATCAGCAATTCGCACGAAGATGTTCATGGTGTGCGAAGGAAGGCGAACCGGACGGTAACTAGCGCAGTGCGCAGAACTACCCTTCTTCCGAATCGGGATGATGGTATTTTCCTATCAACTCCCTGGCACTTTCTTCCCAGCAACAGCTTGATTGAAACTTCTATTAGCCAGTCAGCAGAGCACAGCCCTTTGACTTCCACGGCTAGCAGGTCAACAGGATCAGTGGCTTTGCCTGTCTTCATCTTCCTCAGGGCTGCGACAGCTTCGCTCACTGTGATCTTTTGAACGGGACCATGCAGTGGAGCAAAAGGAACAGTAGGATGTTTAAATTCTACATTCGAGATTTCCTCGAAGTAGTTGCGACATCGCTTCGCAGCCCTTACGATCTCTTACGATCCATCGGAACACGACCGTTCTCGTGGTTAATGACAAAAAACTTCTTGATGTCTTTTGCTTGGCGACAGCGAGCTTTGAAGAGTTGGTTAAGATATAGCTCACCATCGTGCGACTCTAGATTTTGCTCACATCCGTTTATGTGCGTCTTTAGCAGCAGCGCCTGCCTTCATTGAGTTATCGCTTCGGTAGTATCCTTCCAGGGTCGGATTCATCAACGACTTTCATAACTTTAACAGAGAATTTACAGGGAAAACTCAGATAACGCGGCTTATCGCTCACCACATCGCTTGATAAGCTGCACTATCAAGGATTTCGGCTGTAATTTTCTCTGCTAAATTGCTCTAAGTCGTTGATGAGTCCGGCCCCAGGTTTTATCGACGGTCATTACCGTCGGCAAAAAAAAAAATTGCCGCTTCCTTCTCTTCCAGTCGCCACCACCTCAGAGCTGTCTTCAACGAGTAGATCAGTGGACGGTTTCGCGTGCAACCATCTCATAGGCATGGTCTTCGCGTCTGTGGCGAGGCTTTGTTCGCGACAGCTAATAAGGACATAGTCAATCAGCGTTTTAGCGTTTCCACTATAAAATTAGATGAGATGGGAGTCACGCTTGCGAAATTTGGTGTTCACAATGATGAGATCGGTGAGTCTGCATACTCAAATCTACGCTCACCATCGGCGTTGCGTGACCCATAGCCAAGATTACCATGACAGCTGTAGCCATCTTTCGTTGCTCCTACGTAATCGTGGAGGTCACATGCAACAGCAACTATCTTCGGACAGCACTTCCGCTGTTTTCTCATCAAGCAGGGACCAGAGCTCGTCCTTGGCTTGCTCCAAACAGCCTGCCTGCGGAGCATACGCAAAAAAAGAAATGGCATCGTCGCTCCTCTACAGCGACAACAATCTTCATCAAGCGGTCATCGAAACGTTTTACAATCGCGTCACGGAAACGTTCGGAGACGATGATATCCATTAGAACTAACCACTTGATCCGCTGACAATATGCCAGCTCCTGCTGGAGCACCACGCAAACTTGCACATCAATCCGTGCCGAGACTGCTTTCGTCGCTGAGGGGGACATCGGAGATGGGTTGTGCGCTCTTCGTGCGCACAACTCGGCTAGGGAAGGGACTCCGGGTGTAGTGCGTCCAAGGTGCTCATGCAGGAACTGCTTCCGTCTTCCAGTGCTCTCCTGTAGCGGCGGTGGAAGAGCCGCGATCCGCCACCGACCGCTCAACGACCCTCCTCCATATCGACTGACCATGGTGTCGGTGGATATCGAAAACGGCCACGTCGATATGACGCGACATCAGGAGAATCTGGTTAGATCTAAGTAGGACCGGAGACGATCATGCCGACGCCACTGGTGTTCCTGAGACTTCCACATAAAACGGCCTTTAAGGCCGTGTTCCTTGACTTGCAACAGGACCACGTTCTCTCCCGTCTCCTGCACCGCACAGGAACCCATCTTTCTTCGCTCCAGGGCCTCTGCCAACTCGCACGAGCGGCCCTTTAACGCACCCAGATTCAGCATTGCCACGCGGGTCCTGCTTATGTTACGGAACTTTCAGATTAGCTCAATTGCCGCCCGATGCCGTGCTCGCATAGGGACCCTCGCACACTTTCCACACTCGCCGGGCTTTGCGAGTGCGCGTCGGTTCCCCCGGACATTTACTCGAGAACTCTTAAGCGTCATCAACCATATGATGTGACAAAGACGTTTGTAGAGGGCCTGTCGTCTGCAATCGAGTGTCCCTGCTTAGCTTAGCTCGCAGAGCGAGCAGTTTCCAGTGGTACTACGTGGAGGAACGGATGTCGCCACCTACTAAAGGAAGATGTTGAGATTTCATATTAAAGCGGAAAGGAATAGAAAATTTCTAACATTTGAGCAATAGGGACTGCGCCGCGCACTCGTCTCATTTCTCGCATTTTACCCTCGATGCATTGTGTTTCGCTCAAACACTTTTCATAATTTCTCCACAAAGTGGTTGATTTATGCTTTATTTAAAGTTTAAAACTTGAAGACACACTATACGTACATACTCGTACGAAAACACATGATAGCGGAACTTTTGTGACATACAAATGGTCAAGATTGCACCATGCACCCGTGTGAAACCTTCCAGTTCAGACTTGATTAATTGTGCATGAGCTGAAGGCTTGTTACAATCGTGTGATCAATTGACCACAGTAATCTATACTGTCATTCGTGGTTTCACTTTTTATGACTGGGTGGTTCTTTTAACGTTTAAATTTTGACAGCGCACTTCAACATCATGTGAACCCTTAACACTCAAGCGAAACACAATCAATCGAGTGCAAATTGTAAGAAATTAAACGAGCGCGTGGGGCAATCCTTACCTCTCATATGTCAAAAACTGGTATTTTTGTACTTTCATTCGAGTTTTAAGTTGTTCAGCAGCTTTACTGTCAGCAAAGTTATCATCTTTCAAACATATGTATACAATTTTTGAGGCATCCTGTACAGCATTCAATAAAATGGTTTCTCTTTTCTATGACTAGGTGACGAACTAATCCTAATGAGACTAAACAGTGCTAGAATTCAAATTTAGAGATCCTAAAATGGCAACCACTGCAGCTTAGCAGATATTTGTGAGGCATTGATGATATGTAGAAATTTAGGAAGACATATATGTAACAGAAGTACCGCCTAAGTGTTATAATGTGAAGGCGAAATTGTACGCAAATCGCACTCGTGTCGCTGGGCAGAAGACGAATAAAATTCTCCTCGTGGATTCAGGTGAGAAATTTGAAATTTAAATCTAAGTTTCTCACTGAAAAACTGAAACGTAAGAGTGTTTAGATTCCCTCCTCTTAACAGAGAAGGGTTTCGACCTTCCATGGAGCTTGAAGACGAGACCAGGATCATTAGAAAGAGCTCGAAATGATGATTACAAGTATAGGTGTCGAAATTGCAAAACGAAACCCCTGAGCGAGTTATGACCTGCCGAAGTTGAGTGGCCTGACCACATGCTGGCCACTCGAAAGAGCTGACGCGAGAGCGATGAGTCATAGGGGCTTTGTAAGAATGCACCGAGAGGCAGCGGTGGCGCAGAGATAGTGCTTTCGCTCACCACGTGTAACGTCGTTGGTTTGGTCCCTATTGTTGCGATTTTTATAGCACACCATGATTTATCTTCGAAATGACATTTTATTCTAAATTAAGTCTCTAAATTGAAGGCATAAGACACGCTGCACTGCTGATCAGCAAGGCGTGTTTCTCACACTTGGTGAATATGCTTTTGACTTTGCTACAATTGATTGTTTTGTTTCTGTTTGTAGAGAGGCTGTATGTATAAGATGTGCAGTGTATGAGCAACATGCCTACTTACGCATTTTTTGCTTTGTTCCATGAATGCCAAGGTTGTTAGAAACACCTCCGGTTGTTCACTAAAAATTTGGACCCTATTTGTGAGAAACAGTAAGTAAAAATGTCGCCATAGCAGTTTTTGCCTTCAAGCACTTTACAAACGTGTATGGTAGTTTTCCCGGCTATTTAATCAGACACGTGTCATAATTGAGAACAAAAGGTCATTTTGAAGGTAAATGATGATGTGCAATAAAACCCGCAACAATGAGGATCAACCAACGACGTCCCACGTGACGAGCGGAGGCACTATGTACCTCTGCGCGACCGCCATAGCTAGCGTCCAATTTTTAGGAAGCCCCTATGACTCATCTCTTTCGCGCCAGCTGTTTCGCACGGCGAGCCTGTGGTCAGGCCACCAATCTTCGGAAGGTCATAATCGCACAGGAGTTTCATTTTGCAGTTCAAGCTCTTTCTAGCGATCCTGGTCTCAACTTGAAGTTCCATGGAACCCTTGTGAAACCTTGCATTACTTACTTTGGTTGTTTGTACATGGTGTCGCTCGATGTTTGCACGTTAGTAGATATCATTAGAAAAATGAAACGATTTTGGCTGGAACAAGGTTTCAAGACATTACTAACTGCAGTCCGAGAACTTCGATAGGCATCGAATTATGTTTACATCTTCACAAATTTTTCTATACCATATATAACTCTTGAGCAAAACACAAGCCAAATTACTATGACATAGGTAGAAGTGGGAAGCGCCCTTATTATTCACTGTTCACCAAGTGCAAGCACTTTTCACGCTGCAATGAACCACTGATCGTTTGATTTCAGCCCAGCTTGAAGTTCTCCGCCGAAAATTGAAAATTAAGAATCTTACATCCTCCGCCCTCGACAAGGTTATACTGAAGTGGTTTGCCGATGGAGAGATACACTTCTCAGGCCTAACGTACATAATCAGGTTTGCAAATAAAATGCTCAATGAGTTTAATCCAACTCAATTATAGAGTACCAAACGTTATATTCCTAACATCGTCCCTCAGTAAAAAGCATGGTGCCACTTGGTGTAAGTGCACTTGTGTAACACGCAGTTAAGAACAGCAGCGAAGGATGTGAACCAGTGGAATACCAAGCATACATACAGGGTGGCTACAAAGTATGGTCAGCGATTTTCTGAGAGTGGTTCCGGAGAACAGATTGCATTTCAAGAAGATGTTATAATACGTTTGATAGTATAGTTCCATCGGGTGCTCGCGCACACACTCCGCATCGGCCTCATCGACGCCCAAAAAATCACGTGTTCATCATCTCATCTCATCGGTTTGGAAAGAGGACTGCAGCCCAGTACATGTTAAAGGGACACCATCATCCACTTCCAGAAGCAAGCCGACCTCAGACCATCAGCATACCTGGCACCTGCTAGATAATCAAGAAGAGGACACAGAAGAAGTGTCGAGTGTCGTACGTGCGAGGCAATGCTAACTTCTGGCAACACAAATCAACACCTTGATCCCCATCGACCGGTCTGGTCCCATTGCCGCGGCGGTCCGAATCGGAGAGTTCGTCAGTTCGCCTTTTCGTCACCTCGTCGCCTGCCTCTCCGCCTCGCTCCTTACGACCCCCTTCCGTCGGAATACTGCTTGCCTGGAGGTCAGGAACTTTCAATTACTAAAACCCCTGGGATTTAGTTCAGTGATGAATAAGCTACTAGTTCAAACCGGAAAATGGAGCCTAGTCTAAAGAATCTCGCCGTCAGCGCCCCCATCACCGCATGTTTCTCATTTTTATTCTCATGTTTACATGTTAACTCAATGCGTATTTTATATATACAAGTGCTCCGAAAGCCTCACGGCGTGTCTCGCATTTTCGTTCTTCGCGCGAGTTTGCAACATCACTGACCTATGGAAAGTAGTTTTTCTAAAACATAAAATTCGTTACCATCTAGGAACTGGTGCATACTTTATTGGCATCAATCCGCCCACCACTTCGGTACCTTCATCATACACATTCTCTCTGGACCGGCCAGTAACGTCATTGGTTTTGCTGCGCAGCTTGCTCTACCCCTCAGGTTGCTCCTCCATAATGGCTCTCATACTCAACAGCTAGCGTCTCCAGATATCATTCACATGTCTTGCGAAGCCAGGTCCTCCTTACTTATTTCTTCTTACTGGATCTAATTGCTGGTCCGCCTTTACTGGTCTTTCCTCGCCCCTTTAGTACCCCACCTTCCTGGTCCCAACTTATGGTCCGCTTCTTTGTTCCCACTGTTGACCCCCTACTTCTTCTTCTTCTTCTTCAGCGTTTGTCCCGCTTGGAGGCAGGGTCCGCTATTCTGGTGTGGTGACGCCACTTTACGCGATCGAATGCTTGATCGGGATGGATACCAGCAACATTTAGGTCCACATGCAACGTATCAAGCCATCGCTGCTTCGGCCGCTCTTTAGGCCGTTTTCCGGGCACATCTATGTTAAGGCCAATCTTCCTAACAGTGTCACCATTAGCTCGAAGAACGTGGCCATACCACCGAAGGCGAGCTTCACGTAACTTGTCAGCAATTGGAGCGACACCAAACCTCTGGCGTATTTCATCGTTGCGAATACGATCCAGACGCGTAACACCAGCCGTCCATCGCAGCATTTTCGTTTCCATTACGCTGAGGCGAGTCTCAACCTCGTTGGTTGCAGGCCAGCACTCAGCTCCATACATCGCTACTGGTCGGACGATGGTTCTATAGATCTTCGATTTAAGGCGTTCCGGTATCTTCCTGTCGCATAAAACGCCTGTCATCGAGCGCCATTTGGACCACGCTGCGCTCACGCGCGAGTTCATCTCGAACGTCAGACTACCATCAGACGCAATTGCAGATCCAAGGTACTTGAAGTTTGTCGTTCGTACTAGCGCAGTGCCATTGATCTCAATGGACCCGGCTTCGTTTACGTCTGTCGTCAAGTACTCAGATTTTTTGACGTTTAGCTTGAGCCCGAACATCGCCAAGCGGTCGTACCAAGCTTGCGCTTGTCGCTCGAGTTCGCTCTTCTCTTCGCTTGCAAGCATTACGTCATCTGCATACAGCAGCGTCCAGGGGGCAGGCTTCTGAAGGTCTCTCGAAATGGCATCCATTACGACAATGAATAGGAGCGGGGAAAGCGCAGAGCCCTGGTGAACACCAGCGGAGATAGGAAACTCCGCCGATGTGCCGGCTAGCGCTCGCACACTACTCTTTGGACCAGAGTAAAGCATGCGCACCCACTCAATAAGCTCTTCGGGAACACCGTGTTGTCGTAAGGCGTACCATATAACCTCACGCGGTACACGATCAAATGCTTTCTCTAGGTCGAGAAAAGCTAGGTGCAGCGGTTTCTGCTTTTCGCGATGTCTCTCTACCAGAAGACGAGCAGCATGTATGGCATCGATGGTGCCACTGCCCGCTACGAAGCCACATTGATTGGTGGAAAGTTGGACGATATCGCGAATACGTCCATCTACAATTCGTTCGAAGATTTTCATGATGTGCGAGAGCAAGCGAATTGGACGGTAATTCGTGCAGTACGCAGGACTGCCCTTCTTCTTCCATATCGGGATCGTCGTGCTTTCCTGCCAACTACCAGGTACCTTCTTTTCCGTAACAACCTGGTTGAAAAACTTCGTTAGCCACTCAGCAGGACTCCAGCACCTCAACTTCCATAGGTCGGCCGCTATGTCATCGGGGCCCGTTGCTTTGCCTGGCTTCATCCTCTTCAAAGCCGCTTCCGTCTCCTCCACAGTGATTTTCTGCACAGGACCGTGCGTAGGAGGGACGCAAGGGATGGGCGAATAGGCAAACTCTTCTGTCGAAATTTTCTCGAAGTAGTCATGCCATCGTTTCATAGCCCTCTTGCGGTTTCGTCAGTAGATGGCCATTCTCATCGTTGATGCCCAAGAATTTCTCGATGTCCTCGGCCTGACGATGGCGTGCCTTGGCAAGTCGATAAATATGTCGTTTACCATCGCGCGTCTCGAGTTTATCGCTGAGATCATCATAATGGACGGCTTTTGCAACGGCTACGGCCTTCTTTGCCGCTTTCTTCGCCTCCTGGTACATACGCCATTTGTCTGCAGTCTTGTCGCGCAGGAACGCGTGATATAATTTTTTCTTCTCTCGGACTTTTTCTCTTACGTCGTTAGTCCACAGCCACGCCAGCTTCTCGATTTTGCGGCGTCCAGGCTTAGTCGTGCCTAATTCAGAGCATGCAACTTGTAAAATCGTATCGGTTGCATCTTTCCATGTTTCGTCGACGGTTGTCACCGTCGGTAACCTAATACGAGAAACAAAAGCTGCAGCGTTTTCCTTCAATCGCCACCACTTGATTCTTGGTGGACGGCATCGCTCGACATGCCTCAGCCTCGGAGGGGCAAACTTAAGAGTTCATATCAGCGGACGGTGCTGTGTGGCGACAGTCTCGTACGGCACCACCTTCGCATCTGTAACCAGCTTTCGATCGCGATGCTTCACAAGGATAAAGTCGATCTGTGTCTTGGTGCTCCCGCTATAGAACGACACCAGATGGGAGTCACGCTTTCGAAATACGGTGTTCACGATGATAGGTTATGCGAGTCCGCATACTCAAGGATTCGCTCACCATCAGCGTTACGTGCTCCATATCCGAAACCGCCGTGACAGCTGCGACCATCTTTCGCAGTCCCCACATGACCGTTGAGGTCACCTGCGATAGCGTCTTCTGATGGTACCTCTGCTGTCTTTTCATCAAGCAGGGTCCAAAACTCATCCTTGGCTCTCTCAAAGCAGCCTGCCTGCGGAGCGTATGCAGAGAAGAAATGATACATACGCTGTTCAGCAGCGACTACGACCTTCATCAAGCGGTCATTAAAACGTTCCACGCTTATAATCACGTCTCGGAAACGTTCGGAGACGATTACACCAACTCCGCTGGTGGTCCTGGGACTGCCGCACAGAATGGCCTTGAAGCCTCGGCCTATGTCCCTCGACTTACAACAGGACCACCTCGTCTCCTGTACCGCACATAAGTCGATTCGTCTTCGCTCCAGTGCTTCTGCTAACTCGCACGAGCGGCCCGTCAACGTACCCACATTCAGCGTAGCTACGCGGGTCTTGCCTACGTTACGGGACTTTCGGACTAGCTCAGTTTCCCCCCGATGCCGTCCTCGCATCAGAGACCCTCGCATACTTCTCACACTCGCCGGGCTCTGCGAGTGCGCCTCGGCTCCCGCGGACGCCGTAGCATTGTCTCGATACTCACTTAACGTCATCAACCATGTGATGTGACATGGGATCTCCATAGGCCGGCCTGTCACTAGGGCCTGTCGCCTGTACTCGAATGTCCGTGATTAGCTTAGCTCGCAGAGGCGAACAGTTTCCAGTGGCACCACGTGGAGGAACGGAAATCGCCACCCCCGCCACGCCACGCCACTGTTGACCCCCTACTAAAGACCTTAATGCCCTTCTTAACCACCCCTTACTAAGGCGCCCTTTGCCTAAACCCTTCTCGGTGCCACCTCCTGGCCTGTTTCATGGTTCCCCCTATCGACCCCCTCCCCACCCCGATTCTTCCTCGAGGTTCCTCCTGGCCGCTGTCGGTTCTCCACCCTCGAAGTCTCCCTTCTACTCTTACCTCTTTAGTGGTCTTCTCAACAATGGCACGAAATCGGTTTCTGCATCTGGACGCTCAGAAACGCACGTAGGTGCTGTTGGGTTAAGCAGTAAAGGGCTGCGCTTCCTCTGCTGCACAACATCCCACATTCAATAGCAAATTTACCCGCGCTGTAGATGATGTGGCGTATCTCACTTAGGTTAGATCACTCGACCGCCCTCGCTGTGGATGATGCGGCGTATCTCGCTTAGGTTAGATCACTCGACGGGCAAACCTTTTATATATAAGTGGTTATGTTAAACCTTAGTACATATTTTCGTTGACATCCGATTCGTGTACCCATCTATACTTGACTGTTCGACATCGAAACCATTGTGATATCTTTTGAGTCCACCGAATGCACCAACGAGGATAGCCTGAACACAATTGCTTCCGACTCATATATCTCACGTCGAAGCGTTCAGAATATTGTCGAACAAGAGCAAGGTCTTCGCAGTCATGGATTCTTTCGAGGACATACTACCCTTACCGAAGCTGTAAAGCATAGGCTTAAAAATTAGAAAAAAACTTCGACTTTATTCGTGAGTGCTGCTTATCGGACGCCGTTTCTACTGACTAAACAATTTTTGCTATTGAGCCTGCTCACAACAGTCAAAATTACTGACAACTTTTTCCCCAACCAAGAGAAAGTCTCGAGAACGGCATATACCCTCAAAAACCTTGTTTCTGAAGTCTGTGATAGTTTGGGCTGGAATATCGTCTAAAGCAAGACAACCCTCTTTTTTGTGAACAACATGTCAAAATATACTCTGATGTCTACCAGACGTTAATGAAGAAGACAATCCTATTCCGTGCACGAAAAAAACTTCTTTAAAAACGTTAGCAAGATTGGGTGGTAGCACATAGATCAAATCTCCAATCGAGAATAGCATCCTTTGAGCAGAATTGTCATGGGTTCTAGGACAATGACCTCATTCTCGACGGATCTGAGCTTAATGGGCTTACAGCAAACGGCTCTGTTGAACTCTCGCTGAAGCTTGAGCAGTTTAAACGGCGCCTTACTTGAAGAATGGGAAAGCGTCGATATCAATTGCCTGTTGTCCACTGTAGAAACGGTCATCAAGCGACTCAGAGCTAACCTACCTGCATAAGGAGACCATTTAAAACAATATCTTGACTAAGTAATCCACCATAACTTGATGCTTCACTAATGAAAGTATGATATCGGAATATATGTTATCTTACCTTCTTATTAATTATTAGGAGAAAGCCAGCGAACAATACTTTGTAGTTGTCGCCAGTGCGATCGCTCCTTGGTTCCGTGGCTGGACCGGGCGCGCTGTTTCCCAAGGTGACTTGCCAATGAGGCGCCATCGATCGGTGCGCGCCGCCTCTACAGGCGCGTGTCGCATTCGACGTCCCGCGACGAGGTCTGCTGATCTCTTGCTTTCGACACTATTCCAGATGCCTACCGCGGGGCCGCGCCCCTGCAATTCACTGCGCTGACACTACGGATAGAAGCACCAGTAGGGAGCCGCGGGTTCTAGTGAGCGTTGCGCTCACTCCCAGTGGCTCCGGAAGATCTACTCACTATGGCCACGGAGGACGCCTCGCTCACCTCCCGTTCTGGTTGTCGAATGTACTGCTGACTGCGAAGTGAAGTAAGTCTCACGCTGTATTCTGTATGCATCGGGAGCAATCGGGTGAGTTCCTTGGCATCGGGGTTTCTGGTCATGCAGACGTATATCGTGTGGGATGATGGGTTTCCCTGGTATCGGGTCTGTCCCTGTGGCACTGGGAAGTCAAAACGAGACAGGCGGCGAAGTAAAAAAGAAGAGGCCAGCCCGGGTAGCTGGAGTACTACCAATACGATGCAGGCAATACGTACATGACGAGGTCAGTACTGGGGTCTCTCGGGTTTAGGTAAAGCCTAGGTGACCCTCAGATGCCCGTGAGACACGGCGTTGCCAAAGACCAAGGGAATCCCCTCTGCTTGCGGGGCCGCTGATCGAAACAGTAGCCAACTTCTATATAAATACGCTCTTACTCCATATGTGCTTGAGGAGCAAGGAACTGCGGTATTCCAGCAGCATATGAAACTGCGGAATATTTTGCAACAACAAAAATAACAATATATCTTGCTTTATACATTTGAGTTAAGGTGAAAAATAAAACTGTAGGCCGGAATCGGACGCGCATCTACAGCATTACGTGACATTTTCGCCATTTTTTACCTGGCTCGTACAAGAGCAGAATATGCTACCTCTAATCGCAAGTGATTGTAAATAACAAATGGGTGTATTTCTGCCTTCAACTTAAGCAAGCCAAAGCTTCTGCGACGTTTCCCCCTTCCATGGAGTTTTTTATTGGCTTTATCCAAGAAATTTTCACATTCCCAAACAAGTCCATTTTCACGTTTTTCTTGTCTTTTTTCCAAAATGGTTTATCAAAAAGTTATAAACGATCTGATGATCTTGTGAGCTTTCTCACAAAGATATTAGCGGTCTCTTGCACCAACACGACTAAAGACGCATTCTGTACTTACCTGTTTTGCTTTGCAAGACTTATTTTGATTTTCTGGCAGGCCTTTTAGAACCTTCTGCTGTACATCTGACTGTACTTTTTACTCTCATTTTTTCCAAAAAGACACAAAACCTAATCGCTGTTCACTTGATAACGTTCTGTTTTCGCAGCACTGCGTGGTTATCCGGAAGGTGTGCTCCGAAATTACCTTAAACTGCATAAACATTTAGTGCCTCCACCCGACTACAGTATGTCAACAACAAACAGATAAGTTCCAGTCGTCTCGCGCAGGCAAACGTACTTATGACATGCTGTACTTATGGCATATTATATTATACTAATTATGGCACATTATACGTTATACACCGTCATCCTGTCCCCTACGATCTGTCGCCGACAAAGCGCCGGCATCACGGGATGGAGAGTGCACGCGAGAGAGCGCAGCCGATGCACGCCCTCAAACACCCCTGCCTCTCTTCCGGGGACGCGGTCGCGGCTGATCGCAATGACTCGTCGTTTTCGCCGTCCGCCGCCCGCCGCTCACCGAAAAAGTGTGCGGAGGCCTTAACAAAGTTGGATAGGACAATGCTATAAAAAAGTCACTCACATCACGCCAACCAAAGAACGCGTGAGGACAGAATGTTTGAGGATCCAATGGCGGAGAACGTTTTAACTGTAGGTCCAACAGAGTTACACGAACGGTGTTTTTGCTGAAGTGCTTCCGGAAGAACTTCTGTAGGTTATAAATTTCAAAAGATCAGCTAGCACGTACCCTCAGACACAAATACTGGCAAACAGATCTGAGCCGAGACCTCTGGCTCTGTTTTGGAGAGGATAACTGTACCAAGCAAATGAACGACGGAAATTGCCGGGCCATTGCAATCTATCTATCTACCACTATATAACTGAGTTTGAGGTCGATGAAGATTGAGCGATCTAACCTAACGATAAGTGAGATACGCCCCATCCATCACAGCGAGAGCGCTCGAGTGATCTAACCTAAGTGAAATAAGCCGCGTCATCCACAGCTGGGGCGGTCGAGTGATCTAACCTAAGCGGGATACGCCTCATCATCCACAGCGCGGGCAAAATTTTCTTTTGAACGTGGGATGTTGCTGCAGCAGGGGAAGCGCAGCCCTTTACTGCTTAACCCAACAGCACCTACGCGCGTTTCTGAGCGTCCAGATTCAGAAGCCGACTACGTGCCATTGTTAGCATGAAAAGACCACTAAAGAGGTAAGAGTAGAAGGGGGACTTTGAGGGTGAGAACCGACAGCGGCCAGATTAATCTGGAGGAAGAATCGGGGTGGGAGGGGGTCGATAGGGGGAACCATGAAACAGGCCAGGAGGTGGCACCGAGAAGGGTTTAGGCAATGAGGAGAGACCAGTAAGGAGTTACCAATATAGGGGCAGTAAGGAGGATCAGCAAGAGGATCCATTACCAGTAAGGATTTATTATAGAAGATGTGACTCTGATGTCGCGTTCGCTCGCCGTCCTCGTGTCGCGAGTGTGCGAGGGGTACTTGATTGGGGTAGAGTAGTAAGCAGGACCCGAGGGGAGAGGAAGGGATCTACCTGGAAGAAGACTCTAAGAGGTGGGACCAGACGGGAAACCAACAAGAAGGGAACCGTAAGGAATTTCATAGGGAGAACAAGGATTCTGCCATATGTACATATATCCTCCTCATGGTCGACACAGAGGCGACTGCGCACGCTTCTGAGCTTCTGGATCCAGAAGACGTGCCCCCTACGACGCACAACAAGCGTCCTGATTCTGAATCGTGTCACTGACGTCTGCCGTGAACTTGGGAGGACCACTAAGGGAAAGGGACCTCTGTGGTGGACCAAAAGAGCGACCAGGACGGGAAAACCAGCAAGAGACTAGTAGGGGATCAATAGTGGAAACAAAGAAGTGGGCCAGGAGTTGGGACCAGGAAGGTGAGGGATTACAGAGGGCGAGGAAAGACCAGTAAAAGCTTACCAGACCAATTACAGATCCAGCAAGGTATGTAGATCCAGCAAGGAGAAACGAGTGAGGGGAAACCTGGCTTCGGAAGACATGTCAACGATATCGAAACGCTAGCTGTTGAGAATGAGAACGGTTGCTGAGGCACAACCTGAGGGACAGAAGTACCGCACAGCACAAACCAATGACGTTAATGGCCGGTCCGGAGAGAATGTATATGATGAAGGTAGCGAAATGGTGACGGCTTGTTGCCGATAAAGTACGCACCAGTCCTAGATGTTAGCGAACATTATGTTTTGCAAAAACTACTTTCCGTAGGTTAGTGATGTTGCAAACTTGCGCGAAGCGCGCAGTGCGAGACGAGACACGCCGTTAGGCGTGTCGGAGCAGTTGTCATAAATAAAGAGTCTGCTTGTCAACACACTATATAGAACGAAGCTCCGTTGCACTGCATATGGACAGCGCGTGACAAATTTGAGCCATACTACGTGCAGTGACGCCTGCACTAACCACGTACTATAAGTACAAGTCGAGATATCAAATTCAGAAAAAGAGACTGCGTTGTCATAAAGCTATTTTATATTTCCAACACAGGGCTGGAACGCACTCACTGCTATCAACGGAAGAAGGTTATTGATGATTTAACCAGAACCCAACCATAGATCGAGTTGTGATGTACGAAAAAAAAAGCAGTCGAACGTCTTAACGTCGACAGTCATTTCACTTCAAATCTTAAAAAATTGATTATTCAGGTGTAGAGTAAAACTTCAATGCGATTACTTGTACATAGTTACTTATATGTAGTTAGCGTCTATTGTTTTTATAGTTTCAATTTTTCATGCTCATTCAACTACATGATCTCTTGCTGCTTCTTTCTCCTTCTTTGCTCTTCTTTTTGCTTACTAGTTTGACGTTCAGTGCATATCGATTTCATGTTGTTTTTTAGTTTAGCAAATTTCTACGAATCTGTTGGTAAATATGTAAAGACGTTCCTAAATAAATATATTTTAGACCTCCTAAATTTCCGCTTTTCATAGTACTGACGACGCAGATTTACATAATTTATCATTTAGAAGGACACGGGTCACTGATGAAGGAGAGACAGTGATGGATGAACTCAAGGCGTCTGAAAAACACGTAGTACGTATTTCCAATTCCACAACAGAAGGATTTAAAAGAAAGTATTGTGATTTAGACGTGGCCCATTTTAAAGCGGCCTGAAAAGTACATTGTGGAAGTAACGCCCGTGGTGATGCCGTCCGACGTAAAGCGCTTAGAGGAAGCTATTAGCGCTTCAACCACCATCGATGTTCAAGAACTCGGTTAGCTGTTTATTCCTTGTTCAAATCAGAAAAAATATTCTGTAAACAACTACACAACACTTTTTTGCAACATTTGATGCTTCGTGAAAGTTGCCTTAAAGTGAGTGAGCGCATTGGACACCATTAGGGAAGGGGGTAGTGTCCCTGAAGCGTTTACATGAATGGAGAAACCAAATCATACGAAAAGAATCTGACTCTTCGAACTTTTTTGTTTTCTTTTTGCTAGTTTTTGAACCAAATGGGTGGGTAAGATAAAGCGCTGATTTTCTCATCGGCTGGCTGTCGCAAATCATGGTATGGGCCAAATACGCCTAGGAATCGCCCCCACGACATTACGTGGAAACAGTAGAATGCGTGACGCATCCCAAGAGGATTAAGTAACGCCGTCTTTTATCCTTCATATATACATTTTTTCATTTATTTATATTAGACGTATAAAGCTACAGAAGCATAGACATATTTTCTAGGCTTAGGGTACGTTCAGAGCAGTATCGCGGCATGACGCGATGAAATGGTGAGCTCCTATATAGATCAAGCGGCGCCGCATAGCGCCCTCGCGTGCTGTTCATACGCATTGTACACAGAGCACCACACCTCACGCAATTATTAGCATCGCCACGTGGCGTTGATATCTCTGTTTATTGCTGAGCAACTAGCTCGTCGCTCGGTGATCCGCTACTACGCTATCGTTTCGAATGCGTGGTGTTCGTAGCATCATCCCTCTCGCAGAAGAGCAACACGTGAGGATCGCGTTCCATCGACAATGGGTTATCGACAACAAGGCATTAAGGGGCCCTATCCGAGGTGAAGAGAATTAGGGAAAAGTTACATAGCTACCTACATAATTATAAAGGAATCTAGAAACACTCACCCTAGCTCCGGCGACGAGCGTTATGACATTCAGCACGAGTCCACCGTCGCATAGCGTGGCGCACACGCGTGGCGTGTAGCTCATAAAGCCCTACGCACACTTTTGCAGCAACGCAACAGCCCTATCTTCAAGCACAGGGCAGAGACGCAGAATCACCGCGCGAGGCAAAACTACCCCAGTCCGGACTGCCGCTGATGTGCCGCCCACCCGGCAAGGCTGAGGGTGAGTGCCGCCTGGGCGGCAGTTTTGCCTCCTGCGAGGCAGTCTTATTGCCTGCCGCGTGCGGCGCTGCCGCAAGGTGTGCGTAGAGCTTGAGTCGAAGTATTGCTAATGAAAGAACTGCAATAAGAGATAGTGACAATGATAATGCTATCTACGCCGGAAAGGTTGTGTTCGTTCACTGCTGAATCTATCTCTGAGGCTCTCAGGAACATCCTCATTTTAACGCATCAGTTTCTCCCGTTAGATGAGCCTCCTAATCTTCCAGTGTGCCTTCTACCTCAACCAACCGCTGCGAAATCTTTATTGCACGTAATAGTGGATTCCAGGTGAAACGTCAGCAGCTGAAAAGCTGAAAGAACGTGAGGTTATTCGGCACGCGAGAGAAATAGATGGATGACCCTCGTTGGTTGTTATACTATTTTGTTAAACTTTTATTATACCTCTTTAGATTGCAGGATTCCGGAGCTAGGATGAGCCTTTTAGATTCATTATATAAATATCTAGGCAGTTATGTAACTTGTTCGCCAATTCTCTGCACCCATCATAGTCGGATAGCGCTCACTAAGGCTTACTATGGGAACGCGGCGGGGACGCGGTCCTCTCAGGGGTCGTTTGGGAGTCGTTTAGTATGCGCACGACACGCGACGCGATGCCACGTATAGTGGCTGAATTGATCAATCGCGTCGCTCGATCAGTTTGGCCACTACACATGCATGACGTCCGCGTCGCGCGCACGCTAAACGACTCCTTAGGCCCATGGTATACTCCCGCGTCGCTCCAACGACGGGCGCGGGGCAACTGTCAACGGCGCGCCTTCGCTGCGGTGGCGGACGGCGCAGTGGGGCGCGGTTGTCAGTTGACGCGCCATCGCTCCTGCGATGCGTCGCAAAGGGGAATTATAACTCCCCGTCGCGGGAGTGAAACATACTCCCATGCGACGGGCAGCGATGGTCGCAGAGGAGTAGCGCTTGTCGTGCCCTATTCTATGCACTTCCGCTCACTTATTTCGACACTTCCTTGGTTCGTGACCATACCACAGCAATTTCCACACACGTCTGGTGATGTTGGGTGGTCAAGTAAAGTCTCTATTGTTCTCCTCGTAGGGTTTTCGTCGTGGCTAGACTCATTTTGGGTTGTTTTCGACGGCTTGAGCGGCTAGTTTTTTGAGGAAATATTTTTCTAGGCCGTTTTTTCTCACTTTTCTGCCGATCCTCGCATTTTTTTTCGCCTCCGAACTTCCTCGACGGCACCGAAATCTAAAATCTACATTTATGTTCCGGACAAGGGAGGATCTATTGACATGTCCGGCACAGAAATGTCCATCTGGCACACTACAGAGCACCGGCAAAGTACGCCATGCGACTTCGAGAACTTATGTGTCATGGGAAATGAACTGCTCCAATCGCGTAAAGGCTCCTCGAATCATTTTTTGAGCCGCCCACGACGAAATTCCCATGATCTTTTGAAGTTATACAAATGATTGTGGAGATCTCAAAGAGGTGAAAAGAACGATGTCAACCCTTTCTCAAAATATGTAGCTATCTAAATTGGAGGAGTTATGAGTATGCGACATTTTGCGACGGATTAGTCTACCGCAACCCTTTTTTGAACCGTGCGACCCTAGCAATATTGCATCTCATGCGGGGTTAGGGTTTTGCAACTCTGCCACTGCTTTTGCTTTCTGTGCTCTAATACGGGTTGTCTCGAAAAAACTCATGCGCTCTCTGTGAAGTCAAATAATCTTGTTCTGATACATGAAAAATCTATGTAAACTCGTTTTGAGAAAGGAAAGACTCGTAGATTTGGTGTCCGACGGCGATTAAGGCATTTGATTCCTTTTCCTATACCTCCCGCTCCCCGCTGCATTTGTCTGAACATTCCTACTGCACAATGTTATCAGTTAGTCTGACTGGGCTCTTGAGCCAATTCACGACAGGACTCACGGTGAATGTGATGGATAAATCACGATTTCGTCACTGCACTGGATCCGCTGATTCGCTATAGTTCTGCAAAAGTCTCCGTCTGCAGAACTGCGTGAACTATGTCAGCCTCAGCGATGGCGAGGCCGTGACGCGCATCGCGAGCCGTCGCGTCGCTGTGCACTCCCGCGTCGCTGCAGCGGACGGAAGTATACCATAGGCCTTAGTGTACACGCAACGCGCGACGCGATGTTATGTTAGCCTCCCATATCGATTCATCGCGTCGCGCGATCGATGCGGGAGCTTATCATAACATCGCGTGCACACTAAACGATCCCTTACAAGCGCTGGGCTGTGCGCCCGCAATTCGCGGTCATGCGCGTACACAATCTTCAAGTGTTTCTGCATTTTCTAGCTCTACGCTGTTGAATGTAGTAGCTTGCGACCTATTTCTTACCGATCGCTTTTTATCCACATGGCAATGAGAAGGCCTCATAACATAATGATGTCAACATCAGTGATACACAAAATGGTGTCAACATCAGTGGCACAAGGTGCATGAAGTTGAAGGACTGGCCTTTGTGCTTTTGTATCACTGCTGTTGAAATTTCATACATCATTACGTTCATCCTGAATATCTTTCTTATTGGTTTGCGATTAAAATTCTGTCAGTAAAAAACAAGTTACAGCAAGGCCACTTTCCACAGCATACAGCTTGAAAAAAATTACAATTTAAAAAAAAAATTGCTTGAAAACTTGAAAACTAAAATGTTCTCAAATTAAAAAAATTAGGCGTGAGGACCCCTAAAACCTCTATCTCCGTCATTCGAAATGCCAATCCGCCGCAACGCACTGGAACCTAGCCCCTTCTGATAAGGCAACGCCAGTAGACACCGCTTGTCGAACTACTTGCCATCGTTGGCGGGAAAGTGACGTGCGTCCGCGCTCGTGATGCGACCGCGCCAACGTAGCAATTCCATACTAAACTTTAAATATCTCCTATTCGTTTGGGCTAAAGATCTGGTGGAAAAGAAGCAAATTTCTCGGCCAATTGAAGGTGGAGTTTCTTCCTATAGGATTCGATTTCCCCGTTCTCCTTCAATTCCGTTTCTCTGAAAATAGTGGTTATTGTACGGGGAACCCAATCCATTTGCTGTTGAAAATGTATTAGTGTATATCGCAGGCCTGTGGTGTCACTGAAGTACTACCAGGGTGCGTAATAGAAATCTTCACATTGAAGTGGTGGAGTGAGTTCGCTTTCAGCCAGAATTGTGTTCTCACAGCAGGATAAGAGCGATATCCTTAATCACTTTTTCCGTTAAGATGTGGTTACAGTCAAAAGAGATTTATAGTTAATGGCTTTACCTGGCTTGATTTAGGCGTGTGGCACGCACGATTTTCTAGCCACTGAAACATCGCGCTTAAGCCGAATATAATCGATTTCAGAACCAAAGGTTCCACCAAGTAATGTGAAGGCAGTTTTTGGACAAACACCAACAGAATACACAATAACCTTCAATCCTCTCGATCCGTCAGATATTCCCGGCGAAGACACTGGCTGCATCGTAGGTTGAGATCGCTATTATTCTTCCGCCTCTACTGCACACGCGGTCAGCGCACGCATTAGCGTTCGTGCTTTCACATGTCTGACGTGTCTCCAAACATGTCTAACGGAGCATAAAGACAGAAACGAGATCCCATTCGTATTCTTGATAAAGGTATTAAAGAGGGGAAGAAGAAGGAAGCCAGGTCCTGATATCCTAATTGGGAGCGGTTCGAGAAGATGGAGTGAACCATTAAGAAAACTCATCATTTAGAAAACATTTGTCAGACTCGTGTTCTTTTAAACACATTCGTAACGCCACGTAAGACGACATCTTGGAGGTCTTTGTTGTTCAAATGTAAGGTGGAAGTGGGTAGAAATTCTCCTGACTGCACAGTCGGCTGCTGGGATGCCCCTATTCCGCTCGAGTTCTAGTTTCGAAAAATCTAACGATATTTTGTTATTCATTCAAGTTGTGATAGCAAGAGACTCGGAGCCCGCTGAAATTGTACTAGAAGTTGGTGCCGCAAAGTAGTCCTTGCCTAAAAAGATTAATTTTACACATCTGTCCCCGTTGCTCCGTCAGAGGCAATAGCTGCTCTATGCTTGTCATTTACGGTTCATTTTGAATTTTCCTATTATAGAAGCCTTTGTAACCATATTGAGGTTGATGTCCTCTTATATGCTTCAGCGCCGCTCGGAATCTTTCAAACATTATGCTTGGATATTTTTGAGGCCATAAATGGACTGGGAGAGAAAAACGTTGCGATTATTTACTCAACATAGGGATGTAAACATAGGTTAAGCTAAAGTAATGTTATCTGTAATCGTATAATGTACGCTCAATTCCGCTCAATTCCGCTGGACCTCAACAGAATCACGGCTTCCTCCTTTTCGGACTGCTTTTACTGCTGCATTTTATGTCACATTGACATTATAGGGAAAGAGACGGTTCACTCCTATTTGGGAATCGACTCCGACTAATTCTATCCTCTGTGCCCTATCACCACCATTAAAATTGTCCAGGGCTATTCACAGTGTCTTAGCTGTTGAGCTGTGATGAAATTTTTTCGAGAGTAACACGGAATATGAAACGGAAGAGCTCGAAAATGGGCGGAAACCGGAGTACGAAACAAGGAAAAGGAATCAAATCAAACCTATTAATTCACCTAGTTTTTCATGAATTTATATATATATATCCATAATAGCAGTAATAACTATATTGCCCTTAACAAATTTTGGAAGCGGGAAAGCAGCATGCGACCCTTTTCCAGCAACATATTACAAAAAAATCGTCGTATTCCTATCGTTACTAAGATGAATTTTCAAACATTGCTAGTGTAACAAATCGAAGTTTATGTAGAATCTTTCTGTAAATACGAAGAAATTATTTCAAACACAATGAACTGAGCTGACGAGTAAGATGCCAGAGATTTCGCCACTCATGACACTTATCCGGTCTTACTGAATGCCCCGGTCTATCCTAATTGGGAGGGGCAGAGCTACGGTTGCGTTCAGCACCCATGGCACCATATCAATGAGTTTGCATGGGTACCATAGTATCACTTGGTAGTTGAAGCTCTGCAGCAAACTCAAAGGAGGGGTAGTGAGACAAGACATATGACATACGCCGTGTTGATGATGATGTCTAGTTTTATTCGGCCGATGCTTTGTGTTATGTATGTTATTGTAATTCTAGTGTTTGTGTTGTTGTATTGTTTTGTTTCTTAACTTGCTTACGCTAGACCCTGGTCTATGCCTTGAATAAATAAATAAATAAATAAATAAATAAAAGACACAAAATTCCCTCCTCCAACTAGGGTAGATATAATGTCCTCAATGGAAAGCAAGTTAGCAACCTAGGCGTGTTTATAGAACTCTGATCTAAGATTTGTGTTCCAGGCAAAATGTAAGATTATTAGGGAAAATGATAAGCACGCCCCGGATAAGGATTTCGATTCTTGATTCAAACACTCATGAAAGCTTCTGTGGTCTTGTACTATTCTGTAGTACCTCGTTTCAAGAAAAGAAGAATGAATTCAATTTGGTTAGCACACATCAGAATACACCATCGGCTTGGAAGCAACACAATGACAAAAAAGAGACGCATAGTTGACTTCATAGTTGGCCTTGTGTTTATGGGTATATGTCGCGTAGCTGAGCAGCATTGGTAGGTGGGAACGCCTGAACCAGTCGGACCGCATTGAATAGACACGCCATTCAGGGAGGGCATGTACACTTGGTACTCTGATGGGCTGGCATGTGTTCGGTCTGTGCTCTGTTTGATTATTATTGGCTGGCGCGCTCCACCTACCAATGCTGTTCACCTACGCGACATGTACCTGTTTATGTTCAAGAGGTAGGTGAAGTCAGCGCAAAACAATCAATGAGTGATGAGTCATCATTTCCGTTTCGCCTTCCGGTCCAAATAATAGCCGAACGCTGAACGGAACGGAATGACTAAAATCAGCCGAAAACCGGAATTCGGAACACAGAAACGGAAATTCCGCACATCTCTGCTGTTGAGCTGTCGAGGAAGCTTAGGAAAAGGATCATGAAGCAAAAGACATTTGGTTCCCTCCTACCCAACTAGGACTACTCACAAAAGATTGCATAGTACAGACTCAATCCACAAATTCCACCAGCGAAAACGCACCAATGTCCTAGCGATTGCCGTGGGGGAGAGGTGGGGGGGGGGGGGGGAGTCAGGGTCAAGCTTGAGGTTCGGGAATCAAAGGGGGGTCGTGCTGTGGCCTCGTCTGGAGGGGGGGGGTCGTGCTCTTCCGGTTTTGGCAGAGGATTCTCTCTTATTCTTCAGGTTTTTTGGTAATTTTTTTAATTCTTAATAAGTTGTTTTTTCCAGGAATGCTTACGAAGGTGTGGAGTCTCTCCTTTGTCCCGCAAAGTTGTAAAAATTAATATAACAAGTTTCAAATAATGATTGTATTACTCGTTAGAAATAAAGATTTTCCGCCGGCAGATTTGGAGTCAATGAGAACTTTCCATTTTTCAGGTTTTTTTTTTCAGGAAGTCATGGACGCGACAGTTTTCTGCCTGAACGAGCGACATCTACGTCCTAAATTGCAGTCTATAAAATTTGAAGTGTCAATTTCTAAGGAAAATTAGATGCTTTTCCTACAGGATTTTTGGAAGCACTCTTCGAAGCGATGACCGAATGGCAACCGAGGATGGACTTGTCACGGAACTATTTTTCTCTCTTCTGCTGGAAACAACATCAGAAAGTGAAGTTGTACCCAATAAAGTTTCAATCCACCGGTTGACACAAGAGAATAGAAGGTGTTTTTGTGAGACAATCTTCTGTATAAACAGACGCTCCGATTTGTACCATTTGCCGAAAAAATGCGACACCGTTAATCACATGGAAGCCGCTATTTTTACAAGCTGCTTTTTGAAGCGTAGAACCCACACCTCTTACAGTTTTAAAAGCTCTGTGAATTTTTCAGGGATGTCGCACAAACTCCGAAATATGGTAGGTTACGTGGAGCCATTGCATTCTCCGATATCACCGATCGCCACTGAAGGACGGACTTCTTGCGGCAAAAAATTCTACCTTCTGGAGGAAGAGCATCAGAGATTGAAAACTGAGCCATCTTAGAGCTCAAGATGTGATTAATATACAATCATAAACTAAGCTTCTTCGCAGCGATCTCCGATATGATTAGGGCTGATCGTATTTAAATTTTTCGCTTTTCAAGAAAAATTAATTAATTTTTACCTGGAGCAGATCACCCACACAGTTGAAATCTTGCCACAAAAAGTTTAAATTCTTGTTTAATGCACAGTGTAAAAATCATGGTTTTCTGAAACGAATAGACTGGATCGACCAATGGTCGATATGGCACCGACGTCATGGGAGCGACAAAATTCGACGTTCACAAAAATGACTATAACTCGGTAAGTTTTCCACAATTTTAAAAAGCCCATAGCTCTTTAAAAACTACAAGGAAAGGTATTTCACACGTTGTGAAAATCTGTTTTCAAAAACTAGATCTTTATACGGGGCGGAGGCCTTCGATTTTTGAGCGAAAAAAATTGAAGTGATTTTGAATAAGTAATCGTAACTCGGTAAGTTTTTCGAGTTTTACAAAAGCCAATAGCTATTTGGAAACTAGAGGAAAAGCGCTTTCAAACCATATAAAAATTGGTTTTCAACAGGGAGGTCTTCATAGGGGGCGGTAGGGGTTCGATTTCTGGTCCATTGTTGCAGAAATACGTGCCAAAAATCGAACCCCCCTCGCCCCGTATGAAGATCCCTTTTTTGAAAACCGGTTTTTATATGGATGGAAAGCACCTTTTCTCTATTTTTCAAAAAGCAATTGGGATTTTTGAATTTCGAAAAGGGAACCGAGTTATGATCAGATTTGTGAAGAACTGGTGGTAGACTCTGCACCGTCGACACTGGAGTGATTTCATAAAAATGATCATAACTCCGTTCGTTTTTCGAAATTCAAAAATCCCAATTGCTTTTTGAAAAATAGAGGAAATATGCTAACTGATCATGCATAAATCGTCTTTCAAAAAGGAGGTCTTCATAGGGGGCGAGGGGGGTTCGATTTTTGGTCGATTTTTGGCAAAAATCGACCAGAAATCGAACCCCCACCGCCCCCTATGAAGACCTCCCTGTTGAAAACAAATTTCTACATGGTTCGAAAGCGCATTTCCTCTAGTTTTCGAAAAACAATTGGGATTTTTGAATTCCAAAGAACGAACCGAGTTATGGACATTTTTTCTGAAATCACTCCAATGACTCCGGTGATGGGCCGACCAACTCCTCTGGTTACGGTTTCACAAAATTGATCATAACTCGGTTCATATTTTGAAATCCAAAAATCCCAACTGCTTTTTGAAAACTAGAAAAAAAGCGTTTTCGAACCATGTAGAAATTTGTTTTCAACAGGGAGGTCTTCATAGGGGGCGGTGGGGGTTCGATTTCTGGTCCATTGTTGCAGAAATACGTGCCAAAAATCGAACCCCCTCGCCCCCTATGAAGACCTCCTTATTGAAAAAAGATTTATGCATGGTCACTTAGCATATTTCCTCTATTTTCCAAAAAGCAATTGGCGTTTTTGAATTTCGAAAAACGAACCGAGTTATGATCATTTTTATGAAATGACTCCAGTGTGGACGGTGCAGAGTCTACGAGCAGTTCTTCACATATTTGATCATAACTCGGTTCGCTTTTTGAAATTCAAAAATCCAAATTGCTTTTTGAAAAATAGGGGAAAGATTCTTTCTAACCATATAGGAAACAGCTTTCAAAAAAGGGATCTTCATACGGGGCGAGGGGGTTCGATTTTTGGCACGTATTTTTGCAACAATGGACCAGAATTCGAACCCCACCCGCCCCCTATGAAGACCTCACTGATGAAAACTAATTCCTATATGGTTTGAAAACGCTTTTCGTCTCGCTCGTTTTCAAAAAGCTATTAAATCTTTTAAAATTCGAAAAACTTACCGGGATATAATTATTTATACAAAATCACTTCAATTTTTTTCGCTCAAAAATCGAAGGCCTCAGCCACGTATGAAGATCTACTTCTTGAAAACAGATTTTTATACTATGTAAAGGCTCTTTACTTCTGGTTTCTAAAAATGCTTTGGCTTTTTTCAAATTATGGAAACTTACCGAGTTATAGTCATTTTTGCGAATGTCGAATTTCGTCGCTCCTATGACGACGGTGCCATATCGATCAGAGGTCGATACAATCTATTCGTTTCAGGAAACCATGATTTTCACACTGTGCATTGAACAAGACTTGAAACGTTTTGTGGCAAGATTTCAACTGTGTGGGTGATCTGCATCAGGTAAAAATTAATTAATTTTTCTTGAAAAGCGAAAAATTTAAATGCGATCAGCCCTAATCATATCGGAGATCGCTGCGAAGAAGCTCAGATTTTTACTGTGTAATACTCATGACTGAAAAATCCATGAAGCACAATTTCACTCTTGCGTGTTCTTTCCTTGAGAAGATTGAAAAATTTTCCGCGAGAAGGCCACCCTCAGTCTCCATCGATGATATCGGCGAACGCAATGGCTCCACGTAACCTACCATATTTCGGAGTTTGTTCAACGTCTCTGAAAATTTTACAGAGTTTTTAAAACAATAAGAAGTGTAGATTCTACGCTTTAAAAAGCAGGATCCATGCTTCCATGTGATTAACGGTGTCGAAAATTTTCGGCAAATGACACAAATCGGAGCGTCTGTTCACAAAGGATCGTTTCAGAAAACAGATTTTATTGCCATGTGTCAAACGGGGGCTTAAAATTTTATTGGGTACAAGTTCATTTTCTGATGCTGTTTCCAGCAGAAGAGAGAAAATTAGTTCCGTGACAAGTCCATCCTCCGGTTGCCATTCCGTCATCGCTTCCGAGAGTGTCTAAAAAATGCTGTGGATAAAGCACTTAAGTCAGCTTTAGCAATTAACACTCTGCATTGTATAGAGTACAATTTCGAATGCAGATGTTGCTCCTTCACGTACAAAAATGTTACGTGTTCACGAGATGCTCAGAAAGCCTGAAAAGTTGAACTCGTTGTGATTAATTCGACAACTGCTCTCAAAAGTGCTTTATTTTCAACTGTAAACAAACAAAATATTATTATCAGAAGATTACATAAACAAAACCTTTATCAGCGTTTTTTTTCTAACAAATTACTAAATCAAACAGTTGTCCTCTTTCTTGAGCTAATCTGATACAGTCGACGCTGCACCTGGAAAGAAGGACCTATTAAAGGGTACAAAAATTGCATAGAAAATTTTTAAAAAATCAACGCGGATAGGAAATAAAACGGTGGTCTACACAAGGGGGAGGGTCGTACCAGATCCGCTCTGGGAGGGGCGTAAATTTTCGGCAAAAATCGAACCCCACGCTTGACCCTGGGGGGAGTGGGCACGAGGGGAATCCATACGACGAGCGGTCACAGACCGAACGGGTCCATCTCCGATGTAGACTGACCGCGCTACCATTGTTGTTGAAGATTAGCACGAGGAAAGAACGCACGCCGCTCGCGCCGTAGCGGGTGGAGGAACAGTGGCGACTGTAGGTTGTCGTGTCTCCTTTTCGAAGTGGAAGCTTGTCAGGGTGATTGTTTAGGTGCACGTTTGCCAAGAAGAGGTCCTCTCGCCGAACTGCCGTGCGGAAAAATTGCCTCCTAGAAATTCATCCGCTGTATTCATGTCGCTCACTCTTGAAAGTAAGCTGTAGCAGTTTTTTGAGACGATTTGTCTAAACGATTGTAATCATGTCATTCAGGAACCTACTACGCAGCGGTCGCCTGTGGGACAAATGCGGGGTTAGGTCCTTACAGCAATTGGATATCGTTTTTTACGGTACGTATTGTATCACAACTGCGCTATTCACGTGTGCAACTAAGTACATAAAAACCATCAAAAGCCTTCATCTAATGTAGCCGAATACACGATTGAGCTTGGAACAAATTTCCTGGAAAGGAACTCCGTCTCTTAAGCACCATAATAGCGTGAAGCATTCCCGCCCGGCCAGAAGTAGGTGCGGGCTCGAGTCCCGCCCAGCGCTGGAGTTTTGATCACAATAAAACAATTAATAAGAAAAGGTAGCAGCTTATAACCTACCAGCCTCTTGAGGCTTAAACGAACTAATTTGAATCATCCGATTTTAGTTGTGGCTGTTGCTGTTTTCTGAAACACAGTTTCAACGGTGGCGAATGCAAAATCTGTTAAAGATCTCAAAGTTAGGTGATTGTCCCGGAAACGTCACCATTCCATTATGGTGACAGCCGTTAGGATAGGCTTCTCAGGCAAAACTGGCTCAAGTACTGTTGCTGTTAAGAAACATCCAATAGCCGCGACCAAGAATGCTCAATTATATAGTGTGGGGCACAAGTCTTGGTGAACAACAATGTTCGTTGTGCGAAAACATCGTCTTCTTCTTTATCTTATTTTGTCGACCTGCAGCAGTCATCTTTTTGCCCACTGTCGCTATTCCAGCTTTATGCCAAATTTTACAGCACCAGAGGAACGCCTGGAATGCTTGATAGAACTCAAGGCTGATTTATTGGTTTAAAACGCATAGCCTACTTTACTATTCAGTCTTCTACAATTCTCATGTATTAACGCTTAGGCAGGCTACCCTCAGTAGCATGTGGGCACGTCCATTCCATTAATTCAGATGGTCACGTCCATTCCATTGATTCTGTCTATCCTGCATTCTTTGTTTATTTTAAATCAGTAATAGTAGGTCGAACGATAAAGCTTCAGCTTGTAATCTCTCGTGTCTATCAGATGCTTTTCGAATTGTGGAATTTTAAGAGAGCCATTTAAGAAGGAAACTTTCGGCGCAAAAATGCACAAAACCAAGCCCTTATTTGCCGAAAGATTAATAGCTCGTATGCTGCTATTGTATTGTAGAATTTGACAAAAAGGAATGTCGTTGATTTATTGAAGAGATAAGGACGGCTACCGGTGTTTCAGAAGCGCCTAGATTATACCTGCGATCAACGATGGCTGATGCGCTTTTCTATGCCAAGTGAATATGCTCTTCAAAATGCACGAACCTTTTAGAAATGTTTCCAGCTGTTCAGCCTCAAGATTATCATGGAACATCACCTTTCAGTATTATGCCGATGTTGCTCTAGACGTCATAGACGGTCTCAATACGGTGTTGCGCTGGAGCATCAAGAAGACAGATGGTTCTCCGCTTCCTAAAAAACACATAAAAGGGCTTCAAGTCATCTTGAACCGCAGGGTATGTATGACATTCCACATTTAAAAAGAATCACCTTATCCCCTACCCTATGAAGTACTGAGGCAACAAATGATCAAGTTCAGAAATTTTCTTATAGCTTCAAAAACATTGGAAATATTTGAAAAGACGAAGTCTTCTAGCGCTCTACGTTGCAGCTAGACCCCTTGCCTTAACAGAATAGTGCGTCGCAGGAGCTCAAGAACTTGTTGCACCATTCGCCGACAGATGTGGATTGTGATCGGTTGAACATATCACGGTTATCACCGATGTATAGTGATTCCAAGACTTGGCTTTTCATTTTCTCATACCCAGCGACGGTGGATAGCTTTCTGCTCTGAGGTCATCCATTTCATGGCTCAGGTGCTGTTTTAGGTTTTTTCGCTTTATGGTTGAACTCTACAAGATGAAATGGGGTTTGAGGAGATGGCTTCTTAAATGTAGTTCGATTTCAATAAAGGCGAATAACAATCTTGGACAATGCTGAACACTACCATGCATCTGCTGCGATGGTTCAGACTGGTTCCAGAAAGCAGGGAATCACGCCAGCCACTGATCAGCACACTGTTACCGTCGTCTCTTTCTGGTGGGAATTCGGCTTTAAGAAGTGTCTGGTGGTTCGCCGACATCAACCCGCTGTCTTGGTTGTCTTCTGTTATCGTAAAGAACCCAATTCTCATCACATGTGACGATTCGATCCAATCCGAAGAGCAGATTTCGAAACGCGTCACCTTCCGACAATCACTCTAATCGTAGGGCACCCAATTTTCAAGTTTTCACCTTTCGAAGGCGTTTCAAACCATCTGCAACCGTAGTTTCGCTGACTCCTAGATCTTTGCAATCTCTCGGACTGTTTGCGATGGATTAGCATCACGAATTACTTCAAATCGTAGTCCATCGTAGGATTGCTGTAAGTCTACCGTTCTGGGGTGTACTTTCGAGGTTTAATTCTCCAGAACCACATTTCTCGAAGCACCGTTCCACAATCGTTTCTCCAACGCTATTCTGCCACCACACATTGTTGATTTACCAGGCTGTTTCTACCAAAGATTGGGCTAGTTTAAAATTGAAATAAAATAGCGTTTGGGACTGCTCTTTCGACATGCTTGAATAAGTCTTCGAAGAAATACAATTATCAAGCTTAGGGGAACCACAAATTATTCCGTCAGATAGAACGAAGAATTCCGTATCAGATGTTTTGTAAAATAGCGAAGTAAGATAAATATTGATTGAATGGTGAACGTTGAAACCCATATTTAAAATTGAATGGGTTCTTTAACTGGCCTAAACTGAACATACTCTTTAACTACACATTTTAAATATTGTCCATTAACAAATTACGATTTGTAATACATTTTTCTAGGGTACAGGCAGTAATTTCGTAGAAACGTTTCTTGTCACGGAGGACACATCGTTGCGTGAAATTGACATCGGGGTAGGTTACCTGCTAACGCAGGATCCAGTACAATATCTACATTTATTCATTTTTTATCTCACACGTGTTTATTTATATGCCTTCAACATCTTGTATTATGGAAGTGTACTCTGCAACTCTCGCCTATGAGTCTTCGTCTCCGACAGGGCCTCCTTTTCGCGTTTCAACACTAGCAAGACTTGCGGAAGTTGGGTGTCAGGAGTAGTTACGCCTTCTGGATGTGTATATTCAGCAAACTTATAGCTCTGATGTGAAGCGGAAGTAACCACTGGTTTGTACGGAGAAGAGGAGGAGCCACAGAACGATGAATAACTGACTTTCAAGAAGAGAGTTGTAAGCAAGTAACGCGCGTTGACTTAAATATACCATAAAATGATGGTATATATATATACCATATACATATACCATAAACCATGAAGACCATGGGTGATGTCAGAGCTGAACGCCCAAACTAAGGGACCTAAAGAGACAACATTTTATGCGGCAAAAGATGGTTAAGGATAAGCAGCGGATATTTTGCTCTATCACTAACTCGGTCAGAAAAGCCGTCGTTGATGGACGGCGGCGAGCGTGCCGTGCCCCATCCCATACTTTTGCGGCAAGATGTAGGGCGACGGCGGCGCCGCAAGTGCGGCAGCGGCAGCAATGATGTGAATCGGAATCGCTGCGGCGGCAATAATGATTCACATCATGATTGCCGCCGCAGCGTTCTGTCTGTCTGCACTCCTGTCGAGGAAGGGATTGGCTTGAGCGCAGACAGAAAGCGAAAAGCAGCAGTAGGTCCTGACTAGAAAGAGTGCAGTGCACCTGCCGCTTGCTTCTGTTGATTTTCGCCCCCGCTTGATGCCAGAAAGACTCCGCGTTAACGGCGTGCTTCATGAGTTTTGCCGCCCGTCGCTTGCCGCAAGTGTGAAGAGGCCTTTAATTGGTTCCCAACTTATAGTGAGCTTTGGCGATGTTATTTTGACAGAATGTAGGGCCCCTGAGCGGAGCCCAGAACCACATTTAGTTTTTGCCGAACGCTTTTTTATAGTCCTGAGAAGGAGGTCTGAAAGCGTGAGCGCAACTATTATCAACCCCAGCGACACTCACGAGATGTGCCTCGGAGGCGCAGTCGGGGAGATTGCCGCCTCATAAGAGCCCACGGGCGGGTTTTTGTGTTCGAGTCCGCGTACTGCCGATATTTCGCACATATTAGTTTGTTGTAATTACGCTTTCTTATGATCACAGGAGTCGATTTTAGACCACCCATGCTTACTACTAACCAAGGGTGTCTATTTGCGTCTTCATATTTGCAAGTTTTTAAGTATGCATATGTGTACCGTATCATTTCTCTGGAATTAAAAAGTCTTATATCTCGCTACTGCTCCGACAACATGCGAAACACGTTTCCTGGTAATATTCTCACTATCATTTGATACATCCAAACTATGATTAGCTATGCATGAGCTAGGATAGGAATAAGAAAGCTTTTATAATTCTTATCAGTTACTTCTTTTTCGGCTCCTAGCCTTCTATAAATTACTTAGTATAGGGCATTGCGACGGGGATTGCCATAGGATTGGTGTAGCCAAATGGTAATTACTAAATTAGTGAGGTTTGTAGTTTTAATGTAATTAGCGTTCATTTTACTGCAGCTTTTAACCACTTATTTTGTTAGTTCGATGATTTTGTTGATGTTGTAGCGCACTTTGAGTGCATTTTGAATAAATAAACAAATAAATAAATAAGTATTTCATTAAATTAAAAGCCTTATATTTATTATTTGGCTTTTACTGAACAGCTATGGTACAAACCTATGAAACAAGTAAAACTCAAGGGCGTGTCACACCAGCAGCATCTTACAAAAACCAGTGAGGAACAATCTTCTCCCTGGTGAGGGATCAGTACTTCTTCTTCGTTGAGCGCGTAATCTGTGGATGTAGAGAAGGCTCCTGGGTGAACATCAACGTAACCAGCTGCCACCCACGCGTATGACAGACACGGCCGAAAATCTGTCGGTAGGTCTGGCTTATAATCTGCAATCAAAAGAAAAGTCACGGGTGGTGCCCTTTTTGTATAATATTTTATCCCAGTTACCTACTTACTTACCTACTCTCGGCTACATATAACGCATTCTGCATGGCCTCTAATCTGCTACCTCTAACCTGTACCTCATCTTCTTCCTAACAGTCGATATCTCCATAACCGGCGTATAGGAGGAATCCTTTTATGGCATCCGCAACTGCAATCTCTCTCCTTGTCGGAGAAGTGAAATCCGATGTGAAGGTGGAAGGTAGACGGCACACAACACCTTCAGGTCAGAACGACATTTTTAGTGCACTTATGTACCGATATGGCCCGGTTTTACAATATTCAACTGTAAGATAACCGTATTTGTGTGCTTGGTGGTACGACATGATATAGTGGTTTTACAGATATGAATAGTTGAAAAACTAGTACATATGGAGGCGCAAATAGACAGCCTTGGTCTGCAGTAAGCATTGGTGGTCTAAAATTGACTTCTGTGATCATATGAAAGTGTAATAACAGTAAACTTATACGTGCAAAAATATTGGCAGTACGCGGACTCGACCTGAAAAGTCCGCCCTGTGCTCCTATGAGGGGACAGTGCTACCGACTGCGCCACCGAGGCACATCTCGTTGGGTGTCGTAGGGGTTGAATAGTTTCGCGCACGCTTTCAGTCCTCTTTTTCAGGTCTTTAAAAAGTCGTTCAGCAAAAACTAACTGCAGTTCTGGACTCACAGGGCCCGTACATCCTACCAAAATGGCATGGCAGAAGCTCACCATGAGTTCGGAACTATTCCTTGTGAGATTACAATCAGCGCTAAACAAAAGCACTGAAGAATAACCAACTCTATTGAATTTTTATATTTCAGCTATCGCCTGGATATAAATTTGAACTAAAATGTTATTCGTATGAGTTGATTGTCACATTGAAAAACGGAGCTCTCTTTCCACATAAAACGGAAGAGATTTGTCAGTGTAAGTTGTTACGCTCTGTGCACCATAGTTTATTGTTGTTCAAATATGCCCTTAATTGATTCCTCTTTGACAAAGGAGGTAATATTATATCTTGAATACACACTCTCATACAGATTAGGGAATAAGTTAGTAGCCGCTTCATTATTTTGTTTGATAACTAATGTCGTTTTTCTATCAGAAATCGTAAACTGTATGCTTTTACGCAGAGAGATTGCTTTGGTTACATCACTATATACCATTTTAAGGGGTAGAATTTCAACTATCTTCTATCGGAAACTGAGCGTCATTAGTGAAAACGTGTTGGTAAAAAATTAAATTGAAAATGTACGATCAAGGAACGCGTTATCGGCATATTTTTTTATCTTACTTCAAAAAAAGCAAAACTGAGGTGCAAGCTCGAAAGAAATTATGCAGAGTTTATGGTACTGAACGCCAGTGTCAGCGTTGTTTGCTCGCTTTCGATCTGAAAATTTTCATGTGCAAGATGCACCACATACTGGTCGAACAATTACTACTAATCACGACAAATTAAAGGCAATAATAGAACCCTACCTGCATATGACAACTCGGGAGATGACAAAGAAACTTGACCACAGAATTCAACCACTCACTAGCGCTTAACAACTTGGTTACGAGAACAAACAACTGGATGTTTGGGTTCATCACGAATTGACGGAAATCCACCTCGCGAAACTAAAACTTTCGATTCCAATCAAGCTGTTCAAAATGAGTCACACCGGCTTTTCGCCTCTTAAACCAAGAGTCCGAAGGTGGAATTTTGTAACTAATCCAAAGATGGCAAAATGTCATCCAGTAACCTGGACAGTACATTATTGGTTAATGCTTGTTGTTAATGTAAATAAATTCACATCGAACAATTTGAAAAAACGAGATTAATTATCAATGAACTCAGGGGACTAATCTGTTAATGCATGAAAAATGGCAAGGGACACCTTCTTCTCTCACATAGGGATAAATAGAGGTTGTTGCCAGTATTCCCAATTCCTTGTAGTTCTCAATTGCGCTCTGTTAATTTTTAACGGTTTATCAAAAAGGTGTGAGATCCGGCGACTACGATATCGTAAACAATCCATTTTCCATCGTCAATCATTATCAACAAAGACGTCAATGCATTTAGTGAGGTGGATTTCCTAAGTTCGTGAGGATCCTAAATATTAGGGTGTCCCACACGAAATGTCGCTCCAGACCGAAATATATATCACCAAAGAAATTAAAACCAAACCTAATTCAGTAATATATTCTCCACAATTATCAACAACCTTCCCCAATGTACACGCAAAGGCTGGATTCCGTCTTTAAAGAAATGAGCTGGCCGAGGATCGAGGAAGTTGGTCACCCAAATCCGGATTTCGTCGCAGTCGGCGAACTTCTTGCCAGCCAAGGTGTGCTGCGTCGAACGGAATATATGGTGGTCTGATGGGGCAGTGTCAGCGTCAGCGCTGTACAGCGGATAAGGCAAAACGGTCCAACCAAGTTCCTAAATTTTCTGCTGAACGACTTTTTCGATATGAGGCATCGCATCATCAGGCAGCGAGTTGGTAGAAGGCTTGTCAACTCGATTTGGATTTAAATTTGGGGCAGGATTTGGAGTAGGATTTGGAGCAGATAAGCTCTACTGCAAGCCCTCGAGTCGACCATGTCGGATCAGCTTCAACGGCAGTCCGTGAAAGGTCATTATCCAGGATAGGCGCTTGTCTTCCCTGCTTTTCGTCTTCAAGTCTTTCGTCGCCGGCGGCAAAACATTGAAACTACCGCTCGCATTGTGTTTTGAAAACGATATCTTTGCCAAATGCAGCTATCAAAGAACGATACGATTTCGCAGCGGATTTCTTTAATTTGAAGTCGTAGAGCAGGCACGCGCGCTCAATCATTTTCTGGTCCATTACAGTCTGAAGGCTATTAGGGGGGGCCAAAAGTAATGAGACAAAATGAAAAAAAAATCTTTATCTCCTCATAACTCAATTACAACTCAACGATGCTGAGGAGTGTATTTGCCATTAAGGGCAAGGACCTTGCTGCCATCGCTCAGCCAACTTCCTGATCCCATCCTTCCAGAACTGCTTGAGCCTGGTGTTGATCAACAGCTCGATACGGCTGTCAAGGACTGCTTGGGTTCTTGTGTCCCTTCCAACTAGGAAGTCCTGTAGGCTCAAGTAGTAGTGGTAGTTGCATGGACAGATGTCCAGCGAATACGGTGGGTGAGGCATGTGAACGTAGCCCAGCTGGCCAAGCTTATCCGTGGTTACTTGTTCCCGATGGGGTGCGGCGTAGTCGAAGAGGAGAACCTTCTTGAAGCGCTGCGAATGAATAAGAGCGAGTCGCCGGCCCATCTTCTCTATTTCGTTCACCATGGCCTTGGAGTTTATCGCGGTGCTCTTGGGAAACAGCCTCCGGTAAACCGAACCATGGGCGCAGACCCAAAAGCTCCAAAGATGCTTCTCGCCGTGAACATCTCGCCGAACGAAGGTCGGTAACAATTCACCAGGCCTCACCCAGACTCGCTGCTTGGCAGGGTTAAGGTAGAAGACGTACTTATCATCTTGCTTGAATACTGAGCCCAGGCTGCTCGGGGTTGGGAATTGGGGGAGATTTACGCGACACAGGTCGAGTCGTCAGACTGGGGTTTCGGCATGAGACAGGCTGGGGTTTTTGGCATGCTTCTGGAAAGGGCGGAAGTGGTAACTTTTCAGATGCGCTTCATTAAGTAGCATACAAACATAGAAATACAACAAGCACGAAACCAGACTCCAGCCACGAGATATATGGACACGGCGTGGGGTGTCTCATTACTTTTGGCCCCCCTTAATATAATTTTAGAAACCGATGAAGAAATGAAGTAGGAAAAATGGGAAATGTAGAAGATGAAAGCCATAAGAATATCTCCCTAAGTGAGCTCACATCCGATGCGAATAACTGTGAAAAGAAGGTCACAATGCATGCGACATTCCGTGTGCGACAACCTATTATACAGGTTATTTCCGTAACCGAGCTGCAAGTAAGCGGTTGAACTCGATATATCAGGCTTCGTTCACTCAGGCGCCCTCACCCTGACCTAGAAATGCACTGTTGGAGACCAGAACACAAAGAGCATAGAGTATGGTTCACGATGGTGAAATCTCCGACTCGCACCGAGTCTGTCGCGGCTGATCGAGCCGCGCAACGCCCTTCCCTCAGGCCTATGTTATACTTCGGCGACGCTCTTATCGGCGACGTCGGCGGCAGTGTTAGACCTTTGCCATACCATCGCTCACCTCGAGCGACGCCTTATGATAGGCTCCCATATCGATCGGGTGGCGCGATGGGATCGATATAGGTGTATATCATTAGGCTTCGCTCGAAGTGAGCGATGGTATGACAAAGGCCTTACACGGGTTGCTACGCAGTGCGTAGCAGCCCGCGCAACACAGCGTCGCCGAGGCGTCGCCGAAGTATAACATAGGCCTCAGCAGTTCGATTCGATGTAACCGAAACCCAACATTCCGTCAAGTACGGTGTTTCGGCGGAGTATAGAGGCTATTCGGCGAAAAATTGATAGCTATGCCGGCCACAACGCCGAGCCGTTTACAATTATCATGTGTAAAACGCGCTTAACACATGATAATTGCTACACTGCCATACCTTGACATCTTTGAGAAAGTATGGCACAAACCCCGCCTTGTTCAATGAGCAATGGTTGTAATAACGATACACTTTGATGTTGTGTCCAAGTCCGTACAAGTCGTAGCTAGCACTATCGCCGTGACCCAGCGCCAGCGGGCTCAGCGACAGAGCGAGCAATTGTCATTGATGCAGTCGAGGGTACGGTATTTCCACACGGGACCACTACTTCGCTACAGAGGTGGATGGCGCAGCGAGTGTCTCGCGAACAGTTGTCGCACACCACACAGCGACAAGAGACGGTCGCGGAGAGGGAAGCGCTCGTCGTGGACCATTTGTACACTGACTTTGACCGATTTCGACACATGCGTTGCTTCTGTCTGTTCTCTGCTTTTCAGCATTCGTTTTGGCTCTACTCTGGTTCTGTACAGCAATTTGAGCTCCTTCATTTTTAGTCGGGGTTTCTTAGGCGGTCTTTTTTCCGATCCTGCGAGAGAAGTAAGAATCGAGATAAAATGAGCACAGGCATGGAAAAATACCCCCCGGTGAAACACCACTTCAGGAAGATACGCTTCTGCAACAAAAGTCTACAACGATACCACGATGAGTAAGCGACACAATGGGAAAAACCCCGCGAAAGCAAGAACGTGGATATAGAAAATTGTCGAGAAAATGGGCAAATTTCACTGAACTAGCTGAGTTGCAGTAAATTCTGCAGTACTCCGTGAACTAAGCCTCGCGATGTCGCTGCCGCCGCTACCGCCGTGCATTCTCGCGTCACTGTGGCGGACGGGGTGTACCATAAAAGCGCGAATTTTGAGCGGTGCAGGTACTGTGACCTTGACAACCTGCAAGTTGTTTCAGCACCAACGTCGCCTGGATTTGTCATAATCTACGTCTTAGCTGTGACTGCTATAGCTATAGCCTTTACGACTGTACAGTACTTTCGCAGGAAACGCAAGGTTTGCATGAATAAATCCCTAACTGCTACTTCTTCTGCAATAGCTTTTCTCTTCAGACAGCTAAGAGAACTCGAAGTCGAGCTAAATCCAAATCTGCCAAGACGGCGACCACATCGAAATCAGTTGATGCTCGATCTAAGCCTGTGACCACGCAGAAAAAGTCAACGCAATCACAAAAGACAGTTGTATCAAGAAAGCCACCCCGTTAAAGAGAACATTTCAATTGTGACGAAACGATATTCAACGAAATCAAGCTCAATTATATTTAAATAAAATTTTACAGAGACCTGGACTTTCACAAGAGCATGGCATCCGAAACGTAAGAAAAAACCAAACCGGATTCAGCAGCTAGTATCTTTCAGTGAGAAGACGGGTTCAATGAATTCACTTGGTCTACGTAATTCTGCGCTGAAGTAATTAACAATTTTCTGAGCAGATGATCGTATGCAAGACTACTGCAAAATACAAAACTAACTGTAGTCAGTTGAATCGGTAGTGATGAACTTGAATCTGAGGTAATAGTACAGGTTTTGTCGATCGGCTGATGTTTCGGAGAAAGTTGGCTGAGCGATGGCAGCAAGATCATTGCCCTTAATGGCAAACACATTCCTTAGCATCGTTGAGTTGTAAATGAGTTATAAAGAGATAAAGAATTTTTTCAATTTGTCTCATTACTTTTGCCCCCCCCCCCCTAATAGACGCATCCCCCAGCCGAGTCAACCTTGAGGGCTTGGCCTGTATCCAGTACCCTTTCTACGGGTTTGCGTGGCCCCCCATGCTAGAGTTTTGAATGTGATCCCAAAGTCGACGCCGTTATGGTTGCCTACCTTGTGGCAGCCTAGAGCAGTTGTTGGTCGTGACCTGTTGTTCCTATAGTGGACATTCCGTGTGAAGGTAGACTACCAATCGGTCATTATATTTACTCGGTTCCTTCCCCATATGATCAGCTTTGCTCAAAAATAGACGCACCTCGTGACGCACGGATTGATGGTACGATAATCGGCTGCGAATTCCAACAGATTTCAATGATTACCGTTAATAACACAACCTGATGGAAAACGACGTAGTGTTCTTTTGTCCGTCTGTCACACAACGAAGATACATGTGAGAGTTAATCATTAACGGCTTCGCGCTACAATATTAAAACGGTATGTAACGTATTATCTGTAAAGCAGTGTGAAAACGTTAGGTTGGAGCCACAAGCCTTTGAATGATATCATGATGCGGTACAAGAAGTCAGTGCCGATATTGCTAATTTGTGATGTCCGCGTTGTCTTGCCCCTAACCATGATCACGATGATGGTTAAACTTGCACTCGAACCGCATATATGTGTACACATATTAGACTGCCGCAAAATTAATCTCCGTTTCCAAGTCTGTATACATGAGTTTTTGTACTAAATTCTCCTGTATCAAGGAAGACCACACATACCGTCCGGTAGGATTTTACCTGCTATTTCATAAGCATATGTCGATGTCGATCTAATTTTTCGAGTCGACCTTATCCAATGCTCCGTAATATCATGATCCGATGCCACTATTAAGTCATCATGCTTTACGGATTTGAATTGGGACATTCAGAGTCAGAGGCATCCCGTAACCTTAGCGTTGCTTTTGGGACGGACTCTCCTTGTAAACGAACGGTGAGGCTCTGCTTCGAAAAATTCGCTTCTGGCGATTTTGATCTCGAAGAAAAACCGGGTCGCGGACACAAGTCGTCTCTTAACGATGAAGTTTTGAGAAGAGCCGTCGAAGCAAATCCGGAAGCGACTACACGTTCGTTGGCAGAGGACCTCGGCGTACATCACAGTCCGAAGCAAGACATTTGGCGAGAATCGGCAGGGCGAAGAAGATGTCGAAGTGGGTGCATCTTGAGCTGACCGACGAGCAGCGTCTGGCATGTTTCGACATTTGCTCCAACCTCCTAGTTCGCTTTAAAAATGAGCCTTTTGTTATATTTTACGCTACGGACTATGAAAAGTTCGTCCGGGACCTCCATGTTATATCCTTTTTCCCTCAGGGTTTTATGTAACGAGTTTTCGTGTAGCGGCACCTGAGGGAGTTGGATATAAGCCTTTCCCGTCCCTATCACTTTACTCTATCGTTCAATTACATAACAAAACAGTGGAGGAATATACAGTTTATCAATTATACAGATTGCGACATAGACAGACGAGGGACGGGAAAAGGAAGGGCCAAAAAGAGAAGGCAGGCCAAGTGGCCAGGGCGGTCGTGTGTGTCCCTCTCTCTGTCTGTGTTCCGTGGGCGGTGTTTTCTCTCCGGCCTCGCGCGGGTGGTCCGATAACAGATGGAGCTTATCGGCAGATGTCTAATCCGCTTGACCTTGAGCCGCCGTTGTATTTCCTACGATATCGCGCTACCCCTTACATTGTTATATCCTTTTTCCCTCAGGGTTTTCTGTACCTAGTTTTCGTGTAGCGGCACCTGAGGGAGTCGGATATAAACCTTTCCCGTCCCTATCACTTTACTCTATCGTTCAATTACATAACAAACTGTGGAGGAATATACAGTTTATCAATTATACAGATTGCGACATAGACAGACGGGGGACGGGAAAAGGAAGGGCCAAAAAGAGAAGGCAGGCCAAGTGGCCAGGGCGGTCGTGTGTGTCCCTCTCTCTGTCTGTGTTCCGTGGGCGGTGTTTTCTCTCCGGCCTCGCGCCGGTGGTCCGATAACAGATGGAGCTTATCGGCAGATGTCTAATCCGCTTGACCTTGGGCCGCCGTTGTATTTCCTACGATATCGCGCTACCCCTTACACTTTTGTAAGCGTATTATAGCTGCTGACGAAAAATGGTTCTTCTACGATAACAGGAAGCGGGAACCCTCCCTGAAACGTTATGCTCACTTTGTGGTGCTGGTGTTGTAAAGGCGTAATCCATTACAGTTTTTTGCAACCCGGTCAGGCGGTAAAAGTAGAGTCCTACGGCTGTGATTTAGACCAAATGTATAAAAAGTTGCGAAAATTGTGGCCGGCAGTGGTGATTAGAGGAGGGCCGCATGGTCACACTTCTCACAAACCCCTCGTCGAAAATTAACTCGTTTAGGTATCGAAGTTCCCCCTCACTCTCCATATTCGTCCGATCTTTCTCCCACTGACTATCACTTTCACTAAGCTCTTGATACTCATTTGCGTCAGAAGCAATTCACTAATTTGGCCGATGTTGAATGTCCCTTCTTGATTTCGTTAAATACTGTGATCTCAGTTTTTACTGAAAAGGATTAGGTTCATTACATGTTCGCAGGTAAAAATGTTCCACTTTTCTACATCTATTAATAAAAGTTGTGTTTAAGCTGAGTTATAGTAGTTCGAAGTAAGCGGTCCGCGATTAATTTTGCGACAGCCTAATATTACAAACTGCAGGGTAAATTGACTAGAGTAAAGCCATATAAGCGTGAAATACAAACAGGCAAAGAACCTGCGTTTATTAGGCTTACGTTTCGGCAGGATCGCCTTCGTCAGAGCCTGAAAGGAAGCAAACCTAACGTTACCATGGGTCTCTTCAACCCTACTGGATTTTGAGACCGATTAGACGTACACAAGATGAGAAGGATACCGCAATCGACCTCACCTAACCAAGGATCGCCAGGCGACGCTAATTTTCCGGCCATCACGATGGAGTGCCAGGTCAAAAAAACATTTCAGAAAAATGAACATCTTCTCCTCTTTGCTAAAAGTTGACCAAAACCCGTTTGAACAAATAAGTGCAACGCTTCGATGGACAGGCAACAGCACCAAAAAAAACCAAAGAATAGGAGCTGTTGGTAAAGATAATCTATGACTTCTGGACGCTAAACTTCAATGCTGTGAAAACTAACGAAAATCAAAATAAACGAAAGAACCCGATAGACACTCTTGTAGAGCAAGTCGTCCCTACTTTCAAATAGTGTAAAAAGTTGTGCAATAAAAGCTCAAACGAAAGGAGAGAAAGAAGCTGTCGACTGCAATTAGCTGACTTTTTTTACTCCATTTTAGTAACCCAAAAATTGGCAACAATCGGAACAAAACAAAATCGAAACTGTCCGATAGAAAACGCACAACCTTCCAAGTGGTATATAACTCTATGCATAATTTCTCAGCGAAACTCCGATTAAAATGTAAAAAAGGCGGAAATTTACAAGGAAAGATTCCCATCTCAAGGTGAGCTTTGGCGATGCTATTTTGACAGGATGTAGGGCCGTGTGAGCGGAGTCCAGAATAATAGTTAGTTTATGCTGAAGGGCTTTTTAAGGACCTGAAAAAGAAGTGTGAAAACTTTTGCGCAACGCTCACCAATCCCTATGACACTCCACGGGCTCTGCCTCCTTGGCGCAGTCGGGGGGAATGCCGCCTCATAGGAGCCCACCGGCGGACTTTTGAGTTCGAGTCCGCGTACTGCCAGTATTTTTGCACATATTAGTTTGTTGTTATTACGCTTTGTCATGATTACAGGAGTCAGTTTTAGATCATCAATGCTTACAGCAAACCAAGGTTGTCTATTTGCACCTTAATTTGTCTCAGCTTTTCAACGATGCTTATCTGCATCATACATGTGATTTCGCTGGAAATGAAAAGTTATATTGCCTTTCCTTTTTAGTAATGAGCTACCGTGCAAAACTGTGAAATAAGAAAAACACGATCAGGTGAGAACGACATCTTAAGTACACTTATGTACCGATATGGTCCGAGTTCATAATGTTCAACCGTAAGGTAGGCGTATTTGTCCGCAATTACGGTATCATTGGTAATATGATATGATATGGTGGTGGTGCAGATACGCGTCGTTGAAAAACTGGCATATGAAGGCGCAAATAGACAGCCTTGGTTTGTTGTAAGCACTGATGGCCTTAAATTGACTCTTGTGATCATGAGGAAGCGTAATAACAACAAACTAATATGTGCAAAAATGTTGGCACTTCGCAGACTCGAACTCGAAATCCTGCCGGTGGAGTCCTACGAGGCGGCATTCCTACCAATTGCGCCATCGAAAGCACATCTCGTGGGGTATCATGGAGGTTGATGAGTGTTGCGCACATGTTTTCATACCTCTTTTTCAGGTCTTTCAAACGCGTTCAGCAAAAACAAACTGTGATTCTGGATTCTGCTCACACGGCCCTACATCCTGCCAAAATAGCATCGCCAAAGCTCACCTTGAGTTGGGAACCTTCCCTTGTTAGTTCCAAGCCTAACAGATCATGATCAATAGTCCGGATCTTATGATAATCTTAACCTATCGAATCATCAAAGAATTCAACGTGCTGCTGGGCGAGTACGAGTACGAAGATCTAGGGAGACTCTCCGCCCAGCCTTGAAGAAGACTTGTCAGATGATAAACAGTGAAGTGCGCTGCCAAATACGCTGTTTGTAATAGTTTCTTACATGGATGACGATTACATTCACCCCGCTTCATGTTGTTTCTTCTATTTTTTGGTTTAATTACAATTTGCAACCTATAAAAATGTATACAGGAATCTCAGTCATCACATTACGAAATTCTTGCACAACTGCGAGCGTCGACTCTGCTCTCACAAGCGTTTGTTTCAATACATTCGTGGAAAGATTAAACCTACAACCTCCATTCCAGCACTTACCAATGTGAGCGGTGAAAAAGTTTTTCTAATCAAGAAAAAGCTTCTGCCCTTGCTGAGTACTTCGCTAGCGTGTATTCTCGAGAAGATGGCAGTGCAGATGTTCAAACTTATGGCTTTTATCCTATCTACCACAGATGTGGTGACATTTACTTCCATCCAGCTGATATTTCTACTATACTTAAGCGGTTAAAACCGTTAACCTTCGAGCCCCCTATAATAGCAGTTCACATATAGTAGATAAAAATGTTATAGTTCACTGCCCAAGCCTCTCGCGTTAGTGTTCAATCTATACCGAATGCTGTGAGAGGTTCCACAATTATGGAAAAAAGCTACTGTGAGGGCAATTCACAAAGTATCTGGTAGCAACTGTGCCCACGATTTTTGCCTTAGCCTTACCCCGACTCATGTTGAAGTAATGGAAAAGATAATATATGGAAGACTCCTTTCTTGGCTCACCAAATTTCATAGAATTCCACAGGAACAGCATGGCTTTCTACAAGGCGCCTCTACGTCGTCAAATCCTGCAGACACCCCTTACGACTTTAGCTTAGCGATCAACCGTGGAAACCTGGTGGATGCTATATACATTGATCTTTCCAAAGCTTTTGGTAAGGTCTGCCATCTCATCTGGACTCTGCTGGATACATTGATCTTTCCAAAGCCTTTGACAAGATCTGTCATCTAAAGCTTCTAGCCATGTTAGAAAGTCTTGGTATTCAAGGAAATCTCCTAAGCTGGTTTGGACCTTAGTTATCTAACAGATCCATGACAGTTAGGGTTGGGATGAGCAGCTCTAAGAGACACACCTGCTCAGGGAGGTGTTCCTCAGGAAGGTATCCTTTCGCCTCTCCTTTTCTTAATTTACACCATCGTTCTCCCTCAGGTGCTCCAAACCTCCGTTGACGTTAAATTAAAGTTGTACGTTGATCATGTAAAGTTCAATGGTGCCTATGATGCTAAAAGTAGTACTGAAGTTCGTGCAGCTCTTCAGAATTCTATTGAAAATTTGTTAAACTGGGCTTTCCTTATGTGCCTTCCAATTAATCTTGACAAGTGCGCTGTAATGCGCTTTAAAGATGCTCAAACGCCGTTATATACTATCAACGGGTACTACGCTGAAGTCATGTAATTCAATCAAAGATTTTGGAGTTATCTTTGACAGAAACCTTAAGTTCTCCAATCATGTTGATAATTCTGTTAGGAAAGCCTACTCAAGCCTATTCACAATTCTTCGAAATGTGAAGTGCTCAGATGAGGGTATACTTTCGCGCCTCTATAAGCTACATGTATTGCATCATCTTAAATACTGCTCGCCGGTCTGAAGCCCACATTTATGAAAAGACATTAGGAAAGTTGAAAGAGTGCAGCTAGTTGACTTGCCTTCTACTGATAAACTCCCACTACGAGTAGGAGTGACATTCCCTGTTACCATCAGAGGCTTGACAAATGTGGGCTTAAAACGCTTCAAGAGAGGCGCGATCTTGGATTTAACGTTCTTGTTTCGAATTCTTCGCCGGGAGATGAAGCTATTACCAAGTAAGTACTGGGTGTTCAGATCTTCCAGCACAGAAGGGGGTGGATTTACATCCATTATTCGAAGTTCCATAAGAAAAGCTATATTTTGATGTTTAACAAGGTTTTTAACAGGCGTTCAAGATTCCAGTTGCTTCCTTCATAGATTCACCAGTCAACGAATGGTAGCGTTTTTAAGAGCAGACTAAATAAGCTTAACCTACCTCAGCTGTTGTTTTGTAAAATCGCTCATTAATTCGCTTTTATGTACAGCAGTCTTATCACCTCCACAAAGTACTCTACAAGCGCGATGATCCACGAGTCTCCTGTGTTGCTATCCTCTTTGTTAATTTCCTCTTCAGTAGTTATTACCATCTGGCTCCTGTTTATGGTACTCACGTTACTAGTAATTGCTATCTTATGCAAACGTCAAAGATGTTCTTTGAATAATAACGCTTATGATATCACCGAAACTCTACTGATTGTGACGCAAACAGCCCTCTGTCCAAAGCATTCATCGCGCAATATATTTCAGATATTTTTTTATACAGCAGTTGTCTTAAACTATTATCCAATTTAACAAGAGAAAGGACAAGTAAGCAAGTGATATGGTTACTACCAGGAATGAGCCGATAATAAAATGTTGAAACTCGGATAACGGATAACGGATAATTTTGCCCAAGAATGGCCGGATAACGGAAAAACGAATAACGAACAAACAACAAAAATTAAAACTACTTTTAAACCACTCCTTGTCCAATGATATGTCGGTACTTGTAACACTGTCCATGTCACATGTCAAATAAGCCACATTTTGCATGCTTATTGTGTTTTTTCTTCAAGGCACGTGGTTGTGCAGTCGGAAGTGCCGCTGGTCGCATGTTCTCCGACTCAGTTTTCTTGGTTCGGATTTTCCCTCCAGGTCAACCAATCCTTCCATCTTTTCGGTCCCGATGTATGGGTACCAGGCTTATACGGGCAGGATAATGCACTGAGTTGTCCATCGGCTGACCACCGCAATTCATTGTATGGCTCAATACGCATTCAAATCGCCTCCAGCATATCACGTAGGAGTAGAATGCGTGCCGCATCTGGCACTAACGTCTTCTTATACCTTTTATTCATGTTTTTCAGCGGCAGTGAAGTCACTATGGATAGATCCTACGAGAATTTCTGGGCTTGGGTGGGGCATTCGTTAAAAGAGTCGCTTCTTGTTGACTCTCCAATTAAATTTAACACCAATTCTTGCCCAGATCGAATAAAACTCTCTCTACTGCTTTGGAAAGTGTAACTTATAAATTTCTGCTAGTGTCTGCCAAACATGCTATATACATAATGATAATGATCTCACCATTAGTGTCACTAATCGTATGTTTCATTGTTGTGAGTTATTTGCGCTATTGTTATGTTGCGTTATATTTGTAACAAAGGTTTAATTATCCAAGTTTGAGGTTTCGGCTCGGCGGCTGTGGCCGTTATATTCCTAATTTATACCGCGTGGCGTCACATCTTGAGATTGTGCGAGCAGTTCGTTCTTCTAATGCAAGCGCCGTCGAGCCGAAATTGGGAAAAAATTGAAATATAATCTAAACAATACGCTTCAAAGAGCGCTAAAAGATCGTGTAGATGCGGAGTATCTAGCACATCCTTAAACGAAGTGATTCGTATGGACGTTTATCCTTTCTTCCACTGATCGACTGGTTTTCTTCCAGATCGTGCATTATGCTAGAAGAAATTTTGATGAAAAGCCCACAAGCAGAAATGAGCAAGGCAGTGTTCAGCATTTGAAAACGCGCTAAGAGCAATTAGATAGTTTAGTATAATTATAGCATTGAGAACTCTGAGAAGACACCGACCTGGCATTGCAAACGTATCTCGACTGCCAGTGGAAAAAACACAAGACGATTTTTTAAAAATTGTCCTTATATTCAACTAAGTAATCACAAGCTTGCCACATTTTGTTGAAGGGAAAAATCCGGCGAAAAAAACCCGGATAACGGACAACAAAACAAATAGGCCAAAACCCACCGGAAGCCGGATAACGGATAACGGTTAATCCGCTCATCCCTGGTTACTGCCCAATGCTCAATTGGTCTGGGTTTTAGGCCTGGGGTTCGTACGAGATCAAAGAGGCGCCTGCGTTGCTGGCCGGCCCCAGAATAACCTCTTTTAGTTGCGTTGCCCAGTGTTGCGTTGCCCATTGCCCAGAATGGAATGTGCCTTGTGTAGAACTGAAACAGCGAAACAGAAATAGGACAAAACTTCTCCTGTCCTACCTCTGTTTCACTGTTTTAGTTCTACACAAAACATATTTCATTATCACCATCACCATCACCACCTATATATAAATGAGTTTGTCCGTGGAGTGATCTAGCCTAAGTGATGTACGCCGCATCATCCACAGCGAGAGCGGTCGAGTGATCTAACCAAAGTGAGGTACGCCGCATCATTCACAGCGAGAGCGGTCGAGTGATCTAACCTGAATGAGGTATGCCTCATCATCTACAGCGCGGGCAAAATTTGCTATTGGACGTGGGATGTTTCTGCAGCAGGGGAAACGTAGTCCTTTACTGCTTAACACAACAGCACCTACGCGCGTTTCTGAGCGTCCACATTCAGAAGCCGACTTCGTGCCATTAGCATGAGCAGACTACTAAAGGGGTAAGGGTAGAAGGGGGACTTTGAGGGTGGAGAACCGACAGCGATCAGGAGGCAGGGACCAGGAGGAGGATCGGGATGGGGGAACAAGGAAGCAGACCATAAGGTGGCACCAAGAAGAGTTTAGGAAATATGTAGGGATCATTAGGGGGTTACCAATCAGGGGAGAGGGAACAGTAAGGAGGATCAGCAAGGGGATCCATTACCATTAAGAGAGACCGGATTTAGAGGATGTGACACCGATGTCACACAATGGGCGTTCGCTCGCCGTCGTCGTGTCGTGACCGTGGGAGGCCTACTTAAATGGGGTAGAGTAGTAGAGAGGATCCCGAGGGGTGAGGAGGAATCTACCTGGAAGAAGGGACCTGGAGGCGGGACCAGCACGGGGAAACAACAAGAAGGGAGCCGTAAAGGAATTCATACGGAGAACAAGGAATCTGCCATATGCATAGCCTCTTCATGCTCGACACAGCGGCGACTTCGCGTGCTTCTGAGCTTCTTGATCCAGAAAACGGGCTCCCTAAAAGGGGTCGCGCAGCAAGCATCCTGATTGAATACGTGTGCCGTGAGCATGGGAGAACCACTAAGGGGGTGGTGGAGAAGGGCGGTAAGGGGGACCTCTATGGTGGACCAGGAGAGCGACCAGGAACGAAACGAAGAACCCGGAGGAGCGGCCAGGACGGGAAAACCAGCAAGAAGTAACCAGCAGGGATCAATGGTGGAAACAAAGAAGTGAGCCAGGAGTTGCGACCAGGAATGTAACTAAAGAGGGGGAGGGAAGACCTGTAAAGGCGGACCATTAGATCCAGTAAGAAAAAACTAGAGAGGGGAACCTGGCTTCGGAAGACATGTCAACGACAACTTGAAACGCTAGCTGTTGAGCACGCCTAACGGCGTGTCTGAGCACTTGTATTATAAAATTTACGTTATTATTTGGAACATCATTATTGCGGTCTATGCTTGAGTTCGAAGAATTTTTATAGCAGCGTTTTTATATTCATGTGAGCAACATCTTCATGATAAGACGACTTCCAAAGTTTTACATTCTTTTGTATGAGTACCCTCCTACGGAAGACGCCATAACATCAGGACAGCCAGATGGAGAATTGCTAATTGCTAAGGGAGATACGTTTCTAATGTGAATGAAATCAAACGTTCCTTCTTATGTTACTTTATTGCGATTGTTTTGTTTGTTTGACTGGTTCTTTGGTGTTGTGATGCACCATTTCACCTGTTGTGAGGGTCATCGATGCGGCCATCATATTCGCGTTCCAGTCAATCGATCAGATCTGGACTCTTGTCGCTCAACGATTGCGACATGTGACATGTTCGCAGAATCGTGCTGCCTGTTGCACGACTTGCAGGAAACGCCACGGTCGGTCCGACAGACGCACAGACGCACAGACACCACCTCTTCTGTACACAGCAGGATGAACCGTACCTTGAGACCCGGAAGGCCGAAGAGTGCGGTAGATTCAAACTCCGACACAATTTTGGCCGTGTTCTCGGTCTCCGCCGGAATCGAATCGAAGTTCGTCTCGGTTTCTGTGCCGATTGTTAGGCGCATTTCCTTCATTCGGTCGCCCACCCCTCGTCGCCTGAAATTCACTTTCGACAGTGTGTCCACTTGACGGAGTGGAAGTGGCTTCGTGCGAAGACGCGCGAGTCGAGTCGACGATAGCATCGCGTGTTATTTCGGCTAATCTTGTCGCCGAATCGCCGAGCGACATCGCGCGAGAAAAACGCGCGCTTATCGTCGCACTAGCGACACCTCCTATTCGGGAATCACTCATCCACGGACACCCCCTCTCGCACGCGCGAGTTTCACGCCATTTCAACGACGTCATCGATTCATGACCGCACAACTACCACTGCCTCGGTCCGGCACCCGTTCAAGGTCCCAGTCCCGATTAAGCTCTTCAGCCCAGGCATTCCACAGGTCGTTCATCGAACGACTGTGTTAGCCAACAACTGCGCGCTTTTATTGACTTATTGACTGCAACAATTTGCGCGCCAGGCGCGTATAGTGCGTAATCGATATTGATTTTTCGTCGAAATAATCGACTCCATAGCAATATGAGAGATAAACATTCACTTGTCTGGCTGCCTGTCCGCAGCTGACTAGATATCTGACAATGTCGTTAGCAAGAAAAAGTAGAACGCATGGCGCAATCTCTCAGTTACATCGTATGCTTCGTTCAGAGATCCACTTGCGAGAAGATTTTCTGGCATGTCATCTGCATAGCCATTTAAATACGACTTTGACGTCACCTAAGATGCTCGTTCAACATTCGTTCTGGGATGCGCCACGCATTGGACCTTCAGGATCTACAGACTAGTGTTCACGTTCCCATTTCCAGACAAGTCCTATGTTAATTCAACTATCCAGGGTTAATGTAAGGCATTGTAGGCCTGGGCGGGACTCTAGCCAAGGATATAATGATAGGTCGATCTGTAATGCTAACCACAAGGTCAGAGGATTAAGGATCGACGTCATCAGCCCTCTGACTAGGATGCGCCACGCACTATACCTCTACAGAAAGTCGTGGGGAGAATTTGAATGCGTGCTTGGTCCGTACTAACACAATAAACACGTCGGAGCCTTATTCTTCCCAAACAAATTTGGTACCAACTCACTGACCACGATTGATGCAAGGCTTATTATACCAGGCCTAGACCCAAACCAAGAACCTCAACTCAGAACTCATTCGACAACCAGCGCCTCCCTACGACTTCGCTACCACCGCATGTCTAGATCTTTACATTACTAGGACCTCTAAAGCAGACATTGAAGGAAACCTTTGCTAAGGTTTTAAAAACCAGAATTTTTACAAAATTAATAAAACTGTTGCTAACTTAAATAACAAACTGGTAGACCAACAGTTTCCTAGATGCGCCATGTATCCTATAGTTCCACGGGGCTAATGAGATCGATATGAATGACTTGTGCTGTTCAGCCGATGGACAACTCTGTGCTCCATTCTTTCAGACAAATGTGACATCAATCCGTCGAGTGTTGGCCGATGTAGTGCTAGTTTCACACGGGACTCGAACCATGAATCGAATCGAAGTGCATGCAAGAGCCAGCGCCTCCACAGGCTCCGCAACGCACGCATATTAACATTTGGGTGCACTAAATAGTTGCTCTGTAGGTGTCCATTTTGAATACTCGGAGCGAAGTGTCGAGGGCTGGCATTGTCTTGTGAGTCAAGTCGTCGAAAATTAGGTGGGCCAAGCATGTAGTGCGCTTCGCAGGCTTTGAGAAGAGCTGTTACCGGCCGCGGGAGCCACTCTGACAACCACCGTCTGATCTGCCCCTACTGCCCGTAGCATCAAGATGCCCTTCGGAAAATCTCTGAGCTCTGACGTTCTTCGTGTTCTTCGACCGAGAAAGGTCCGCTGGATCATTTTGGCACGTGACAGGATCGAATGTGACGCGTCGTTCCCTAGACCAAGCAGTTCGACGATAATCGAGACTATAAGTTATAGATGTGGTACCGTGTATGGAGGCATACATCCATCTCGGGCGGCTGAACAGAAAAACCAGAATGGGAAAGTGAAGTGGAGGACCATCGGTACTTCTGAGGTAGCCTATTCGACGACGGAAATGTGGCCGAGCCGTTGAAGGAAGGGATAAAGCAATTCACTTAGGAAGCTGAAGAGCAGCTACTTGTAACATAAACTGCTCCAGGAAATTTCAGGGCTCTACGGAACAGAAGAAAGACCTGTACTCTTCTGCGGAATGCCTGGAGGATTAGGAAGGTACAAATATGGAATGGGGATACTCGCCGCCAGATAGCCGCCTGGATGGTGCTGGATGGAGTGAGACTAGTGAACAAGACTGCCCTTATCCAGCTGATACTAAAGGATCAACGCCTTGGTTATCGCTGGCTATTGGAAGGGGCGCGTGTAGCGCAGTCGGAGGAGGCGTCGACTGTCGTCTGCACCCGATACCAGGTTCCTGGTTCGGATTTCCCGGCCAGGACAACCAAGCCTTCCTCCGGGGTCGGTGAATTGGTACCAGACTTGTCTGGGAAGGATAAAACGCTGACTTGTACATCGGCTTGCCACCGCAAGTCATTGAATGGCCAAATACGCATTCAAATCGCCTCCACGACATCCCGTAGAAGTCGAATGCGTGGCGCATCCCAAAAGGGATTGAGTAATGCCGTCGTTTATCCTTAAAAGAGTATAGAAGCGCTCCTGGACTTGGAGTTCGAAGCAGTGCTGGAACCACATGGACCACCCGAAGACCGACGGAAAGAAGCGGTCAACAGGGGCCGGATTCGTCAACGACTAACCCGTGGGTATAGGGGGTTGAGAAACACACGAGGGAGCCTGCGTCTCTGACTCTTGCCTTATCTCTACCTGACTCTTATCTTATCACTACCCCTTATACCCCGCATACCCACGGGTTTAACTGTTGATGAATCCGGCCCCAGGAGTGTCGACGAAGTGGTCAACGCAGAAGTCGCCTTGGTCAGAGCGAAAAGGCGACCTGTTGCAAGAGCATGGTATTCTGTGACTGCGGGAAGCTAACCTTTGATGAGAAAAGCAAGTCCTCAGCGTCAACCCACGGATTCGGTCCGAACCTCCCTGCTCGGCAAGTGGCGATTGCAACGGTTTCCAGGGACACGGTCGGCGGCTGCAAATTTGCACTTTTTACGACGACCCTCGACTATTCATGTTCTCGTCCGCTAGTGCCACTTCCTCGCTGGTAACCTCGTTGGTGCAAGGTAATTATTGCGTCCCGTAATTCAAGCAGCGCGCGAAATCTGCCTCCTTTTGATGATCGTCGTCATCTTCGTGCCAAGGAGCGACCATACGGACGATGTACCTCGCTTCTGTCGGTTCTCCAGCCACGGCATTGCTTCCTCGATGCAACGTCGTTGCGTTTCGCGCTGACTAAGTGCCACGATGGTCCACGTCTGCTAGAGGGCTGCTTCACCAGAAGAAGCCTTGTAACCTTGCCGGAAATCGGTACTCTACATCTGTAGGCGACAGAACATGGCGGATCCATATACAGATCGCCTCCACAATTTCAAACAAAAATATGAACGTCAGGGAAAGTTTGCGCGGTTATCCAACTTCTCCCTGAGCGTGTGCTCCGTGATTACCACCAAAGCCGTCGACATGGCCAAAAGTCAGTAGCCGCGAAAGGCCTCAGAATAGACACCAGGAGTCAATAACCACGAAGAGCCAGCAGAATAACTGCTCCTATCCGTCGAAGTGAGCCGAAGACAGTCGAATAGTCGCCAGGAGTCGTCAAAAGCGGAATCAAGTCGAAGAAGAGGACCGAATCCAGTCGAATAACCACCAGAGCCCGGATTCATCAAGCGGAAGATATGGGTAGAAGAACAGAACCACCACTCACCTGCGGTGGGTATAGGGCACGAATCATATTCATCAAACGAATCGAGGATAAGGTAGAAGAACCCTGACAGACGTCCGGAAAAGTTGTTCTTCTAGCATTCCCCTGATTCCGCTGCAAATATGGAGTGAAAAACTTGCTCAGGTTAGAGGAGCAAAGGGAATCCTGAGGGAATTAGCAAAATTCTCACTGGGAGAATTATTCAAAATTTCGCTAATTTAATCGCAAATTTCTGTCGGAGTTTCGGGTTATTCCTCGCGATTTCGTATAATTTCTTATTGAAAAATTTGGTATGCATCTGAGAGTGGTCTCGGACACTCTTTTGAGTGTTGGCGTTGCCGCTCTTCCTGGTGCCTTTCTAGGTCGCTGCTTCCGAATCCGCAATTGCGGACATAATGCTGCTCTCCGGTCTTTCTCTTGCAAGGGATGCCCATGAACTTCCCCTCAAAGATTCTCAACGAGACCTATACTGTCTTGTAGGGCATCGGACAAGGGTCACAGAACTGTGCTTCGTTTTTGCTACCGGCCACTGGGTGGCCCGAAAATGGAAAAGAATTGTACCGCTTCAGGGGGAGCTGGTAAGGCAAACCTGAGATCTGGAATGGCCTCGTCGCTCTCTGAACTAAACCTACAAAACGTTTGGAGATCAAATCAAAGTTTGATAATAGTTAAAGGATAATTTGCAACGTTTCCTCTATGAAGCTGCAGGGTACATTCAGGCGATTCATTTGCAACGGTGGCGGTAGCGACTGGATGGCCGAGTGGATGCGATGCGGACTTGCGGAAGGGAGGTCTGGGGTTCGATTCCGGAGAAGGTTACGGGATTTGCTCTGTGGTCTGCTCACATTTCTGCAACCGAAGAGTAGATTCTGGCTGCGGTAGGGTACCGTATTATTGGGTAGTGGTGAATAAGGGTGACGAAGTCATGACTACCGATTTCGCCCGGACTTCGTCTATGGGAATTATTTAAGCTGCTGACCACGAATCTGTCACTCTTTTTCTAAATTATCCCTTTGCTTGCAGTACTTCCATCGAAGGTCGAAGTCGAAGGTTGGAAAATAAGTCCGACCACATTGGAGAAGGAAGCGATCCCACTAATGTGGAAAGCTTTACTCACCCAAATCTACCGTAACCTGCCATAGTATACCAAAATTTTGAAAACAGGTATCGTTTTTGTGATCAGCACCCCATATAACCCCCGTAGGCGATGTTTGGGCGAAATTTTTTCTACCGTCCTCTCGTCGACCTCCGGAGTCGTGAAATGCCGGTTATTCTGCGTACACCCCGTTACTTACACATACCCATCGTAACCTTCTACCATCCATCGAAAATGGTTGCCAGGTTGGTGATCTGCATCCCAGATAAGTCTAGAGATGAATTTCGGACGAAAAATCTTTGAGGGAGTGAGAGCGAGTGCTCTCATCTGCAACGCCCCCATCCGTCTCCTGTAAGCGTGTAATAGTGGTAAGGAAAGATACACAGCTGGGGCCGGATTCATCAACGACAAACCCACGGGTATAGTGGGTAGAGATACCCACGATGAAGCTTGCGTCTCAGGGTCTTACCTTATCTCTATCTGACTCTTATCTCTAGCCCATATACCCCGCATACCCACGGATTTAATTGTTGATGAGACCGTCCCCTGGATAAATACCATGAGGTGAATAAAACATGCTGTACTTGGTAACAGTTAGTAGAAGAACTAGTGAAAGTTGCGAGAAGAATAAAAAGCAGTCTATGAGAAAATCCGAAGAGCATTACTATAATAAAACCTTAATTTGAGCTCCAAACCTTTTGTTGGTTAAGTTCCGAGCAGAACAGGTGCCACTTATGCCTTATCCGCCCTCCTGAAGCGGTACCGGTTTTTGCCATTTTCGAACCACCCAGTGGCAAATACAAAGCACAGTTCTGTAGTACTCGTCCGATCCTCTACAAGACCGTTATGTTGAGAATCTTTGGGGAAAGTTCATAGGCCTCCCTAGTTAGTTTTCTTCTTCTTCATGTCTTCTTCTTTATGGGTCCTCTTGGGTTAGGAACTAACCAACAAATGAGTGGACGGACTTCTTCTTCTTCTCCTCCTGAGCGTTTAGTCCCGCGCAGTCGCAGGGTTCGCTGTTCTTGTGATCTGTCGCCACCTCATCCCATCAAGGGCGTCATCTGCCGATGCGCCGACTTCGGCGAGATCTCTCTTGATGACGCCCTTCCATCTTTTCCTTGGGGCTCCTCTCGGACGCTTTCCGGGTGCCTCGAAATCTAGGGCCAACCTTGTGGGGTGATCCTTTGGTCTTCTGAGGACGTGTCCATACCACTTCAGGCGCTGCTCTCTCATCTTCACTGGATCGGGGCTGTCTTCATCACTGCCCTAACATCCTCGTTTCGCACCCTGTCCCGACGTCCATCCACATGCCCACCTCAGCATCCTCGTCTCCGCCGCGTGCAATTACCGCTCCTGTGCCTTACCCAGGTTACCCAGGACCCAGCACTCCCTGCCGTAGAGGAGGGCAGGTCTCACAACTGTTCTATAGAGCTTGCCTTTGAGCGTCCTGGAGCATCTACGGTCGCAGAGGATCCCTGTGGCCTCCCTCCATTTGAGCCAGGCTGTGTTTATCCGTCCCCTGACCGCCTGGTCCACACTTCCTTCCTCGGATAGGTCACTTAGGTAGCGGAATTCTTCACCTTCTCGATCGCTTCCCCTTGGCAGTCTAGGATTGATCTAGCGCACTGCTCAGAGCTGATGAACTTCGTCTTCTTCACGTTCAGCCGTAGACCGTTGTCTGCGAAAGCTCTCTGCCACAGCTGCACCTTCTCCTCCTGGTTATCGGCTACTAGGGCGATGTCGTCCGCGTAGAGGATCGTCCTGAGAGGGTCTTCCTGAAGGTGGTTCACTATAGAGTGGATGGACTGAGCTAATAGAAATATCGAATTTGTCAAGCTAGTCGTGACAATTGTAGGGGAAGTGCTCGCCTTATTAAACTTCGAATTTGAAAGTGTCAAAAATTCGTTCATTTTCAACCATTTCATCATTTGAAAGCGTATTTGGCCAACCAATCAACACGTCAGCACTCTATCCCTCCCAGACAAGTGTGGAGCCATCTCAGCGACTCCGGAGAAAAGGAAGGCTTGGTTGGACTGGGGTGGGAATCCGAACCAATAACCTGGTATCGGGTGCACGCGACAGCCGGCACCTCTTCCGACTGCGCTACATGTACCCAATTAGACACTCTGCACTCATGAATGTCTGAAGGCATTTTTTCGCCACTCTTGTACAATACGAGAACTCACGCTATGAAAGGTACACAGGCACAAGCCGTGAACACGATGTGCGTAAACGCGCTACTGCTTCTACCGTAGTGACGGCAGCCAATCATGCGCCCAGCCCCAGCGGCTGGGCCAGTGCCTGATTGGACACCGCCGCGACACTAGGAGGAACAGGGCCTTCCCGCATTCCCGCGGTGCCTCTTCGCGACATGTACCTGAGAAAGAAGCTGTCCTGATTTAATACCACGCGAGGCAGACCCATAACATGACCGTGAGCTCCACGAAGCTACACGAGAACCAGTTACTTCGAAGAGAAAATCAGCTGCAAATCACTTTCTTCTTCTTCTTCTTTCTTCGGTGAACAGACGCGTCGAGTCTCCTGCGTCGTCCGTTACGGTGAATACTCGATGTTTATCAGAGTTTTTCTCGCCGAGTGATTTACACCACTTGCACCGTCTGACGGCACCTCAATAAGGAAGTGGTCCTAGGGGGAAAACACGCATCCACAAGGAATGGGCTACGGGGGGGGGGGGAGATCGTATGAGCAGTGAAGCCTGCTTCGATTTACGAGTTTCTTGATGTACCTCAGGATCAGCCCTATTTATATAGTAATTAATAGCTTCAATTTTCTAATTATTTGTGTAATTTTATTTATTGAAATACTCTGTACAAGACAGGAGTGAGATAAAACTGCAATACAACAAACACCAACACTCACTAACAAAAGCAGCTCCTAAATATCCACGCACAGACGATTGGTTTTGCTGCGGTGCGTCTGAAAGAATGTTTGGATCCTGTAAGGGAGGTGGTCTTACTGACAAGGAGAGCCTCCAAAGTGGCAGTGAGCTGTCACAACGATGTCTTGTTGCGATCTAAACTTCTAGCGCCAGGCGGGACTCGAACCTGCACCTCCCTCTGATCGGGCGGGAATGCTCTACGCCTTTACGCTACCGGCACCGTTTGATCGAACGCAACATCCACACCTCTTGGGACCGATCAGCACTCGCCCGTATCTGGGATGAGCAGTGAGCTTTTGCGATCCAGTTTTTACATGATGTAAGGTCCCATGTGGAGAATCCAAGACCGAAGTTTCTTGGATTGAAGTTTTAATTTTTTCGTGATTGAAGAATGATCTGTGATCGAAGAAAACGCGTGTGGAAGCGTGAGCGCGAAGCTCATCACCCCTGATGCCACCCAACCGAATGTGGTCAGCTGGCGCAGTGGATGGCGATGTAGCCTCTCGGCCGGACCGAGTGGGTTATACGGTTTGATCCCCGGTTTCGCCATAATTTTTGCACACATCGGATCGTTATTATTGTGTGCTTGCGTGATCAAAGATGTCAATTTGTACAGGATTAACGCTTTTGGTAAGTAAGCGTACTCCTTTGAGCCGGCACAGCTTCTGGGCGTTGACGGCGGCACCATCAGTCGCCTCTTAAATATGACCGGACGTGTGAAGAAAAAAATGAAAATGAATGGAACTCGCACGAACTGAGCGCTGGGCAGATGCTGAAGCGCCACCACGATCCCTGTGTTTCGTGAAGGCTGCGCCATCTAAGGAAGCCTTTTTTGGGCAGGGTCGTGCCACGCGACGAAAGATGGATCCTCTGTGAACATCGTCGTTTTAGAACAGTGGATCAGGTAGTCGTCGAGCTGTTGTGCCAAGATTAATATCGAACGTTTATTCGGCTTACGTTTCGGCGTAACCGCCTCCTTGAGAGCATGGAAAAGTCAAGGAGAGTTAGAGAAATTACCCGTCTAAGAGTCATTTCATTCGGCCATCTCACAAAGAAGCTGTCGGAAGTTGTCATATGCTAAGAGGAGAAAGAGACGAATCGTGAGGAAGACATCCCCCAACTCACCCTATGTAAACAGCCAAAAGGCTGTTGAGTCACCCTTCGGATGGAGATAAATGTGGGTGAATGAGGTCCTGCCTTCGAGTCAACCCCCAGCGACCTTCTGGCGGCGCCCTCCGGTGTCAAGCCCACAGAGGTCGGCAAATGAAGCCAACTCCTGGGTTACGGCCATACGTTCCTCCCTCCTAGTGATTGCGGGGTTCTTGAACACAACACACAGCGCCTCCAGGGCCTTCCACGCTGCGATGTCGACCCCGCGAGCCAAGATCATCACCGCCACTCCAACCACTGCGCCACTATGACTTCGCAGCCTGTGCTCCCCAAGGGTGTGGCGACTTTGCACCTATTGAGCGTGAAGTGATCCAACACCGATAGTCTTGCCACGCGGAATTAGATAGATGGTGCGACCACACGCGTTGGAGATCACCTCAAACTTGGGTAATTAAACCTTTGTTTTTAATATACATAAATAAACACGCACGTGGATAACGAATAACGTATTATAGCATCGATGGTAAACCAATGTAAGGATAAGGAAAGATATACATGAGGAAAACATAGCTACACTACACGAAGAATATATAGCAACGAAAATGAGCTTCATAGAAACAAGAACAATACTATGCGAAACCTAAACCAGCTAAATGAAACGGCAACGGATAGTAGAAATGATGTACAGAGCCAAAACCCCACCTTAGGAAGATACCCAAACCACGCGAGAAGATGGAAAGGCGAAACAATCCAAAACAAGAGCATATATTATCAGGGAACAACACAAGGGCAGAATATATGAGGCACAATGAGATACGAGAACAATATAATAACGGATAGCGACACTATTACACGATTAACGCACAGAATACACGAGAACAACAAAATATGCACAAAACTGGACCCACAAGCCACGCGCAAGGAGTCAGAAGGAAGAAACCACGACACAAATACGCGCAGAACGCCAACACCCCCTCAGTCCAACCGCCCCCGGACGCGCAAGCCGCTAGACTGCCTGCAAGCACAAGAAAGGTGCTGGAATCGCTGATTAGGACGAAATCCCTGAAAATCAGGAAACAATACAATACAATACAATACAATACACCGCGAAATAGCCCGGGGAAGGAGGAGAGCCCAGAGACGCGCGGTCGAAATGAGGCGCGAAATCCTTCAATGGAGACGATTTGTCGTCAGAGCACATCCACATGCGCCTTCATCCTTACCCAGAGTGGTCTGCCCGTCTCACCAACGTATTCTTCCTTGCATTCAATGCAAGTTATGAGGTATACTGTTCCTGAAACCCTACAATCGCCTTCCCTGCCAAATGGGCAGGCCACGCAGGAGAGCGTCTCACAAGCGCAGTCATAAAGACGGTTCCTCACCAGTTGCGCCTTGAGATTAGCCGGAGGCACCTCAGGGACCCTACCGATGTCACCCCGGTCAGCCTTTCGAACACATTCCCGTACTTGAGTGCTGAGAGCGTCCGAGATAAAAGGTACCGTGGAGGCGATTTGGCCACGCAATTGTGCCTTGTGTATGCGTGCTGGTGCCCGTGGTTGACGGCCTTTGGGCATGTTGTGGGCAACATACTCGTTGGATAAGGCAACGCGAGATGTCATTTCCCTGGATGAGACTTGAACTCGCTGTTCGAGGACAGTCGCACATAGAAAATAGTCGTTGCTCTGCACAATGGCTGCTCAAGAATGAGAGTGCCAAGGAGATGCCGAAACCAAGTCTCCACTCAAAGAAGACCTTGGTGACCGTGTGGTGGACAATGGCTGGTGTAGTCCATTGCGAGTTCTTAAAGACTGGAGAGACTATCACAGCGGAGAGGTGCTGCGCCGAAAACAAAGTGATGTCCACACCTTCCAAAAATCGTTGTCCAGAAACTGAATGAATTGGGAACCGAAACACTGCCACATCCAGCATATTCCCCAGATCCGTCCCTACCGAGTATCATTTTTTCAACCTCTCAGATTGAAGGATAAGGAATTCTGCAACCAAGATGATGTCGAAAATAACCCCTTATGTATTATTAATTCTCATAGTTCTGATTTTTACAAAGATGGAATATCTAAGCTGTTGCCGCGTTGAGAAAAGTGTAGTATTTGTAACGGCGCTTGTATCGATTAATAGAATTGCTTCCAAGCAAAGTTGTGATCTGCCAAATTTTTCATTTAAAATCGGCCATTTCATATTCAAAACGCCCTAATAGAACTAACTGGGTTCTGGAGCAATCGTCTCGTCTGGATTCTCCTCAGGTGGGGTGGGCATGTGTTGTGTGTCTGTGCCATCTCCCCATGCGATCAGGTGCACAACCAACAACATCAGCATCAGCAAAACGGCTGGATGGCTGGTTTCTTGCCGCCTATCCCATTGCACATGATGCGTTTGACATTTGTTGCTGAAGAGCGGCCAGCTGTGCGATCTAATCGAGGCCAGCGCTTAAGGAAGCCTGCTGGCCTTTTTGGAGCCGCATCTCCCTAGGCGGAATTCGATTTTCGTTTAGCCGTCGAGTTGAATTCGAAGGAATAAATGTCGTCGGAATTTGTGGACTGCATTTAGCCCAGGCAATTCTCGGTTGCATCAGCGCGAAAGGTGGCACCAGCGCTACCTAGGTCTGGTAGACCTTGTCAAGATGAAGAGCCATGTGAGAAATCCAGAAGAGTCTAGTAGCTCCGCTCCGTCAAGAAAATCTGTGCTCGTGGAGTGCGGAAGCATCTTCGGGACAGATTCATCAACCGCGTACCGCCCTCTAACGGTGGAAATACCACCATACCCCCTGATATTGACATTCATCAGGTTGGCGGTATGTTCACCGTTAGAGGGCCGTAAGCTGTTGATGAATCTGACCCCTGGTTCTCAGATAAGTCCAACTATGTCCGTAAGCTGGGCGCGTGATGGCGCAGTCGGAGAAGGGGCCGGTTGTCGCGTGCACCCGATATCAGGTTCTTGGTTCGGATTTTCAACCGACCCTTCCATCGTACCGTAGTCGGTGAATTGGTACCAGACTTTTACCATTTTTATACGATTGGGTTTTCGTTTCATGATCTCGATCGGTACCGGTTCTTCCTAAGCGACCTCGGACTCGGCCACCACTCTATCCCACATCTTAGGCGATTCTGAATAAACTCCTGCCACAGCTTCATATCTGTCGGCGCCTTGGACATCTTGGCCACTTTCAAAACAGGAATGTTATCTTCAAGGGTGTCGACTACCATTTTTATCGATGAATTAAACGTCGATTGAGACCGATAGAATTGAAACATCGCCCAAGTACGGCACGAACTGTGGTCCTTGTCACACTTAGCCAGAGCTATCCACAAACTTGGGCAATTAAACCTAGGAACGGAGGAGGTGTCGGCTGTCGCGTGACCCCATACCAGGTTCTTTATTCGGATTTCCCACCCACTCCATGCAAGCCATCCTTCCATCCGGTGTCGGTGAATTGGTACCAGGCTTGTCTGGGAGGGATAAAGCGCTGACTTGTACATCGGCTGGTCACCGCAAGCCATTGTGGGGGCAGGTTGACGACATCCCGTAGAAATAGGATGTGTGGCGCATCCCAAAAGGGATTGAGCAACGCCGTCCCTTACCCTTTTCATGGGCCACTTTGCCTACCTCCTTCAGAGCTTTTTCAGAAGATGGTTGTCATCAGAAGACCTCTTGTTGTTGTTGTTGTTGTTGTTGTAGGACGGGACGATATTTGTCGTTGACCTTGACGTCTTTGTTCGATTCTGAAGTAGTTGAGGAGGTACCTTACATCGGAATCGACCATCCCTTTACCTCAACGACACGATGCCAGACTAATCCGAGTTGTTTTTGCCTGCTTTTTCGTGGTTTCGAGTGTTTGTAGAAGAATGTGCCTAGATGAAGACACCAGCCCTCCTTTGCGCCTTCTTTCGAGCCCCACCTTGAGCCGTGCCTGGTTCCGTATCAGCGACAGGCCTTCTGGCCAAGCCGTGTGAATGTAGCAGGCCGTGTGCTTGTGTGTGTTTTTCGGCCAGCAGAGTTTTCCTCCTAATCATCGGCACACTGACAGCTGCAACATGTGTGCATGGCTGTGCTTGACGTGGTGACGTCCTCGGCGTGATGTCGTCGTCGCTCATCGTCTTCCGACGCCTCTCAGCTTCTTCAGGCAGCGTTCGCCAAACATTACAGCAGCACATCGCTCGTGGTCGTCGACGTCGTCGTCGTTGCAGCAACAGCAACACAGCCCACAGCCAGCAGCAGAGCTTCACGACGACAGGAGGAGCCAGCTGGCGACCGACGGCGTCAAGAAACGCTTGTTGATGCGGCGACGACGACGACTCGACGACGTGGCTCATGACGTAGTTCGGCCACATGCTCGCGTTGCACCACGATGCGATCACGACGACCTTTCCTCGCGCTACCGGCCACCGGCGCAGATGACGACGATCTGCTGGACCCGACCGGCCACTCTCCACCTCCTTCCGCGTCGAACCACGTCGCTTCCGCAGCTTTCGCCACTTTTTATAGGCTGTGAATGGTATTTAGCTCTCTTCAGAATTCCCTGCGATGTAGTGGAGGCATTTAGAAGCCACTTTGTTCATTCCATCGTAAGTGGCTTTTCTTCGTAATCAGCGTAAGGTACTCCTCCAATCCCCACACTGTCTTTGCAAGTTCTGCCACAGATTCACAAACTTTAACGTACGCAGAAAACGCTCTAGGCGCGGAAATAATGGCCGTTTTGGCTTCTTCTACTACGCTTCTACTTTTGATTGGTAGATTAGACCTGACGGTTTCTTTGAGCTCAATTCTTCTCAACTTGATATAGATTGTCTGTCTAGTTGAGAAGTGCAGTCTAACAAGGAATACCTTCAAGCCGGATCTTAGCGTTAGGCGGACTTACTCCCTTCAGGATCTAAATTATCCAGAAAGAACTCATCTAGGCAAAGCGACATCTAAGTTTACAAGAAAAACTGCATCCACAATGTCCTGTAGGAGTAAAATGCATGGCGCACGCCAAAAGTGGTCGATTGCTACCTTCGCTTGCACAACGCTTTTATGGTGATGCATCTGTCCGCTTCTCGATTTATTTCTGTGAATCGAAACCCAAAGACAGGCGCTTGTTATACTTTGGGGATGCGCCATGCATTCTACATTCACGAGATGTCCAGGAGGCGTGGTGAAGTCGGTCGTGACTCTTTCTTAACCTAACAGTGTGTGGAAGGAAGTGTTGATAGACGCCACTTTTCTCTTCGATCCGAACTTTATCGATGGCCGAATATTGAGAAAATTTAGGCAATTTTTACGACTCATCGAGCTCTAACTACAAGTGAGGTAGCTAAAATATTGACCATTTTTGAACACTTTCATATTTTCCTTCGTGGAACTGGCTCCTTATTAATAGTTCCGATTATCTCATCAATTTCTTAATTAAATGTGATTTATGGGGATTTAAAGGGATCCTTTAGCGATTTTAAAGTTAACACGATTAATTCGACGCGAAAATAATGGCCGCAGTTGGAATTAGAGACCAAGGCTTGTCGCGCTTGTCACTGAAGCGATATTGACAATGGAAGGATTATGTGTATTGCCAATCAGGCGATCCAGAAGTTGACCATCGATTCTAGAAACCAATATCGATGACTTAATCGATTTTCGTTGATTGTACTGCAACTGCTGCCTTTTTGTGACTCCCGTCCTAGACGATGAGTTTGTCGATCGATATCGAATAGTGGATAACATGAGACGAAAGTCGAGTTCGTCGATCGATACCGAGTAGTGGGTCAATAAACGACAAAAATCGATCTTATCGATCGATATCGAGTAGTGGATCAGTACAAGACAAAAATCGGGGCTTCACGATCGATATTGAGTAGTGAGACAATACTTTTCATTTGTTCCGTTCAGCATATATCCAATTGAAGTGATTTCCAACACAAGTTGATGAAGTTGAATAAAAATCAGCAGTGTTGAGTGGTATTGATTGATCAATCCATAAACAATTCTGAAGTACTCTCGTTAAAATCGATCGTTATTGATAGGTCGATCTGTATGGCTAGTTGCTTACGATTAGATCTCTTCCAGCGGTTTTCATAATCGAATGACTTCTGCGAAAAAAGGTTAATTTCGACAACAATCGATATTATTGATTGAGACTCAGTGGTCGGTGAAACCTGCTTACGTATTCTTCAAGCTGGCGCTTTTCTCCCTTGTTCCTGCATTCTTTCTCAGTTCTCTAAACTGTATCCGTTATTTTTCTAGCGCAGGCAATCAATATGGATCTAAAAACGATGCGTACCAATCAATAATGATCCATCGTTATCACTTACATGCTGTGTAGCTCGGCGAGACTAACAGTTGCGTTACTCCTCAAATCTCAACAGCAAAAATCGATTGCATCAATCGCTGCTGTAGAGCCGATCAATATGTATATATACGCTTAATCAAAAATCAATATCACTAATCGACTTCGATTGATCAGTTGATATAGTTTATTTGCGTTGATACAAATCCACCGATCGCTGTATTCACATCGTTCATTTTTGGGGCGAAAATCCGACCATATTGCTTCTAACCTTTCCGAACGGCCATCAGTTTTGCGTGGACGATGGGGAGCAAATAGGACGATCAATACATAAGTATAGCCAAAAATCAATACCATTAATCGATTTTAATTGGATGATCGATATAGTGCATTTGCATTGATGTAAGTCCACAGATGATCTTAATACAACGACGACGTTCAATGCTGGACGAAAGTCGACTATACTGCTGTGAACCAACGAACGGTCATTAATTTTGCGTGGACGATAGAAGGCGCTGACAAAGAATCAGGCAAATCGGATTTTTATCCGGGATTCTCTTTGAGAATGTTGTTTTTCCGTTTAAATTACGATTTTTATTGCCAACTTGGCAAAAATGTGAAAAATTGCGAACCACACACCCTGACATAGATTTCTGATCTATTCTCAGCCTGTTTCTTCTTTACGTTTACCGTAGCTCAGGAAACAACTGACATTGGCTTACAGTCGAGTTGACGAACGCCTTTTAGATATGTCCTAGTCGGGAGGGGCAACCGTAAAATGTCAGATGCATGCGTCATCCTATGGCACACAACCGCAGCACCTGAATTTGTATGAAAGCCTTCGCATGATGGGAGAGCAGCTGCGGGTTTCGTAGGGAGCCAAGCGAGAGATTAAAGATGCAAATCACCACATGCCCCCTCCGATTAGGAGAGATCCGCGTTCTGTTATTCCAGGAGCTAAATATACGCTAAGGACCTCTGCGAAATCACCTGCGGGTAGGATGCATGGCGCATTCGACCGGATCGGTTGACTACGTGCCATTCGCCACGCGTTCAACGTGCGTGCTCTGGAGAAGACGAGCGAGTTCAGCGTACATACCACGTCTTCCGCTCCAGATTGGCTCATCAAGCAATTGCTCCACTTAGTCTTCTTGACTGCTGTCGCTTGTCGGCTGGATTCTCACTCCCTCGCACACGACAAAAACAACAATGCCATTAACAATTTCTCACTTTGAACGCCGCCCGCGGCTCACCTCCTGATCAGCCTCTGCCATCACCACCGCCATGTGCTGCTCGCAGCTGTCACACGACAGCAAGCATCGCGTTTTGGCCGATTACTCACTTCGAGAGCGCTTGACAACAGACACGAACGAGTGAAGGCCTAGCACGTCTCTACAGGGTTGATCGGTAGTTAATGTCGTTTTTTCATAATTTTAAAAGTGAATTTATTTGTATCAACAACAAATATTGTTCAATGATATATTGATCATTTTGTTGGATGACCTCTTGCCATCTTCCGGGGAGTTGAAACATTCCACGTTCGAAGAAGCATTGGTCTTTAGAAGCGAAGAACTGGAGCAATTCATCCCCTGAACTCTCAAGCAATAGGGAAGAGGCGCCGTTTTTCGAGGCTCATACCGTACCCAGAATCGATTCCAGCTTCAGTCTTTCCTCGATACACTGATGACCTAGCTCCAACGTCAATCAGTGGTATCAGGTCGAATACGTATTCAGACTGCCCTTATACTGAAGAAATAGAATGCGTGGTGCATCCTCAAATAGGTCAAAAGATGCCAAGCTCTATCTATCCCTATCATCCATATCTCTGGATTTACTAGGAAAGCGTAAAGCGCTCATTTATCCGTCGGCTGGCCACCACAACTCAGCTTTTAAGCCAAGCATGCGTTGCTGCTTTCAAACCGCTTCCGGGAATTACCATAGAAGTATTAGGTTGTCACATAAGTTCTGTCCGATCCCGATAGGCGTTACTTTGTGATTGTTTTTTTCATGTATAGAGAAAGTAATTGTATATACGTTGCATAGTATTTTGTAGCGCTTGTTTCGCTCTATAAAACTTGGTGTGTTGCTTTTAAAAAGTCGTGAGCATTGCTTCGTTTTAGGTGCTGAACGAAACCATGGAAAAAACGCACTTGCGGGTAATAATGCTTCATGAGTTCAAGCTTCGCCGCAGTGTTAGCGAGGCAACTCAAAACATGAAGACGGCATGTGGAGAGGACTCCGCTAACGAACGCACCGTGCGCAGATGGTACCAGAAGTTCCGGGTTGGAGACGTGGATCTCGAAGACAAGAACCGCTCAGGACGACCAGCCAAATGTGATGACGGACTTTTGAAAGAACGAGTGGAAGCCGATTCACGAGGAACTGTGCGTGAGATGGGGAGAGAACTTCAGGTCAGTCGTACAACCATTCCGAGGAACCTAGAGGCGATAGGAAAGGTGAAAAAGCTGGATAAGTGGGTGCCCCACGAACTCACTGAGAGCAGCAGAGGAGTCGCCTGGAGATCTGTTCTTCCCTTACTATAATGAACGAAAACTATCCATTTCTTGACCGGATAATTACCTGTGACGAAGAATGGATCGTGTACGACAATCGAGGAAGATCAGCGCAATGGCTGGATAAGGAAGAACCGTCAAAAAACTTTCCCAAACCTAGCCTCCATCCGAGGAAGGTCATGCTCACTGTCTGGTGGGCTGCAACTGGTATTATCCACTACGACTTCTTGAAGCGTGGTGAAACCATCACGGCAGAGAGGTACTGTCGTGAATTAGACGTGGTCCACCAAAAGTTGCTTGAAATGCGTCCTGCACTGGTGAATCGAAGAGGACCGATCCTTCTTCACGACAACGCCCGTCCACATGTCTCGCATCTGACCACCCAAAAATTAAACCAGTTGAGATATGAAGTTCTCCCGCATCCCGCTTATTCGCCAGACCCAGCTCCAACGGACTTTCATCTTTTCAAGCATCTCGATGGTTTCCTCAAGGATAAAAACTTTACTAATGTAGCAGATATCGAAATTGCCTTCGAGTGTTTCATTGCTTCTAGAAATTCAGATTTCTTCCAAAATGGAATTAATGCTTTTGTATATTGTTGGCAGAAGTGCATTGATTGTAACGGTTCTTACTTTGATTAATAAACTTTATTTTTTGCTGAGATACTACACCGCAAAGTTGCCGTCGAAAATCGGACAGAACTTATGTGACAACCTAATAGAATGCATGGCGTAGCCCACAGAAAACTGACTAACCCCTAATCTATCCTTTACACTTCTGTTTAAATTATATGCACAGCTTATGCATTTCCTTGCGATACTTTATTTCAAGAAATATTTAATGCTAAAAGAATTTACTGGACCTGCGCGCGTAGCGCAGTCGGAGGAAGTGCCGACTGTCGCGTGCACTCGATACCAGGTTCTTGGTTCGGATTTTCCACCGCGGCCAACCAAGTCTTCCCGCCCTCTTCGGTTGACGAACTGGTTCCAGACTTTTCTCTTTCATTGTAATGGCCAAATATGCATTCAAGTCGCCTCCACGACATTCCATAAAACTAGAATGCGTAGCGCATCCCTCAAAGGAATTGACTAACGCTCACAAAAATTTTGTGTTTTCTACTGTAGAACGTTTTTCATCCCTATGTTGAACTACCATGACATACCAAAAAATTGCGCCTTAAAAGGAAAATATTACTACCGGCTTAAAAATACCATGAAGTATTTCAGGATCAGCATTAATTACAAGGCCCTCAATTTTTTCATTTTAGTTGTGTCTTGACTTAGTTTGGTTATTTGTTCTCTTTAACGTGTCGCTGACATAATGAAGACGATGTGTTCTTCAAGAATTGTTGACTTTTCCACTGTGGCACACCTACGAGTCCAAGAAATAAATAAACAAGGGCCTTTGTCACTGTAATCGTCCCTCTCAGCGGTATCGCAGCGGAACTCCTGTCATCTCAGTGATTTGCCACGACGGCTCAGACCTCTCCTGATGATGGTCCTCAGAATTCTGCAGACGCTCAGCCCCTTTAAGTACCGTCCTTCCGAATCCTCGTCATGGCCCTCGGAACAGCTTGCGGCGTCAATTTTTTAGTAATCGATTTTCGGCTCGGTTTTTTCAATTTGTTTTCTTAGCGAGACGCCTGTTCGGCGCTCGGACACCACACTGTTCAGCGGATGTAAGTTGGCCGTGAGCTGTCGAAAAACTACCTGTTCCTCACCGACACACCTATTGATCACCGACCGACCGACCGACCGTCCGACAGACAGAGCAACGGCCATCTCCACATCATCCAGACGGGGTGGCGCTTGTTTTCTGACGTCAGCGACTCGCATTGGCTCCAAGATCACGGAGTTCTTTAAAATTAAGGCAAAAGTTTAATTTCAATATATACTTATTAATTAGAATTTTTTGGTATAGCGCAGTCGGAGGAGGTGCCGGTTTTTGCGTGCACATCGATTCAAGGTCCTTGGTTCGGATTTCCCGCCTAGGCCAACGAAGTCTTCCATTTCGCCGGTATGGTAGCAGACTTGTCTGGGAAGGACGAAGCGCCGACTTGTTCATCGGCAGACCATCGCAAGTCATTGTATGGCCAAATACGCAGTCGAATCGCCTCCATGGCATCCCGTAGAAGTAGAATGCGCGGTGCATCCCAAAAGGTATTGATCAACGCCGTCCTTTATCCTTTCACTTTAATATTTTATTTATCAATATTTTTATTTTTATTCAATTTTTATTACTATTGTTTTTTATCTTCAATGTATGTTATTTTATTTAAGGCCTATTAACCCAGTCGGCGGAAGCGCCGGCTGTCACATGCAATCGATTTATGATCTTGGTCCCGCCCAGGCCAAACAGATCTCTCATCCAAACCTGATTGATGAGTTGGTACTAGATTTTTTTTGTGACCCCTCCATCGGCTCGACATCTCAAGTCACTACAGGCGTAGCCAAAACCACGTTCAAATTGCCGATATTCACGATATCCCATAAAACAAAAATGCGTGGCGCACCCCGCAAAAGTGTGACTAGCGCCTTTTGACGGTCTTCTCCGTTATTTTTTAATGCTTTTTCGCATTTTTTAGATTAGTTATTGTTACGCAAATTACTCTAGTTGAGAGCAAGAATTTGTTACTCCATGGGTATCTGTTATATGTATCAACCCTTCGTGACATTAAAAAAATGCGATGTGAAAACGGAAAACTTTGAAGCTACAAAGTCGCAAAAAAGTGTAGCTACGGTGTTATTACTAACTGCAGTGCCTAATTATCTGCATAAGAGATAAGCAGAAAGGACGGCATTATTCAATCCGTTTTGGGATGCGCCACGCATTCCACTGCAAACTTCGAATTTAGAAGTGTCATAAATTCGTTATTTACAATCATTTCGGTTAAGGTGAAAGCTGTTGCAGCTTCAGTGTCGCCGGTAATGAAGCCCGCTAGTGAAGCTGTAGAAAATTAGACATATAATGATGAGGACAAAGGACGGCGTTACTAAATCCCTTTTGGCATGCGCCACGCATTCTACTTCTACGGGATGTCGTGGAGACGACTTGAATGCGTATTTGGCCATACACTGACTTGCGGTAGCCAGCCGATGATCAGGTCATCCTTCCCATACAAGTCTGGTACCAATTCCCCGACCCTGCAGGGATGGAAGGATTCCTTGCCCTGGGAGGGAAATTCGAACCAAGAACCTGGTATCGGGTGCACGCGACAGTCGGCGCCTCCTCCGACTGCGCTACATGCGTCCAGATAACTACAAGGTACTCAATATTATGTTTTTCATCTGTTATTTTATCCGTTATCCTTTATTTACTTGCTTATTTATTCATTTATTTATTTATTTATTTATTCACTTTTTGATATCAAAAATGCGCTGCAGTTTTAAATGGAACATCAAAAGCAGCAATAATAAATTGTAGAATCGAATAAATTGTAATAAATAAATTGTATCAATAATAAGGGCGCGTGTAGCGCAGTCGGAGGAGGCGCGACTGTCGCGTGCACCCGATACCAGGTTCCTGGTTCGGATTTCCCGCCCAGGCCAACCAAGCCCTCCATCCCTCCGGGGTCGGTGAATTGGTACCAGACTTGTCTGGGAAGGATAGAGCGCTGACTTGTTCATCGGCTGGCCACCGCAAGTCATTGTATGGCCGAATACGCATTCAAATCGCCTTCACGACATCCCGAGAAGTAGAATGCGCTGGCGCATCCCAGAAGTGATTGAGTAACGCCGTCTTTTATCCTTATCCTCATCCTTATTTCCCTCAAAAATGCGATTTCATAAAAATTTTAAACGATGTGTTCACTTATTGGGTAGGTGAATTAAGACTTCAAAGAATGTAATACTAAATTTTGCTCGAACAAAAAAATTTATATACTTTTTCAAGAGCCTCTAGTTGAATGTAGAAGAAGGTCGTTTCGGCTTGGATGAGTTCGCTTCTGTTTCAAAAGTCTTATAATAAGCAAAAACAATACTACATAATAATACTAAACGGGAAGACATTAATAAAAAGTATTAAAAATGACACAATCGTTTCGTTCCTTACAAGTCCTGCTTGGCTAGCTTAAAATTTACAAAATTTAGGTTTAAAATACGAGAAAAATTTATATATAAGAAAAACCAATTTGACGTGAAAATGCTAAATATTGTTTTGGTCACTACATAATTCAATTATTTGCTTGCACTTGGAAACCCCAGCAATAAATATATCATATAATAACGATTTTTTAAACGAGAACGCCGTGTTTTTTCTTGGGCTAAAAAAGAGTAGGCTGAACTCTGACCCTGATCTAGGAAATCTAGACTAAAGACAAGGCGGGGCATCGATTGATGTTGTTGTTGTTTTTTCAGCAGAAGAGGAGGAACAAGATCTTCTTCGTGTGAACGCCCTCGGTGAGGCTAGTCGTCCTTCGACTTAAGTAGTGCTCAAGACGACTTAATTACTTCGCAACATCTTGACAAACGACGACCTGCCCGTACGCCGTCGGCTGCCGACCTGACATTTCCTCACCGTGAGGTGTTTGCGTGGTAAACTCCTACTTTATTTATTATTTATTTATTGTACGTAGTAATCCACGCAAAAAAACACAACAACAGAAATCAACCCAAAACACAGAGGATACGAGTAGAAAATAGGAGGATGCAATTAGTATAACACCATAATAGACAAAACTAAACTGCTAAGGAACTTTCTGCAGATACCTGTCAATGAGGATTTTGCATTGCCCTATAGAATTTGGTAATCCATTTTTCTTGGAGAATTTCTGGAACTCATTGCCAGCTCGATTTGTGAAAAACGAAGATCTTATGTTGCTACTAGCCCTAGAAACTAGGATCTTCCACTGAGCGCCTCTTGTGTTAGAATGAGACATTGAATAGAATTCGTTATCTGGTCCTTTTCGCTTCAGAGCGAGTGTTTTTAAGTGGCATTACGTGTTTCGGGCGTGTATAGCGCAGTCGGAGGAGGTGCCGGCTGTCGCATGCAGCCGATACCAGGTTCTTGGTTCGGATTCCCCGCCCAAGCCAAACAAACCCCTCCGGGTTCGGTGAATTAGCACCACACCTGTCTGGAAAGGATAAAGCGCTCATCCACAAGGCATTGTGAGAGCCAATACGCATTAAAGTCGCCTCCACGAGGTCCAGTAGAAGTCAAATGCGTGGCGCATCCCAAAGAGGATTGAGTAACGCCGTCTTTTATCCTTTATAGTGTGTTCTGAACACAAAAAAATAAAACTTGGCATTGATGCAGCAATTTGTGCTGTGCGTCATGTTTTTTCTTACCTTTGCATGTGAAGGCTTTTTGGTACTAGTCGCTAATGTGGCCAGCATGGGGAGGGTGACGCATCTGACCAATCATATGATGTCGAATGAGCTTCTCCCACACACTACACACCCCGTGAAAATCGGTAATCTGATTAGCTGGCGCATGCTCGGTCGGTGCTCTACTTGGTTGATATTGGGTGGAGCGCTCCACCCTCCCCATGTAGGCCACATTAGCGACAGTAGCAAGCGAAGAAAGAAAAGTGAAATATCCTTCATTTCCCATTTCCTGTATGTAGAAGTTGAATGCGTTGAGGATTCGCATCGGCGTTCTCTTCACTCTACATGGCCTCATCCAGCCTACGCAACATGTATGGTCAGTGCCCTGAGGGATTGGTTGTTATTGGGTGGCGCGTTCCCGCCTCTCCCTGCAAGCCACATTAACGACTAGTAGCAAGTGAAGAAAGTTAGCTGAAATATGCTTCATTTCTCATATCCTGTGGAAGTTGATAGCATGGCGCATTAGGATCAGATGTATTTTCCTCTCTGTGTGGCATCTTTCGGACTCCTCCCCATGTACGGTCGGGGCTCTGGTTGCTATTGGCTGGCGCATTCCAACCACCAGATGTAGGCCACATTGGCAACTAGTAGTAAGCGAAGAAAGTGAGCTGAAATTCAATTCATCTCCATTTCCTCTCGAAGTTGAATGCGTGGCGGATTCGGATCAGTGCTTCTCTGTAATCTACATGGCCTCATCTAGGCTACACCTGTAGGGTCGGCGATCTGATTGGCTGGCGCACATTCGGTCGGTGTTCTGATTGGTTGTTATAGGCTGGCGCGTTCCCGCCTATCCATGCAGGCCACATTAACGACAAGTAGCAAGCGAAGAAAGTTAGCTGAAATATGTTTCATTTTCTATTTTTTGTCGCAGTTGAAAGCATGACGCATTAGGATCAAAGGTATTTTGCTGTCTGTATGGCCTCTTCCGGACACCTCCCCATGCACGGTCGGCGCTCTGGTTGCTATTGGCTGACACATTCCATCCTGCCCTTGTAGGCCACATTGGCGACTAGTAGCAAGCGAAGAAAGAGAGTTGAAAAATATGCTTCATTTCCCATTTCCTTTTTCGAAGTTGAATAGGCGGCGAATTCGGATCAGTGGTTCTCTATATGGTCTCATCCAGGCTACACCCCGTGTAAGGTACTCTTGATTGACTGGCGCGTGTGCTCTGAATGGTTGCTATCGGCTGGCACCTTCCCTCCTCTCCATGCAGGCCACATTAGCGACCAGTAGCAGGCGAAAACAGCTGAAATATGCTCTGCTTTCTATTTTTTGTCGAGGATGAAAGCACGGCGCGTAAGGATCAGAGGTAATTTGCTTTGTACACGACCTTCGCTGCTCACTCATACGATAGAAAATCTGATTGTGGGAGTTTGAAGAACCTCCGGAATCAGCCATGCATTCGGTTTTCTTCTGAAGTTCTTCCCGAACGGGACTGAGATCCATTCTTAGCTTGAGGGTTCCTTCTGAAAAATTGAAGGCAGAAGGCTGATGCACTCCTCTGCCTCGCCAAAAATCCTCAACATTCTGTAGACCAGCGCTCAGTGAGACCAGCTTCTAATCAGCCAAACCGACGTCTGAAAGAACGGTTGCCGGACGTTGGCTTGAGGGAGGACACGCTTGATTGGAGCCACTCAGCAAAGGACGTCGGGACTATTTTGACGTTTTTTGCCGGTTCCTTTGCTCAGTGGTCTGGACTATGGTACAGCCTGGAAGACGAGCCAATTACTGGCCTTTGATGCCACATTGAAAAACCTCGCTGCCTTCCCGACCAGCTTCCTGTTTATCTGACCATGAGAGGAGTTCTTGGGTGAACTGACTTCCTAGTTGTCTAAACTTCGGATTCTCCCCTAAAGTCACGTAGATGATATTCTAGTGAAGGTGAGGGGCTTCAGAATTCATCACTCAGCTGTGATACCAGCGAAGGCTGCCTTCGACCTCTGCTCATCCGACTTCCCTGGAGGGAGCAAAGCACATCGTCGCCGACGACGACGAAGACGACGAGAAGGAGGAGCCCCCTCTCGGCCGTGGCGCAGTGCTCAGCTTGAACAACTGTTCGCCACCCGGCCAAAACTCCTTCTCGCCCCTCCGCCAACTCTCCTCCTCTCTCGCACCCCCCGTCCCAGCGTTATCGACCAGTCCATTACCTACATTGAGCAGCACACGGGCAGTACTGCTGCAGTACTGCCGGCTGCTTGTTGCCCGACCGCCCATGACGCAGAAGTGAGCGGGGCCGGGAGATTGAACCGCCATCACCTCGCTGTGGACTAAGGCGCTCCCCTTTCGCTGGCTTTCTAGCTCTCATCAGAACTTTCCGTAGAAGGCAGTTTCTACAGTACTCTTTACCGTATACCCGCTATTTTTTATTGGCACTTTGGTCCAATTTTCATCAAAATTATTTCATTTCTTTTTACTTGGGGTACATCTGCAACGAAGGCGATATACATAGCCGGCTTGCGCTCGAAACTCTGCTGGCTACCTTTTGAACCTTCTTACCCATACTTTCTTGCTGTTGTCCGACAACTCGCTTCACACTCCTACAGTTGATAGCTGTTGAGCTTGAGCTTTTCAACGATAATACATTGCCATCGCTGACTTTGGGTCATTGCACATCTTCCTCGTCGACAGATCCGGGGTGCACTTGATTCTGTTGTAGAGATGACGTGTTATATATTTTTTGAAAGCAGTCGAGATGAGATGACCAGACCAATGACCTGATGTCTCTAAATTTTGATTTTTACTTTTTTAACAATAAAAAACCAAAAACCAAGATAACACCCAGAAAAATTCAACACCAAAGACAAAAACTGTAGTTGAAACAAAAACTTTACTCCAAACTTTTTAGATGCCCTGTAATTACCTTTTAGTCTATGTTTCCAATTTTGACACCGCTTCTCTCATTTCTTGATTTTCTGTGTTTCTCGTCGTTATTCATTACATGGGCGCGTGTAGCGCAGTCGGAGGAGGCGCCGACTGTCGTCTGCACCCGATACCAGGTTCCTGTTTCGGATTCCCCGCCTAGGCCAACCAAGCCTTCCATCCCTCCGGGGTCAGTGAATTGGTACCGGACTTGTCTGGGAAGGATAGAGCGCTGACTTCTTCATGGGCTGGCCAAATACGCGTTCAACTCGCCTCCACGACATCTCGTAGAAGTAGAATGCGTGGCGCATCCCAAAGAGATGGACTAACGCCGTCCTTTATTCTTTTTCTTATTTATTACAAAAATTTTACTAACCAGAGATCAAGAAAATCAAAAACGTGATTAAATCTCTCGCTCTCACTAGCGTCATATTTATTTATTTATTTATTTATTTATTTATTTATTATAAATACACCCATACGGATGTGCCAATCCAACGACTCTTGTGAAACACTAACAATACTATGAAAAACAACCGAAACAAAGGTCAATGTTCATATTTAATAGAACAGTGGCATTTAGAAAAGGCTCATTATAAGTGAGGCTATTGAGGCCATTTTATATTTCTGTTTTTATTGTAATTACCTAAATTTCTTTCAAAAGCTGTACAACAAAGTTCCACCATCTTTTATACCTTTTTAAAAATTATTTACAGTTATCTGCATCACATTTTACAAGCTCGTCCAGCAATCAGAAAGTTATCAAAAGTTTTTGCTGCCTTTTTGCCTATTCTGTTATCTTTTTTTTTTTAATTTTCAATCAACTTCACAAAATAATAGTCAACTATTTAAACACTCTACGAAGCATGTTTTCTCCATTCTCCATTTTTCTTCTTCTGTGTTGGCATAACATTCCATTCATCTTTTATTTTTTCTACTTGTCATGTTTCTATTTTTTAAGGGGTGAAGGTGAAACACTATTTTTTATTGTTTTTTACAATTTGATTTTTATTATACCTAAAATGGTTTTCTTCTGTTTTCGAAACTTTTATTGAAAACATCTTGCGACAAAGCTTATGAAGCGACCAATCTATCAACCGATTTTCTCCAGATTGTCAATGTATTGATTTTTTGAGCTACACAAATCAATACGTTTTCATAGTTATTGCAGATTTGTTTACAAAGCAATAGAAATCGCAACATTTTTACCGAAACCTCTGGCATTGCAACTGGGTTCCTGACTGTATTGTCGTCCAATAATAATGTTAATTGTACCCTAAGCCAGGCTTAGTTATCCATTACATATTTTTTAGACATCTAGCTATATTAAAATTTCTAAAAAAAAATCGAACATTCTCATAATCCCTCATTTGATTGTTGAAAACCACTCAACTTGTCTATTTTGGCACAGTATTTTATTATGGGCGCGTGTAGCGCAGTCGGAGGAGGCGCGACTGTCGCGTGCACTCGATACCAGGTTCCTGGTTTGGATTTCCCGCCCAGGCCAACCAAGCCTTCCATCTCTCCGGGGTCGGTGAATTGGTACCAGACTTGTCTGGGAAGGATAAAGCGCTGACTTGTTCATCGGCTGGCCACCGTAAGTCATTGTATGACCAAATACGCATTCATGTCGCCTCCACGATATCCCGTAGAAGTAGAATGCGTGGCGCATCCCAAAAGGGATTGAATAACGCCGTCCTTTATCCTTTATTTTATTATTATATTATTTTTGATTTATTTTAGGAGCAAATTTCCGCTGTACTGTTTTGCGCTGACCTTCTTTTGTATCACTTTTTGGCCCAATACATGTCCTGTGTTCTATGTTCCATGTTCTATAAACGGATAAAGAATGGCGTTACCCAATCCTTTTTGGGTTGCGCCACGCATTCTACTTCCATAAGAAGTCGTAAAGGCGATTGGAATGCGTGTTTGGCCATACAATCACTTGCTGTGGCCAGCCGATGAACAAGTCAGCGTTCCATCCTTCCCAGACAGGTCTGATAGCAATTCACCGACCCTGGAGGGATGGAAGGCTTGGTTAGACTGGGCGGGATTCCGAACCAAGGGCCTGATATCGAATGCACGCGACAGCCGGCACCTCTTCCGAATGCGCTACAATCGCCGTTCTATTTCCAATATGGTCCAAGGATCACGTCGGCAAATAGTAGACATTCTAAGGTTCCTCTTCAATAGGGAACTACCGTCGACAGGAACTTCTGAAGTCATTTAACGCATGAATTGAGCACGAGCCAACAACGCGATCTCTCTATTCGGTGACAAAGAGCTGGTAAAAGACCTGCTGGTGAAGGATACAAAACCGAGTTTTCGAACGGCTGGCGACCCAATCCACTCTCCCCATTCAAGCGTTTTTCCGAAACTGGTTTGAATTGAGAGAATAGAAACGAAAATACACAACAAAAACATTCGGCTTCGACTTTAGAGCTTCAAGGTTTCCATAGTCCTCATCACCATTGTTTAGGAACGTGAAAATATGGTATATTTCACCGGAAACACTAGGAGCAGTATACACTTGTCCTCTGCTCAGTGTCGTTTAAAAACAGCGGCGTTATTCAGACCTTCAGCAGGATGCGCTACGCATCCTAGTTCTACGGGATAACAGTGATTTATGCTGGGCAACTGGGAGAGCATCTAAGTGTATAGTCCTTTCCAGACAAGTCTGGAGAGGTGGAAGACTTGATTGGCCTGGGCGGGGAATCTGAACCAGGAACCTGGAGTCGAGTGCACGCGACACCCGGCGCCTCCTATGACTGCGCTATTACGTGCCGTCTCACCTAACAAGGAAAGATTCCCAAGTCGTGGTGAGCATGTACAATGCTATTTTGATAGTGCGCAATAGTTGGGTGTGAGTAGAGTCCAGAGTTGCCGTTAGTTTCCGCTGAACGAGTTTTGAAGACCGGAAGAAGAGGTATGAAAACGTGTGCGCAACACTCACCAACCCCTATGACAGCGCAAGAGATGAGCCTTGGTGGCGCAGTGGGTAGGAGCACCGTCTCATAGAAGCACCTCGGCGGGATTTTGAGTTCGAGTCCGCATATTGCCAATACTTTTGCACATATTAGTTTGTTATTATTACGCTTTCTTATGACCACAGGAGTCAATTTTAGACCTTCGATGCTTATAACAAACCAGGGCTGCTATTTGCGCCTTCACATGCGCCTTGCAACGATGCGTACGTCAACCATATCATTTCTCTGTAAATAAAAGGTCTTATTGCTCTCCCTTTTTAGTCAACAGCTATGGTGCAAAACTATAAGGATAAGGATAAAGGACGGCGTTATTCAATCCCTTTTGGGATGCGCCTTGCATTCTACTCCCCAGGGATATCGTGGAGGCCATTTGAATGCGTATTTGGCAATACAATGACTTGCGGTGGCCAGCCGATGAACAAGGCAGCGCTCTATCCTTCCCAGACAAGTCTGGAACCATATCACTGACCCCGAGGGGATGAAAGGCTTGGTTAGCCTGGGCGGAAAATCCGAACCAGGAACCTGATATCGGGTGCACGCGATAGTCGGCGTCCCCTCCGACTGCGCTACACGCGCTCGGTGCAAAACTACGAAACAAGCAGCGCTTGTCACAGCAACAGCATTCTACAAAAGCCAGTGAGAAACAATCTTCTCCATCTTCGCCAAGCTCCCAGCTTTCATTATACTCGCTTTGAAATCCGCTGCGAAGGTGAAAGGTAGTCGGCCGACAGCACATTCAGGTGAGAACGACATTTTTCGTACACTTGTGTGAAGACATGGCCTGGGTTCATAATATTCAACCGTAAGGTACGCGTATCTGTGTGCAGTTACGGTATCATTGGTGATATGGTAAGATATGGTAGTGGTAGTGCAGATATGCATCGTTGAAAAATTAGCACATATGATGGCACAAATAGGCAACCTTGCTTTGCTGTCAGCACTGATGGCCTAAAATTGACTCCTGTGATCGTGAGAAAGTGTAACAACAACAAACTAATACGTGCAAAAATATTCGCAGCACTCGGACTCGAACTGAAAAGCCCGCTGCTGTGCTCCTATGAGGCGGCACTCTCCCCAACTGCGCCACCGAGGCATTTCTCGTGGGGTGCCATAGGGGTTTATGACTGTTGTGCACAGGTTTCTACACCTTTTCTTCCGGTCTTTAAAAAAGCCTTTAGGCTAATTCCGGTCTTTAAAAAAGCATTCAGTCTAATTGCAGTTCTGGTTCCCGTCGTCTCGCACCCTACATCCTCTCAAAACAGCATCGCAAAAGCTCATCTTGAGTTGGGAGCATTTCCTTGTAAGCTAGCCTTCCTGGTGCATGACGCGTGGGTGCAAGAACGCGCCATTGTTCCCATCGTAGTTGCGGCAGCCAATCAGACACCGGCAGCCCACATGATGATTGGCTGCCGCGATTACGGTAGAAGTAACCGCGCGTTCCCGCACCTATGCTGCACGTTCCGCCTGCGGTGCGTCTTTGCATGTCGCTACTTTGTCATATGCACTGAGCTCTTCTTGTTTATCTTCTTGCTCACTATTCATTTCTTGTGTTCATTTAAAACATCAGTTCAGAAGTGTCGTTCATTCATGCACCGTAATAGTTTTCGTGTTCACCTTGCTTTCGTCCATTCTGCCACTTTCCATATTGCTAATGAGCTTGATCTACTACGATATTTTCCGCTCAATTGAACCTTTAAATTTTCATTTTTTCGACGAATAGGATCGAGAAGCATTGCACTGCATCTCTGTTACCGTTATAAGTTTTGATTCGTTCGACTGGAGCGCATCTATGAGTGCAATAAATAAATAAACTGAGAGCTCGGCAGGCTCTCGAAGAACTAGCAAGAAGAGGGCTAGGGTAGCTCAGGCAGATGCGCTGGACGTGCGAAGCGCATTCGCCTGGTTCATGATCCGAAATCACACTCGGCCGAGGAACAATTGTCACACGCGGCCAGTGCTCGTTACTCGCCGTCGGCGCCGAAAAACCGAGTGCCGATCAGTGATGCTGATCGCCGTCGTCACGTACTGCGACGACGGGCGCGACGGCTGTGCGCCTCGAAGAGGTGAGGGTGGTGGTGGCGGCGGCGGTGGAGGCACCTGCGGTAACGACGCGACCGTCGGTCGCCGCCACCCGACCGGCCGGGTCAGTTCACGTAGCCAGCCGCTCGTTGAACTCCTGGCTCTCAGGTGGTGGTTGGTGGGTTGAGCTGGTCGGCTGGAACCCATCCAGCCTGTGCTCTGATCCAGGAACCGAACCCATTGAGCTATCGGCGACTAATGGCTGCGTTTGCGTCAAACGTAATGACCGTCGTTGTCACCAATGAGCTGAACTGCGCTCTCAGTAATGGTGCAGGACAGCCGCTCGGGCTTTCGTATGATACTTCAGGGAACAAGGAGCTGTAAGAGCAGAGCTGGCGAGCAATTGGGCATTGTAGCTGCGACAGATTGGCTTCAAAGAACGCGTTGTCTTGCTCTTTCTCTTTCGCCGAACACAGCTGGGTCGAGCCCCAAACAGAATTCACCGCGAAATGATATGGAGCTGAGAGCAAGAAGCTAAGAAACCTTGTCAGCTCTGATACATCACTGGGAGCTTCTTACATTGTAACACTTTATTTATTACGCCGTTTAAGACAGACGTTATACAGGACTCAAACCACATCAATACAACTAGAACGACAATAGGATGATGATGATTTTCCCGTTCTGGGCGTTTTTGGCGCACGGCGTCGGCCAAGATGGGAGCTGGTAGCGTAGACAGATGCTGTGACTGTGGTCTCACTATCCAGCAACTCCCAGTAAAGCATGCCTTCTGGGTCCCACCAGCAACACATAAGAACCTTCTTTTCGTGGTCTTCACGTTTCGGTTGTCTTGGAGCCGGTACTCCGCGTGGGAGCCATCGACTCTAGCGGTTGTGGTTAACATAAAGAACCCAGCCTTCATCACCACTCACAATGTCCTTTAGAAAGTCCTTTCTGTGCGGACGGAGAAGCAGCGACTCAGCAACACTGATTGGGCATGCCCTGTCAGAGTTGCGCAGCTCATGTGGTACCCAAGACGACAAAACTCTGAGGTATCTAAGGATCTTCGGCTGCCTCACGACGGTGCTTTGCGTTCGTCCAAGTGTTGCCGCCAATTCGCGAGTGGTTGAATTTGGCTTCACTTTGAAGGCTTCGCTCAAGCTGTCTTTTTTCACAACAGAGGGGCATATGGAACGAGGTCGACCTTCGAGAGAGATATCTCCAGCATTGAAGCGCTGATGCCAATGGGCCACTGTGGAATAGTGAACGATTTCCTCCTTGAATGCAGCGCAGATTTTAGAGGCTGCAGTCCTTACGGAATGGCCTTGCAGAAACTCGTAGTAGACGATATGTAGGTCGCAGGATGCTGCTGCTTGACATTGTTACTGTATTCTTACTCGACGAGGCCTTATATAGGATGCATGAGGAAGCTTCGAGAATGCACTGTGACGTCGCCACACAAGATCAGTACTGTAGGAGCCTCAACAAATTTAACAGGCAGTAGCGTAAGGCGTTGCAAGACTTTTCGATCAACCTAATATTCGCCCGTTCGTCCGTAGGAGTCAATGGCAGGCTGGCAGGCCGTCGGGGTTGTCGTTGTCAAAGTGCAGGCGGACACTCAAGTGCAATGACTTTTGGCCATAAATAAACTTCCTTCACAAGCCTATGGGCTTTCTCCCCTCTAAACTATGACGTGGTCAATGAGACCAGCCCGATTAGCCTATCAGGGACGACATCATACGGCGTCATTTCCTGAATGTGAAATCAGATACCCCAACCCAATGGAAAGACGGCTACCAGCTCCTCACTCTCAGCTCCGTAGGGCTTCGATGGCCCTCATGGTCGGTCCCTAACCTCATCCCTATCTCCACACCTCCCCGGGAAGAAGCCCCCACCTGAAGCGAAGCGCACCTGAAGTAGAGCGGATCGACAGGCCTCTCCTGAGCGCAGAAGTGTCCTCGGGAAATCGCCTGCTTATTGGAACGGCTTCACGGGACTGCCCCCAATGGGCCGAGACAGATCAGCGTGTTTTTGCGGTCGTCGCCGTCGTCGTCGCCGTCGCGTCCCGTGGGAATCTGTTCGGCCATCACTTGCGAAATGAATGACCGCCGCTCTGACCGCAGCCGCAGCAGCGTTCTTCTCGGCTCCGGCCGGAAACATCCGAAATCCCCCCGTCTAGCCACATGAACTCGGCTGCCGGAGATTTCGAACCATTAGTGTCGGGGACTTCCAATCTTGTTCAGGAGGAGAGTTTTTCCCAGAAAATTCAATAACGTCTTCTGCCTTGTCCTTAGAAAACGGACCAGAAGGGCTCGATGATCACTGCCACCATTCACTTCTTGACCGCAGAGATGGAAAAGTTACGAAGGATTACGTGAAAAAGCTGATTTTTTCTTCGTGAAAAAATAGATGGCCGAAAGATGGGTTTAAAAAGGAAGAATAAAGGACGGCCGGCTGTTCTGAAGGCGCTTTTAGTTTGGCATCGGTGCTCGTTCTTGTGTGAGAAGCTTAGGCTGTAGGGCCCGGCATCGAACGCAGTCGGACTCAAGCCACAGCAGCCCGTTCTGCCACTGAGCCAACCATCATCTTCACCGATACGTGGTTACCTATGGTAAATTAGCGTTGAATTTTCGCACTCAATTCAACTATGGAACGCTCGACAGAGAGTTGGAACGACAGAACTCCGCCCCGATCACGGAGCTCCGCCCCTTTTTGGAATATTCTAACCTTCGGTTTCTTCCAACGGCACCACAATAACCTCCCCACCGACGTCTAGAGATGTTTCAATACTGATTAGCGTCAACCCTTCGTATTTTTTACGACGGCACTACTTCGGATAATAGGACTCCGCCCATTTTTGCTGCAGCTCCGCCCGCTTTGAACGCTTCATGTACGTTGGCTTCTGATACGCCCAAAACGTTTTGAAAAATAAGTCCCCGCTCAAATTCCGAATATTTCGAGGCCACCTTATCACCTCCTAGCATAAAAGACCTTGAAAACGACGCCACCTTATTCACAAAAACGGCTCCAGACAGGGCTGATAGTGTAGGAGGCACCTAATCTTGGAGTCATTGGCGTCCGAGACACTGAAACTGAAAGACACTGAAGCCACGAAGAACTGAACTCCGCCCACGCTTTGCAGTGCTCCGCCCACTTTCGTAATAATTGCTGAAGCAGGATTCTTTGGGTGGTATGGAAGTTAATGCTCGATGCATGAATGCAAGTGCTTAAAAACTACGCATAACGGTTGTTTCTGAGGCTGCAAAAGTTCGGGGACGGTCAGGAGGTACACCCGCCCCGGCTGGAGGGAGGGGGCGCATGATCTTCCTCTCATCCCCTTGCTCACCCACCCCAACCCCCTAGGCTTACGAAACCTTTGACACGCAAAACAAAAATTTCCGGTCCGCAGAACAGCGGTGTACCTACTGAGGCCACGCCCCCCCCCCTCCAGCACGGGGCGGGTGTACCTCCTGTCGCGCTGAAGTTCATTTAATGAAAAGTTCCCGCCCACTGCTTCAGAATTCCGCCCAAATTATGCGCTCAAGTTCATCGGTTATAAGCGATTTCGCACGCACATGGAGGTATTCCTCCCGAGCACCGCTGTCATTTGATTCACAATTCTGAGAAGGAAGGACTCCGCCTACATGTTTAGAGGGCTCTACTGACGACTCGGTCCAAAAACTAGCCGTTTTGATTCCGAAGAAGCGGAGAAGAACAGATTTCGAAACGCGACAATTTCTGCCGATCCCTCAAATCGTGGTGCACCCACCTTTCAAGCTTTTTCACCTTTCCGAGGCGTTTCAAACCATCTATAACAGCAATATCACTAACAGCTAGACCTTCCGCAGTCCCACGTACTGCTTGCTGTGGATTAGCTTCCAAGAAGGTCTTCAAATCGTCGCCCTGGATTGCCTTAGGTCTGCAGCTCCGAGGTTTTGTTGAAGTCTCCAGAACGAAATTTCTCGAAACACCGTTGTACGGACCTTTTTCCTACACTAGGTCCCACCAATGGTTGATTTGCCGCGCTGTGTTTCGATGGCGGATTGGCCCGCTTTGAAATTGAAATGAAATACTGTTCGGCATTTTTTACTTTCTTTTTCTATTTTTTATTTTTCTATTTTCTGTCGTTGCTTCCGACATAGTTCGACACAAGTCCTCGAGGAAATACAGTTGTGTAGCATAGGTGGAACGCAAATTATTTCATTAGATAGAACGAAGAATTCTGAATTACACATTATATAAATATGCCAAGTAAGTTGAATATTGATTCGGTAATAAAAGTGCGAAAGTGGTTACACAAAAACCGCCAGAATATTCCGGCTAACCTAATGACTGCACCGTGCCAACTGGAGCATGAGCTAACGAGGCATGCGGGGCATGCTCGTGGTCCGAGCCCGGCATCGTGGTTCTACACTGGCAGGTGGAGTCCATTTCCGCAGGCCCATTAGGTGACCCATAGACGGGGACTTACCCGCGCTTACTTAAACCCGTATGCCGGCCACTATGCGGGACTAGAACTATATAAACACGTGGCCTTATAGCCCCAACTATAAGTGGGTTGTGTTCGACGACGGACTTTAGTCCCCTCCTGGGCAGGTTACAAATCTCATTAAACTTCTTCGATGCTGACCCATACTGCCGTCCGAGGTATAGATAGCCAACATGGCAAAGGACACGATGCACATCCCTTTCCTTCTCGTGCCCTTCTTTCTACAAAACATGACACGTATGGTATGTAGGGTTTAATACACTAGCATAACATGCTACAAACGACAGAGAAAGCAGAGATATCCTACGAGCCATAATGGAAATCTGTTCCTTTCCGCGGGGAGTACAGGTGCTCCATGCCTGGGACCTGCGTACGCAAGGCAGGGGAACAGTGCCTAATCATGAGATTACCTATAGCGCATGCTGGGGCCGTATGCTCGTCTACCCCGAGTCTCCCCCAATGGGGGATTGGGGCGTGATACGATATGCTGATATTGATTGATTTTCCCCCAACGGGGGAACACGAGCAGACGGCCCCTGGCCTGTTCATGCGTTGTCCTCCAGGCGAACCATTTTGGTGGAGATCCTCGTAGCTGCGGCGCACATCTGACAGATCCAGAAGGTGGAGAGTCGGGGACGTTGATGAAAGGAGCGAAGGCTTGATCGGCGGGCGATGCCGGGAGTAGAGACGACCGACTCCGGTGAGTACAGAGGCGAGAGAGACTGCCGCGATAGTGCGGTGCAGACTTCGCCGCGCGGTGATGCTCAGGCACGCGGTTGCGCGTGTCGGGACCCAGTGCTTGCGCAACTGACGGAAAACGGAAGGTCCTTTAGAAGAGTCGTAGCGAAAGGCACGACAGGCAGTACAAGTGCTGTGGCTAATTTTGCCCAGTTTCCGCGTATGGACATTCCTGTACGATCCGCCGAAGTAGTCCTGAGGTGGAGCGAAATTCTCCTAACCACGTCACATAGCTGAATGACGTACCGCGAAAGAGAGGAGGCTCAGCCGACAGACCTTCCAGGAGAAGAGACGATCAACCGGCTAGGACCAAGCAACGACTGACCGCCACTTGACGTGCGTGCAGACTTTCCCGCTCGCTGATATTCGAGCGCGAGCGCGTTTCGCGCGTCGGGATCCAATGTCATGCGTAGCTGGCTCGTCCTTTAGAAGGCTCGTGTAGCAGAAGGCACGACAGGCTGAATCAAAGGGCTACCATAGGCCCCCGCAGAGTTCTGCGGTAACGCCGCTCGCCGCAATGGTTAAGGATAGGGCAGGGACGCCGCCGGCAGCGAGCTCTGCGTCTCCGCCCTATAGTTAGGCATAGGGCCGCGGCGCTGCCGCAGAACTCTGTGGGGGCCTTTAGGATCTGGCTGAGATTCCTAAGATCCCTGAGAGTGTCCGCATACGCCATGGTTTTAGCACAGGTGAAAGGCCCTCGTCATCCTATAAAGGAGCGCGACTGCTATGGATAGAACTTATATTATATTTACCCTAGCGCTCAGTAGTGTTCGAGCCTAAATTATCTGTCTGAAGGGCAATTGCCGCTGCAGGAATGCAGATCTGAGCTGGTCCTCCAATCTGTCCGACTCCTGTCTAGCTCTCATGAAGCTGACAATCACGTAGACGTCACCCAACTGACTCCAAAGCTCGACGTATATGACTGCCGTCTCAATCGCCGACAGAAGCCCACTACGATCCGGTTATGGTAGTCTCGTTGATCGACGAACGACAAGCACATCGTAGACCGGCATTTCACCCCATCATCGTCGCTGGTATTTCCGGCTCGCGCCAGTCCGACACTCCCATCTATGGATCCCCTCAAAGTGCCCTAAATGCCCTCAATTGCTGGCAGAGCCAGGCGACCAGCGACGCCCACCCTCCCTCCGCTCCTCTGGCCATCTTCGGACAAAAATTCCTTCGGGCCGTCTCCGCCAAGCCTGGCGAGCAGCAGAGTCGGACGAGATGTTTCTGGAAGCTTTTTCTGGACGGACGACGTCGGGCACCAAGTGCCATTAGGTCTCTAGGCGATCGCATCGTCGTGTCGCTGTGCCAGGCGCCTACCGCCCGTCCGACCGCGGACCTCGTTGTTCGAACTTTGTCCTATGGTCCCCACGGTGTCGCCAGTCTCCTTGCGGAACACGGCAAAAAATCGCCTCGAACTCTGTAGAACATGCAACATTCTCGACTGCATGAGATGCTTTTTCCGCTGAGCCTGACGCACAACTCGCTGGCATACTGAATGAATGGAATGCGCCGTGCATTCCAGTTTTTTTCGCGATGTAATGGGATTTATGGAAACTTTCAGAATAAATGTATGTCAGGCGTTCGCATTAACCAAATGTTGCAAAGGAAGAAGAGTTCTCCTTTCTTAGTAAAAAAAAAATTAGGCACCAATTCATATGGAAGGATTGAAAGGCCTAGAACCCAGTAAAAAATCGACTCTTACGCATGAAACCTGCGCTTCAACCTGTTGCGCTCCTGGGGCTCTTTTTGGGAAGTCTTCTCAAAATATACTTCTTCGATAATATTCCTAAATTGGAATCGATTTCGAATTCCACTCGGCAGCAAGGCTAGCCAGTTAACTCGTTCTAAAGTTGCCTAAAACCGGTAATGGACTTGTTCAGTGGAAAACAGAAAAGGCAGCAGTTCGGCTATGCACCTTCGAAATAAATACATCCACGATTTGAGCGGTTGTATAATGCATGGCGCACTCCTAAAGAGCTGACTGAAATTTGGGCTCTAGAGGTTAACATGACCAACGCTGGAAGACCTAAGCGCGCCAGACCAATCAGGCTGCCTCATATCGGCCCTGATTTATGGTCGGTGCCCTGATTGGCAGACGCGTATTTGGTCGATAACTTGATTGGTTGCGATTGGTTAACGTGTCTTCAGCCACCTCAACCACTAGCTGATGGTGGATTTTGGAAATTCGATGTTTTTGTTTTTGTTCATGTCACTGTGTTCACAAAGGATAAAGCACTCCTTCAACGACCAACGACTGGACGTACCTTCAAACCGTCTGCAAGAAGCTGACTAGGGTTAGAATGCGTGGCGTATCCCTGGAGGATTGACGATACCTATCTCAATATTTTTGCCTCATTACGCTCTTATGATACCCCTTCAATATGCACTTAAATCCATTTCTTATTTGGCAACAGAGGAGAGAAGTTGGGATTGAGAGGCTTCTCTGGGATACGCCATGCATTTCACTTCAATCTGCTACAAAAGGGCTCCTTCGAGCACATCTTTAGGCATCCAGCAAAGCGCTTTAAAAGACTTGTATGATGTATCTATTATTATTATTATCTTATTATTATTATTATTATTATTATTATTATTATTATTAAAGGTTTATACCTCTTACACATGGTTTTTTTCACACAGCAATTTGCAAACTTCACAGTGTTGAAGGCATGGTTGGCCTGGGTGGGGAATCGAACTTGAGATCTACCTAGTCCGCGCGACGTTTTCAGTTTCGCTAACTGCGCTATTCTCACCGTGCCCTCTTGTGACCAGATTTTTGCGGGAGATGAGCCTAAGACTTCCCTAAGGCGTAGCGTTCCCCTAAGTAGAATGCATGGCTCAACCCCTAGGTGTTGATTAAACTGACCTGTCCACTGCATAGATTTATTACAAATGTTGCCAATTATTACTGATTTTATGACACTGGTAGTTAATGTGGCCTACATAGGAAGGCGTGGATGCAAGAGACCAAGGGATGCCATCCAGAGCTGTGCCGATTGGATAGCACATGTTCGCTAGCTGCTCTCTGGGTGATTGTAAAAAGAGGCGCGTTTCCCTATGTAGGCCACATTGCCGACAAGTGCCATTAGTTCCACTGGCATGCGCTCTGCATTACACTTCTGTGATAAAACGGTAAACGCATTTAACCCATATAGTAGAACTGGTCCTAGTCGCGAATGTGGGCAGCAAGCGCAGGCAAGGTGTGTCGGACAGAAAATACGCGCCCGGTCGGTGACGTGGTTGAGTGGCACGCTCGGTTGGTGTCGTGATTGGACGCCGCGTTCCCACCTCTCACCTCTTGTCAGTGCTGCCCACATTCGCGACTAGGACCGTAGATTTAGCTACGTACTCTACCCACTCCAGCGAATTGTTGAGCTCAACCATTTCATGAGAAGAAATGCTCGGCTGACCTAATCGTGGACTCGATCCACTAATCGATTTGCTCGCACGAAGGCGGCGCCTCCTGCTGATTGCGCTACACCCCTATTTTTTCGATTTTTCATGGTCATTCTCCCTATATATCTCCGTTACCCCGCCGTGCTTTAAAGTTGACTTTGCCTGGGAGCGGTACCGAACCCAGATCGATCGATCGATAGATTCCTCGACGTGCTAGCCGCAGATCAGCCTCAATCTACGTGCACAGGCGAAATTCTGCCACGCCTCCACCTCCTTCCAACTGATCAGCAGCAGAATCCAGAGATACCGCCGACCTAGTCACTCCGAAGCCGCCCTGACGCGCCTCCATCGGTCAGCCGCTCCGTCTTTTCTTTCGCTCCTCGTGCAGGCTGCCCATGGAAAAACGCGCCAGAGTTATTCTTTCCTCAGCGGGCCTTCTCGCCCGAGCCGTCCGAAAAACTCCGAGACGTCTTCCGCGCTCATGTACTAGCCAGCGACCGCAAACGCTCATGCGGTCTGTGATGCATTAGGGTCGCCTGCTCGACGATTCGTCGTCGTCCTTCGATGCCTCAAGGCGATCGCCGAATGTTTGTTCGACTTCTGCCTTCTAAAAACGCTGACCAATCGCTCTTTCAGGATCGCCTCGCCCACTGGATCTTAGTCCTGATGGACTCGTGGCGCACACATCGCTGGTTTTTCCGCGAACGACGCCAATCGGCGCCAATCGCCGCGGTCTATGTACGTGACCCTCGACATGCAACAAGGGCGGCGGGGGTAACGCCCAAGGGTTTCCGGTGGCCCACCCTCTTTCAGTCCGTATGCTGGAGGATTCTGCCCTTGACTCTATCTGGCTCCTATTCCTTTGGATTTGTCTGCTTTTCTTGAGTGATCTACCCACAACCATCTGTCGCTAATCGCTGTTCTGTTTCTGCATCCACGCAAAGTTGCTTGGCGTTTCGGATCTATTCAAGTCGGAGAAGCACGCAGTGTTTTGGCTTTCATTCGTTCTCTTGAATTTATCCCAGTGTTGAGCTACTACTAAACGATACAGTGGCTCTCATATGGGCTCAAAGAAAGTGGTGTCTTGTCGTGTGATGCTGGGCGAAATCGAACTGAAGCGTTGCCCTCTCCCGACTAGGATAGCTCCGCCATTTTTTGTCTTTTTCAAAAAAGCCTGGTTTTTCGTCCATTTCTAATAACACCGCTGCACTATGATTCTGTGAAAAACACAACCTGACTAGACTCCATGTCCGACTTTCCATGAATCTCTTGTTTCGTGAAGCTGTACACCGAGATTGTTACAGCACTTTATTCGGCGTACGTTTCGGCGGTTTTGCCTTCGTCAGAGCCTGGAAGAGTTCGAATAACATTTGAAGAACTACTCCCCAAAGGTCATTTCATACTACAGAAAGACATTCAAAGGTCAATGGAGTGAAGAAAGCGATGTGGAGAAACAGCGAAGGGCAAACCTTTGCGGTGGAAGCCGAGGAGCTCCACCAGTCACCGTCAGGCAGAGGTGAACGTTGGCGAATGACTAAAGCTTTAGGAACATGAACTGGTGAGGGTGGTAGAAGTCCCTGCAATGGATTTGAAAGGACAACTAGTTCGAAACCGATTGTACGACCGCAGCTGTCCTATCATATCGTGTGTAGTGTGTCCATTTGGAAAACAAGGTGACTGCATCACTTCGGGTGTGGTGTAGCTACTGCCACGCGGGGCGTCGTGCCCTGGGTGAGTCCGCTGCACCGGTGGTAGAACTCATGCGGCCCTCAACCCGAGGCCACTTGTGAGGCACAACCGGAGTCGAGGCCTTACCCATGCGCGTTAGCTCTTACATTACCTGCCACGTCAGGGGTAAGCCCTTGTTGCCCCGACTTAGCATACCTCATACCAATGCGGATGTTATTTAGGATCTCCTGCGCAGACTGCACCTGCGTTGGCCTCTCGGCGACACTGGCCCATCTTCACATCACTCGCGTGATACAGTTGAACCAGCCGACCTTCTGCAGTATTACCACTGCGCTCAGAATAAACCTTCTCTCACTCTGGAGTCACATGACAATGCGCATCAGACAATATACTTCATGGCAACCCAATACGCACACAATACATATCAATATGGAACACAATTACCTACGAGTTAAGGCTGATCCCCGCCACGTCACCTACGGGTCAGCCCCAGCGCAAGCCACACATCCTTTCTCGCTCCTACCCTGGAGCCTGCGCTCACGAGGGCGGTAGCTCGGTCGATCTTTGCGATTACCTCTGTTGTCGTCCCTGCGCGTCCTGTCCTGATCGTCCTGGAATCCTGTGCGGCATTTCGAGTCGAAGTCCTGGTGGAGCGGACACTGCGCTCTGACGATGGAGTACCGGAGAGGAGAGCGGACCGACCGCTCGGTGCGACGACAAAGCCGGAGACTCCCGGGTGCGCGTGGGAAGGCGTTTATAGTGCGTCGCGGCGCGTGCGCGCGAACATATGCCCTGCGCGTCGGGACCAGGACGCCTTCCAGCGTGTGTAGATCGCCTTAGGAGGTCGCAGAGATCGACTCCAATGGGCGAGCACAGGGTCGACTGCCATGGCGGCGCAATGATTCAGGTGGCTGTCACGATCCTTGCACGCGAGAGCGACGTGTCCGCGCGGAAAACGCTACAGGCATTCTAGATCGCATCACGAAACCCCAAGATCAATCGCAGAGACGAGTGCATGGCGGTGACGCAAAAACTGGCACCCTTTGTAGGCCTCTGTGGGTTTTGACTTACAGGGTCATGCATGCCCTTGGAGGTCCTGAGGGTAGGTGCTTCTTGGAGCTCAAGTCATTCACCAACGTTCACCTCCGTCTGACGGCGACTGGTGGAGCTCCTCGGCTTCCACCACTAAGGTTGGCCCTTCGTCGTTTCTCCACATCGCTTTCTTCACTCCATTGACCTTTGAAGGTCTTTCTGTAGTATGAAATGACCTTTGGAGGGGGGTAATTCTTCAAGTGTTATTTGGACTCTTCCGAGCTCCGACGAAGGCGAAACATCCGAATCGTAAACCGAATAAAGTGCTGTAACAATCTCGGTGCACAGCTTCACGAACCAACAACTCAACACAACCTCACTCACAAATTACCCAGGCACGGCTCCACCACTAGTCACTTCTAGTGGGTATATAAGCGATAAAAAAAGATAAAGGACGGCGTCGCTCAATACTCCTCGGAATGCATTTCTTCACACATTCTTCTTCTTCTAAGAAACGTCGTGAAGGCAATTTGGATGTGTGCTTGGTCTATCAAACGACTTGCGATGAAGCTATTTGACATAAAAATTCGTTCAAATTTGGAATTGAACCAAAGGCTGGATCAAAACGAGCAGTTGTTTTCGCCCGTGACCCACTGGTGTGCCATGCGTCGCTAACATACTAAAAAAGCTCACCATAAGTAAATAGATGAGCCTAGGTAAGACCTATATAGATCTTTGTACCTACAGCTCAACTAACCCACATATGGGTTGGGCTGCAGTTTCAAGACCTTCACTGCTGTCATGCTGCTTGCTAATCAATGTGGCTTCGTTGCTTGAGTCTCAGCTATAGCAGAGAGTCAGCCAAATCTTGGTGAGTACACCTACAGGGTGGGCCCGAATTCATCAAGCGGAAGATATGGGTAGATGTACCGGAGGGGGCTCACCCGCAGCGGGTATAGGACACGATTCGTAATTCGTCAAACGAATCGAGGGTAAGTAAATCAAGGGTAACTCATCAATTTCCATAACAGGTCGCGAAAGGTAGGTGAAGATGTTTATCGTGCGACAACATATCGCCTCTCGATCAGCCGCTCCAGATTTAAGCGAACATTTTAAAATAGACGCCTTCACTTTTGTGCTTCATGTAAACACCATTTACACTATCAATCAAATACTGATTGCGACGCTTTCGAGTGCATGGCGTGAACTTGCATTTTAATTCACCAAGTGAATGCTGCATTCTTGCACCTTAAAACCAAATTTGTTCATCATTTTTTCTCAAAAAAGATTTAAAAAGGTAAAAATCAAGCAGCAGCAAAAAATCAAAATGAAAAAAGAAACCGAAAAAATGAACAAAAATATATTCCAACCATCTTCAAGAGTGTGTGTGGTGAGATTTAACCTGTAAGAAGCTCGTCTCGAATTGGAAGACGTTCACCTTGATTTTTTTGATTTTTAGTAATCAAATTTGTTTTGAAAAGTGTCAAGTTTGACGCGAAAATGGTATAAAAAGAAGCTATTACAGAAGACGGCGAATGTTTCGACGTCAACGGGTTGAGGAGTTGCGGATGGGGAATTATAGTTTAGTTCGCATCAATTAGGTTTCGAAAGGGCACGGAGGAGCTTCTGAAGGCTGTTCCATATGTGGGTTAGGCGGATGAAGCCGTGAGGGACGAACGTCGAAGCGGTTTTCCTTGCACACTGTTTCTTCGGTATTTCTGACTCTCGAAGACACGCAGATGGAGTACGGGAACGTGCCGTTGCACCTACCGTAACCACGGCGGCCAATCAGGCACCAGCTCAGCAGCACAGGTAAGGTACACGGTTGGTTCCCGCAATTACAATGGGAGCAAGGGCGCGTTCCTGCACCCCATCGGCTCATCATCGCGACATGTGCTCGATAAACTTAGAGTTATAAAGGGAAGGTTCTGCGCTACAGTAGTCTCACGGTTCCCTTCAGGACCACCACCATCTCTGAAGAGCTCGACAGAGGACGATCTCTCGCGCAGAATGTCGCAGCTCGAATACGACCATTTCAGCCGCATCAAAGAGGCCGTATCACGTCGTCATTCAAGCGAGAAGCCCTTTTCCGGCCGTGTACGAACGTCGTCGTCGTCGTTGGCGGCGGTGGTGGTGGCCAGTCCCCGCGGACAGGAACCGGCGACGCGGCCTACCGCGACGCTCGCACCTATAAATTTCCACTCTGAAAGCACTCTGACATGCTAATGAGCGCGCGGCGCGGATGCCATCCAATGATCGAATGATTGACGGATTTCATGGGCCTCACTCCTCCCTCGATCGTTCGTCCCGTCGATCCACACTGAACGCAAAAAATGCGCATCGATCGATGATCCAGAGTAGTCGGTGCGGCGACGAGGTGCCGGGACGTCGTGGAAGTCGTTCGCCACCGAAGAAGGCCTCTGCTCCGGCGACTTTTCCCGCGGGAAATCGCAACCGGACCTGCACGAAGAGTACAAGGTCCACTGCAGCGCCTAATGACCTCATTAGGCTCAGCAGGCGCTCCGTGTGAGCGGAGTTCGACGAGTCCGAAGGCGGTCGTTTTTTCCGCGTCGGGAGGGCAGGAGGGGCTTGCCCCGGGCGGGCGGTAGACGTTGTCGCCGTCGTTCCCTCGAACTGCGGCGCTCATCTTCTGCTCAGTCTCAGTCCCCGGCCATCAGTCACTCGTTCGTCAGGCTGGAGCAGCCCAGCGTCACATGACCCGTCGTCGAGACTACTGTATTTACGAAAACTTCGAATAGGCGGCCAGGCTTTGATGTGCGGCACATGCCGCCGAAAAAACGCCGACCGATCGCCTTAAGGCATCTTCGGAGCAACCCCAGCGGCAGCGAAAATTTTTCTGCATCGGGAAAAAATGTGAGGGCGAGGGGTGTTGCGGAGCTGAGCAGCCGGCGTAGGAGGGAGGTTACGTCGTTGTATTTCTGCGTTCAGCTTGACTTCTGCGGATCGATCACAATTGGATAAAGAGGTCAATGGCTGTTGCCTCAACCAATAGGATATCAGGTCATACGTCGTCGCTGTCCAATCAGGCGACAGCCAATAGGGATATAGGTTATCGAGACCCAGCGGCCAATAAGAGCTCGACCACGATCTGAAGCTTGTATAGCTGTGGATTTCAACGAAAAGAGTTTTTGTAATCTAGAATTAATGTAATTCGAATTTGGAATTCGGCGTGCTTTCTTTGACCTACCTGCATTTCTTAGGCGCGTGTAGCGCAGTCGGAGGAGGCGCCGGCTGTCGCGTGCACCCGATACCAGGTTTCTGGTTCGGATTTCCCGCCCAGGCCAGCCAAGAATTCCGTCCCTTAGAGGTCGGTGAATTAGTACCAGACTCGTCTCGGAAGGATGAACCGCAAGTCATTGTATGGCCAAATATGCATTCAACCCACCTCCACGAAGTCCGGTAGAGGTAGAATGCGTGGGGCATCCCAAAGGGATTGAGTAACGCCGTCGTCTATTCTTCATCATTTATGCCAGAATTTCTTCAACAATTTTCTCTCCAGGAAAATATCTAAAATCGTTGGTTTGCAGGAACTACAAAAAACTGTTTCTCACATAGAAACAGACAAAAAAAAAAACGCCTAAACCGTCAGGTTGAGACCTTCATGGGTAATGATAGTCATCAAGACGGGCTAGTTGCGTCGTAGACCAATCTCTGTCACCTGTCATTTCGTTGATCATCGAGCTGCTCATAGCGGGCGCTAGCAACGCCCGCCGCCAATTGTCCCTGCCGCATGCCAAAATGGCCCAGTTCTCTCCTTTCAAAGAACCAACATGACACTAGCAGTGGCAGATTGTTCGTTCGGAGCTTTCACGAAGATGTCCGGCCGATCTCGTAGAGCCCAGTATCGGCTACAGTCCTCTTTCGGGCGTGCTAAACACCTCACTTGACTGGTCCACCTAATTTTCGACGACTTCGTCAATGCGAGAGTGTTGAAAATTGAATGAATAGTAACATACACACAAATGACCGCCGATTCGGTGGTCACATCGGAACGTGGGATTCACTTCTTGGATGCTGTGCTGCACTGATTGTCCGAGCTCAGCGCGCTATGAAGGATAAGGATGAAGGACGGCGTTCATCAATCCATTTTAGGATGCGCCACGCATTATACATACAGCGACTACCTGTGGCCAGCCGATGGATAAGGCAGGTTTCATTACCGACCACGGAGGGATGGAATCTCTCGGTTGGCCTGGACGGAAAATCCGAACCAGGAACCTGGCATCGGATGCACGCGACAGCCGGCACCTCTTCCAATTGTGCTGTCACGCGATCTACAACGCCATCGGTGCTGAAAATGCTCTTTTGCAAATTTATGTAAACCTTGTTTCTTAGAACATTTTCGAACTCAAAGCAGTAGGCGCCCTGGTTTTCTCAATTTCTTATTTTTATTTCGAATTCTCCTTTTTTCTTTTTAATCGCAGAATTTCGCATTATTAGTTCTGTTGCATTCCAGGCCTGTCGAGTCTCTGAACACGACAAAACTGTACTTTTATTTATTTATTCATGCAATTTCTGGTTTTACCATCAACAACATTTTTGTCTTCGTCTGTCATAGCCCATGAAGGTCCATGTCGCGTAGGTGAGCAGCATTGGTAGGTGGAAGCGCGCCAACCAATAGTAACCTAACAGAGCACAGACCGAACACATGCCAGCCCATCAGGGCACCAACTGGACATGCTCTCTCTGAATGGCATGCCCATTCCATGCGGTCTGATTGGTTTAGGCGTTCCCACCTACCTATGCTGTTCATCTACGCGACATATACCGACGGTTGGTACCGGATAGGTAAGCAAACCTATCTGAGGTTTAAGGCCTTATTATGGCCTTTCGCCTAAAACTATTAGACGAGCCATATCTGACATAAGGCTAAATGTTGGCCCTGCTGACGACATCTGAGTCGTCGTCGTCGTCGTCGTCGTTTCACCATCGTCGTCTTCGCTCGTATAGCGCCACTTCTAAGTCGATCATCGGAATTCGTCACTCCAGAATCACGACGCCCAGCAGTGTACGCTTCTGCTCATGCCGACTGAGCCCCTGATTAGGCGCTGCGCGGCGTCGTGTTTGTTTGTGAACTCCATGCGATGACCGCCGCCTGTTTGCAGCCAACACACGTCGTCCCACATGCGGAGACGTCGTCCTAACACGGCTGCGTTACGATCGTCTTCTACAATGCTTCTCCTTGGCTCGTCGTCGAGTCTTCTGTCTGTTTGTCCCAAAAGGTATTCTATAGGTCGACGTCGACGTTATCTCACATTCGGGTAGAGCTCACGGCGCATTCCTTTATTTGCCGTTCCAACTACGATTCTTCTCTGTTGCATTTGCAGCCCAGAGACAGACCTCACCCACCCCACAATGGAAATTGTCTTCAAATGAGATCTCTGTACGGTAAGACGTCGTCGTGTCACCGAAGACAGTGGGAGTGACATTAATGCAGGAAGTTCTGCTTCTCATGTCCTTCTACCATCCTGGAAGAATTGCATACATCAGATACCCTTCTGTGAACCCTGATAGATCGTGGAATTTCGGTATCGGAACTTCAACTGCACGATCCTTTTACTACATTCTACTATCTCTAATAGTGATAATACCATCCATAGAAGGTTTCAACTTCTGTGGATTCCGAATCCCAATTCTACTGCCTAATCCGTCAAGATCGTCTGTTTATGTGGGACGCACGGCGTATTCCAAGTGGACCCACACCTCGTCTGTCTATTCAGGCCGAAAGGCTGACGCCAACCAGATTCAGCTGCAGTCAGATCCTAAGACATGACGACTTGGCGCTTCCACGATTCTGAAGATTCTCCCTACCCTTGGCGTAGTACCATTCTGAAGTCAAAGTGCTCAAGAAGTGCGTGCGCCGCACCTTCGCGGCTCATCCAACATCCTGACTCGACATGAGACACGTCTTATCTCTGCCCAGTGGTGACTGATTTGTGGCCGTGTGTCCGGAGGCGACGGATTCGTGTCCCAGATGGCCTCCGGTGGAGTTCGTCGTCGTCGTCGTCGTCATCCTGGTGGTGCTTCACCGCGTTTGCACTTTGCCGGCTCCAACGGCAAAAACGGAGGGCAGTGTGGTCGGCGGGCGACATGGCACAACCGAGTTTGCATCGAACCCCGTCGCCCCATTTCCTCTTCCTCCTGCTCTTCCGATGCGATACTCCACAGGCTATTCGCTGCCTTCTCCTCGAGCTAGAGGTGGTAGCGTAAGGACCCTAGAAAGATGTCGGGAGCTGAGTCCATGTGAAGTCGCTTATTCATTCAGTTAAGCCATTTTATCCGGCATTTGATGATGAACATGTCTCTCAAAATCTCATCTCGAGGAGGGAGGCATCAGTTCTCGAAGAAATTGAAAATTCAACCAACAAAGTTTTTGTTAACCAATGTGTTGCGTAAAGAGCAACGGGTTGAGAATGGAGAAGCTTCCTGTATTTAAAGGCTGTGAAAAACAGGACGAATCTGCGCCAAGGCCTCTATCTATTCACGTCCTTGTCTTCTGGTGTAGATTCCAGAAGATGAGCCCCTCCTTTCCTGTGCTTTCTGTATGTCTTTCTGCCGATTGTCAACAAGATGACATCGTCCCAGTTTGGTGGGGTCACTCAGCTCACTGCCTCCTTCTCCGCATAGTACCTGGCAAAGAGCAGTCTACCTTCCTGTAGTTTTTGAAGAATTTTCCCTGACCCCTTTCGTTCTCTCAGATTTCTTCTCCAATTTGCTGGGAAATAAACGTGTATAATCTAAGTGAACATAAGGTGTGAAACTATATGAACTTACGCTGCAGAAGTTTCCGAGATAGCCGCGCGGAAATTCACCGTTTTCCATTCACACCTCAAACTTGGGTAATTAAACATTTAACCCTAACCGTTTAGAAGTGCTTAAAGAAAACCACAGAGAAGAAGTTCCCCAGACGAGAGACCGGCGGATAAGAGCGGATAAAGAAGAAAGGATTATACAGCGTTCTAGACAGGAACACTGTGACTTCATATATTGGATGAGTATTTTTGCACCGGGCGCGTGTAGCGCAGTCGGAGGAGGCGCCGGCTGTCGCGTGCACCCAATACCAGGTTCCTGGTTCGGATTTCCCGCCCAGGCCAACAAAGCCTTCCATCCCTCCGAGGTCGGTGAATTGGTACCAGACGTGTATGGGAAGGATAAAGTGCTGACTTGTTCATCGGCTGGCCACCGCAAGTCATTGTATGGCCACATACGCATTCATATCGCCTCCACAACATCCCGTAGAAGTAGAATGCGTGGCGCATCCCAAAGGGGATTGAGTCACGCCGTCCTTTATCCTTTATCCTTTATTTTTGTACCAGAGATCGACGTAAAAAGACATTTTACAAAACATTTTCCTCAAAATTCACTAATCTCGTATCATTGCAAGGCTAAACATCCACAGCATTTCGAAATATCGGGAACGTCTACAGCATTCAGAATTCTACTACAGATAGTACAGATTTTTACTATAATATGGGAATAACGAAGTCACTACATGGATGTCGAAGGGCTAGAAAATAGACAGTATATTCATTCTCAGTAACCCCGCCCACTTTTATCTCCTCTTCCTTTTTTGTTTTCGTTTTTGAATCAAGCCTATAAATAGTCTCCGAATACAGCACTGCTTTGTTTATTTGATTTCCAACCTTCAAATCCTACGATTTCTTGAAGATTTTGAATTCTAAGGTAGCACCACTATTGGTGAGAAACTGTTAACCATGACAAACCTTGCTTGATCCATATATGGTCCATAGGCAAGATGTTCGTTTCGGTCACAATCACTTGCCCTACGTTACTCATGAGCATGCGATGCGCAGTCGGAGGAGGCGCCTCGAATTGAGGGTTCTTGGTTCGGGCCCCGCACAGGCCTACAGAGCTGACCAGCTCTCCAGGATCGGTGAATTGGTCCTAGACTCGTCAGGGAAGGATAGAACGCTAACTTCTTCATCGGCCGGCAACCGATAGTCATTGTGTGGCCAAATACGCATTTAAATCGCTCCGAGAAAATCCAGTAGAAGTAGAATGCGTGGCGCATCTTAGGAGGGTTTAAATAACAACAATTTATCTGTTTTCCTTTATGCTAGGAATTTTATTGATGATGCAACATTTAGCGAGAAAGAGTCGTTTATTTCATGTACTTAAAGCCTTGGAGGCCGTCGGCTCCCAGCTTCATGACCCTCCCGGCTAGATAAGGCTGGATAACCTGAACATTATGTTTCTTCAACTTTGAAGAATTCCTTTCGGATTCTCCGATTTTCTATTGTGTTTCTCCATTCGCTATTACTTCCTGCCATTTTATGATTTATACAATCCTAGGAGTCAGAAACGCCAAGGGCATTCTTTCCCCATATGCCATTAGTTCGTTTCAAAGAATTCATGCATAGATGACGTGACAGTGACCGCTGGTGCTGGTCATTTCCGTTCTAAGGAATGTGCTTCATGCCATTCTGTGGGCTTCGCTTCATTTGCTACGGTAAAGTGTTCCTCTTCTTAGCTTACCAGCTTAGGATAAGGATAAGGATGAAGGACGGCGTTACTCAATCCCTTCTGGGATGCGCCAGCGCATTCTACTTCTACGGGATGCCGTGGAGGCGATTTAAATGCGTATTTGGCCATACAATGACTGCGGTGGACAGCCGATGAACAAGTCAGCGCTTTATCCTTCCCAGACAAGTCTGGTACCAATTCACCGACCCCGCAAGGATGGAAGGCTTGGTTGGCCTGGGCGGGAAATCCGAACCAGGAACCTGGTATCGGGTGCACGCTTCAGTCGCGCCTCCTACGACTGCGCTACCCGCGCCCAGCTTACCAGCTTACGTCACGAGAATTCAGAAGATCTGGATGTCTGGAGTCTACTGTAGACCTCTTTACGGTTATTCTTCGGGTAAAAAGTGTGAAGTGATGACCACCGTCTTCTATCAGAAGTTGTTTGGCCTAGACATACCCGGCCTTCTGGAATCGTGTGACCCATCGCTCCGACTGCCCTGCGGTGATGCCGAACTTCCTCAGCGGAAATCCGTTTACGGGTTTTAGACCAACGAAGTAGTAATCGAATCTGTTCGTAAAGGAAGTGTAAACGAGTTCAGCTGCTCGGTCGGATTCCTCTGTGCTTCTTCCTCGTCCTTTCCCATCCGCTCTGGTCCAACCTCTTTGTAGACGACTTCTGAAGGCGAGGCGAGCTTCCTGAACTCCGACCCTTCTGCGCAAGCTAGCCGTGTCCACCGCCAGCGCACCGAGCTCAGTTGATCGTTGGTCTCGCGCCTCGCTCTCAGCGCTCCTCGCGGCCCGTGTTACAGTGCCCTTTTGCGCTGCTTCATTACACTTGGTGGGACCAGTCGGAAATTGACACGCGGCCAAGTTCTCCTCGAGGCGCTCAGCCCGTCCGTCCGTCGGGTCCACTGCCCACCGACCGCCGACCGACCGACCGGCCGCGACAATTAGCCTTCATCTATGCCGCGCCGGCTCCCGGCTGTCTACGCCACGTCGGCCGGCTGCGTCAACCACGAAAATTTCGTTGTAGTTTTTTGTGTAATCGTAGATGTTTTGGATTTGAAATGAGCTTGTCTTGCTCTTGAACCTGGCTTTCGATCAGTTTTGCCGCCGATTTTTACGCAGCTATCAATTGCGTCCATGATTCCGTGTCGTTGCCATGTGCACGGCTTATACCACTGAGATTACTGTTTTCAAATGCCGCTGCTAAATTGAAAGCACTTTGAAGCGTACAGAGATGTGTTCCGTATGGCGCAATTTCAAAATAGCCCTTTTTCCGCTTATGGAGGGCGTACACTAGACACTTGGCCGGGCATATTTATTTACTTATTTATTATTGTTTTTTATTTATTATTATTTATTTATTGCTTATTTTATTTATATTTATTTAGACTATTAATTTAGTGTTGTACTCTATTATTTGTTCATGTTTATTTCGTTATTATTTAATATTTATTAATAATATTGTATTGCTTTGTCTGTTTATTTACTTTATTACTATTTATTTAATTATAAGATGACTATTCACACGCCGCTACTAAAATAAAAGCGCTTTGCAGCGTAGGAAGATGTTTTCCGTATGGTTTTTTCCGCTTATGATGGGCGGACACTAGGCACGGTGGGCGTGGCACATTTATTTATTTGTTGTGTTATTGTTTTATTCATTTTTTATAATGCTTTATTTATTTTATTTATAGGTATTTATATTATTATTTAATTGTCATTTTATTATTTATTTATTTTTATTTATAGTTGTTTATATTATTATTTAATTATTATTTTATTATTTATTTATTTTTATTTATTTTATTGACATTATATATTTATTTATTTGTTTTGCTAATGGTGAATTTACTTATCTGTATCACTTATTTTTATTTATTTATTTATATAACATTATTGTTTATTTATTCAGCTGCAGTCAACTTCATCACATCGGTATTTATTTTTTATTTATTTTTTGTCATTTTTTGTCATTATTTAATATTTGTACATTTATATTCCTACAACTGTTTACATACTGTAACTCTGAGTTAGTAGAGTGATAAGATTTCTAGGTTATATCGATTGCATCTGTTTACTTAGGGCTATTTTTTCATAGTAGCCATCGATTTGATCAATAATCACCATCGTTAATCGAGACCGCGATTCTATGCTATTGCGGTGTGCAGGGCTTATACCACAGAAGTAATTGACTCAGTGTCTCTGATCTATTGAAGGAGTTTTCTCTTTAATTCTAAAGTTGAGTCGCATATGTAACGCTTCTAAGTAGATCCCATTTTCCTACCTGTGGAGGGCGGGCATTAGGTACACAGGGTGGGCGTGGCCTGCTATTTTGGACAGATATTTCGTCGTGGGAGCAACAGCTCTTCAATGTGTATCACCTTCATGTACCTTTAGTCTATCTAACCATTGGATCATTTTTTTGTCGTGTAGGATGGTCATTGAATATTCCTATCAGTTACCCATCAATCGTTACCGCAAATTCTTGCATTTGATGGATGCATGGCTTACACTGGGAATGTGGTAATTTTTACGTCAGTGATAAAAAACCACTCTAGGAGACTACGGGGCTATATCAAATGCGCTATTTCACCGAATGAGCACCTACATAGCCATTTGTGCTGAGGGGAGGGGGGGGGGGATCGATGGGCGTGGCACACCATAGCCTGAAAATCAATTTTTAACCCATATCATTGTTCATATTTTTCTATATAAGGGCGTTCTTCATCAAGTTACGGTAGCTTTACTGCCAGGAATTCAGATGTCATGTGCCGTTGGTTTTTTTCTTCATTCCAGTGCCCGCCCATACCAATTGCTCACCTCTCAATCGTCTCCATGATTCCTTGTTACTTGCATATGCACGGCTTATACTGAAGAGCTGGTCGTTTCAATGTAATTGCTGTAATGATGACACCAATTGGAAACTATAGAGCAGAACTTTTTGCCAGAAACCTAACCCTGACCCTGATTTGCGTTGACGTGAGAACGACCACCTCTTCAGTGGGCGTGGCTTAGTGTTGTAACAGGATCTAGCTATATGTACGTGAAATAACCGTGTATAGTAAATCTGCGTGGGCATAGCCTAGGGTAAAGTTTTCTGGGTAACGGTAGGTAATATTATACATGGGGAGTGGGGACGCACAAGACTAATCCTGCCAGCCAATCAGATGGGCGACGTGTTCGAAGTTCGGCTTGATTGGCTGACCAGTGTTCGGTTAGTGCTCTGATTGGCTGGTGCGTTGCCTCGTTTCCTGGTGACTAGTACCGTTTCCTACATTGGCTTCGAATAGGACCCGTGTTCACTACACGTGAGAGCGCATTAAGCACAGTGGGCGTGGCCTAATTTTTTATCAACTATGCCTTTAACTAAAATAATTCTGCTGAACTGGTCGCTAATTATGGACATGTGCCTTGTTCTTTGATACACTGTTTACCTGCGGAAGCCTTAAATTAGTTGATAATTAAGCGCGAAAATGGCGGATATTTGGCTCGATGGGCGGAGCCTATCATCCTTTAGGACAGGTCACAGGCTGTGCGACGTGGCCTCAGAAAGCTCACACATAGAGCTGTAGCGCCGTAATTAACATGGTATAGCGATACCTTTGGCCCCGCTCCTCCCACCAGCTACCAGGCCAACTCCCCCATAAGTACCCGCTTTAACTGGATGGCAGGAAAAACGGTTTAATTTTTGCACTTGCACCTAACTCTGACCCCTGAGGTTAATATTTACGTATTCTTCTCAAAAGTGAAGCTCGAAGTAGCGAAATACTTATTTACAATGTCTCGGGCCTTGGCCACGCCCCTTCTTCAGGTATAAAAAATGTTTCACTGTTTCGAGCTTCACTATTAAGAAGAACGTGATTTTCACCTGCACACCTAGGTGTCTCCACAATTTTGTCAAAAATTTGAAATAATTTTTATTAAAAAATGAAATGACCTACCGTATTTGGGTCGCTCTATCATTCCAGAAGATCGCTGTTCTTGGTGAGCTTCATCGGACCATACGACCTGCTCCTTCCCTCATCCCGTCCTTCCTTCTCTCCTTCCTCCTCCTTCTCTTCCGTCTTCACGTCCTCCTCGCCGCGTGCTCGCTGCTCGTTCTCTGTCGGGTGCCGTCGTCGGGCGTGTCGACAACACGTGTTGTTCTCGAAGTCCCTCCCGCTCGTCCTACTGCTTCTCGTCCTCCTCCTCCTCGTCGTCGTCGTCATTGTCGGCGGACGCACGGACGCCAACTGGCGCCAATTCCGAGATTAATGCTCGTGTTGATGGTGTGCATCGTCGTCGTCGTCGATGACGTCGAAGCTTGCAGCTAGTGTTACGATCAATCAATATTTGTTGTCCGAATTTTTTTTGTCGAATTTAAAACAACACCATGCATCATGTAGATGAGAACTAGCGATGATTTAGCCCGACGGGGCGGGGCCAGGCCTAATCGCCATTTTTGCGCACGATTATTGTGCTAGAACCTCCTCAGGATCGCGCCATGCATCTTGCTTTTGCGACATATCGCACAGGTACTTTGAATGTACCTTTGTGAAAAAATCAGTGGTTACATCTTCGTTTTTAGGTCCATAACAAGGTCAGAATCATTCTGCTTACCTTGGTGTCTGCTGCCTGCTAATGGGTAGCGAACCAGCGAGATCGATACATTCTTGCAATCCCGTCTCCTCTTACCGACTGCGCTACATGCGCTAATCTGCCATATAACTTTATAAGTTCGATCTCGTTACTATAAATGCCTACTGAAGCTTCGACAACATGGATAAACGTGTCGGTGACCTACGGAATCAATCACCTTCGCATTTTTTGGAAAAACACAATCCATGGCGCAATCTAATGCTGAAAATCACACATTATTTGCTGCGCAAGATGTTTCGGTACTAATGTTAATGTGGCATACATTTGGAAGATAAGAACAAGTAGGCCTTTGAGTGAGCCTGACATGCCTTCCATCGCTGGCGTCGGTTCGGTCGCTGCTCTGATTGGCTGCGGTTAGATGGCGCATCCCGCCTCCCCTGGTAGGCCATATTAACGACTAACACTATTATACCGGTTTACGATTAGGATAATGGATAACACTAAGGAGCGGCGTTAATCAGCTTCTGCTTGGGATGCGCCATGCATTGTACCTCTTAGAGAAATTGTGAAGGCAATTTGAAGGTGCAGCTTACACAATGACTTGCAGTGTTGATGAAGAAGTCAATGCAATTTAGTGCTCTTTCTATGCAAGTTAATTGCCGACCCAGGGGATGGAGGAAGGACTATGGCTGATATGGGCAGTGAATATAGGGAAGAACCTCATTTCTGGTTCAGGCGACAGCCAGCGCTTCCTCCCACTCGCTGTCGAGTACCAGACTGCATCGCTATTTATCTATTTATTTAATTATTTATTTATTTAACTATTTATCTATTCGTTATGCTTTCTGCAAGAGTATTCCAATAGCATATCTCACGCTTTTTGCCTGCAATATCTACAAAAATTGATATGCTTTCTGAAGTGCACCCTGCACTGGGCCACAATCTAGATTCACAGGGCTGTTGGAAGGCATTCTTTAACGGATCTATCCTAATCGGAGGGGGTGGCATACAGCGATATCCGTCTCCAATCCTTCACTTGAGCCTTTAAGACAGCTTTAACTGCTGTCCCACTATGAGAAGGGTTTTATTTTAATTCAGGGGAGATGAACGCTAATTGTCACTTTACGGTCGCCCCCTCCCGATAGAATAGATCCAAATTTTTTGGGAAGATTCCCACACCCACACATTTCTGATGCAATACTGCTATCCGGGGTCAATATAATGAGTCGATTTTTCCCGAGCTCTACTAAGAAGCCTTTGGGTAGCTGTTCGGCATCTCGAAAAATGCCTCCTACTCACTAAAAATTTGCAAATGCACTGTACAGAACTCGACTCGGCGATGACTTACGGTGTGGTGCATTCAACAATGGAACGACGACTATGACTAGATGAGACAAACAAAGCCGCCACGTCGGATCACTACATAACTGGCGCTCCTGCTTCTTCCGCTTTCTTACCTCTGGAATTTTGACGCTTCTCATTTACTTCTGCCCCGTTTGCGATGCAACTTATTCATTTTTTAGTATATTTCATCTTTATTTGTGGAGAAATTTCACAAATGGCCTAATAGCCTTCGGGAACCAACCCGATAGGTTCGAAGTTCAGATGCCCTCAGATGCCCTACAGCTATCGCAGTGTCTTCTATGTTCAGCATCTCAGAGTTGCTCAAAGGGAGCCTCAACTTTAGGAAAGAAACAGCCGAAAGTTAAGTTCCGTAGACGCGTGCTTTTTGCGACGCGGTTACGAGTTCTGTTCTTCATCGCCTTGAATATTATCAAAAATGATTCAATCGCGCTGCTTCTGCTAGGTATGCGCCATGCATTGGACCTCTCAGCGAAATTGTGAAGGCAATGTGAACACAAATACCTGCGGTGATGATGAACATGTCAATGTAGTACCCTTTCTAGATAAGTTCGTTGCCAATACATCGACCTAGCGGATAGAGGGCTTGGTGCATCTGTTCACGAAACCCGAACCAAGAACCTCAACTCTGGCGCGGGCGACAGCCAACGTCTCCTCCAACTGCGCTACCCCGCACTGGACTGCATCGTTATCTGCTCGAAAATGCCATATCTCCCGCTTGTTGCCTACTATTACGATTAGGGGTGCTAAACTATCATTATTAATAATATTATTTATTTATTTATGTTTACTGGATATCCAAACTGTCCTCATGCAAATGCTATATTTTGAGCGCTGTGTAGTATTAGGTTGGAAAAAAAGTCTCTTCACACTTCGAAATTTTTTTTACCCTTCCCCTTGTAAACGCACTAGCCAATGTTGATTGCTGATTTCGTAATCCTATCACACTTGTCTACCGTTCGCACGCAGACACAGGTTAAGACTCTTCTTGTAATTCGTTATCCATCCAATCTTCCGAACTCAATGCCAGATCTACCTCATGGCCGTTTTCAGCACGGCATTCTTCAAGAATTCATTAAAGAATCCACAGCACGTCAGGCAGCAGACCAAATTAACCACATATATGGCTTGGGATCTACTACTCATCGCGCCTGTTATGAGTGGTTCGGAAAGTCTTTAAAGGGAAATTATTCACTGAGGGCAAAGCATGGTCAGGAAGGCCAACTGGATTGGACGACAGTGAACTACACCATCTTCTTCGTACCGATAGTTGGCAGACGACACGTCAGCTGGCAGAGAAGCTCGAAGTGTCTCATAGGATAGTGGGGATCCATCTGAAGAATCTTGGCTTTCATGGAAATTTGGAGCTTGGATTCCACATGCCCTGTCAGACACTCAGAAAGGTCGACGGCTCTCCATCGCTGCTTCTCTTCTGTCCAGATAAGGAAGAAAATCGTTTCTTCCGCGGATTGTGACAGGCGAAGAGTCCTGGGTTCTGTGTGCCAACTTCCGAGGAAAAGGCAATGGGTACAAAAGGGAGAGAGCCCTAAGTCTAATCTCAAGCCCAATGTTCACGAACGGAAGATTCTCTTGAGTGTTTGGTGGATATCAGAGGAGTGATTTATCGGCAAACTCTCAGAAGTGGAGAGACACTTACTGCTGTCACATACTGCGGCCAACTCCACAAAGTCGTCGCAACTCTCCAAGAAAACAGGCCGGAGAAGTCGAAGGTGATGATCCTGCATGACAACGCAAAGCGACATGCTGCAAGACTCACAAGAGAAACAATAAAGGGGATGGGCTGGGAGGTAATGCCACATCCACCGTATAGCCCTGATCTCGCCGCTACCGACTACCATCTCTTCCGTGCTCTCAAGTAAGAAATTGGAGAGAAATATTTTGGAACGGATGAAGACCTCAAAATTGGATTTATCAATGGTTCGACTCCAGAACTGCAGTCTTTTAAGCGAGAGGAATTGGAAAATCACCCAGTCTTTGGAGAAGTGTAGTGGGACAAAATAGAGTTTATCTCAGTTGATTTGACTTTGTAGTTGTGAAGTAATAAATCTTTGAAAAAAATGAAAAGACTTTTTTTCCAACCTAATATTAAAGGATAAATGATAAAGGACAGCATCAATCAATTGTCACTGGGATGCGCCACGCATCCTACTTCTATGGGATGTCGTGGATGCAACCAAAGCGCCAGACATCGGACGCTGATGCGAATGATCATTTTTTTCAAATCCGGTAAAAAGGATTATGCGAACAGTTACAATTAACTACAAAAATATTAATTAAAAATTACCATTTTGAGAAGACGCGGAAATGGTTGGGATGATTTAGATAAAAGTAGCTGCAATAAAAGGGATTTTCTTAGAATCCAAATAAGTGATTAATCTTCGAATCTTACATCGTTTTACATCGGGTATTCGAATCGGATAGGATAAAAGATCCTATCTGATTCGAATATCCGATGTGGACAAAATGATCGGAATCAGTTATCCAAAAATGGATTCTGATTCTTATCTTTAAAATCAGATCTGGTGAAAATTACGCCTGTCTAAATCACCCTAAGATCCAGAATTTTCAAAAAAAACCATTTCCACGTAATCCTTCTATCCAAAGTTTGAAAAAATGACGGATCCGAATTATTCGAATCGGCGTATCCAATGTCTACTGAGCGCGTATTTGGCCTACACAATTACTAGCGGTGGCCATCCAATAGACAAGTCATTGTTTCGTACCGCCCACACAACCTCTTGTATCGACATTCATCGCCTCCAGACAGATGGAGGAATTGGCTTGAAATCCGAACCAAGGACCTGTTATCGGATGAGGGCGCGACAACCGGCACCTACTCCGACTGCAGTGCCACACGCCCAAATGTCACACACACACACAGTCGTCGAATGGGCAACCAGTGATATTTCATGGAAGCAGTATTCGTGGCGCATACCCATAGGAATTGTTTTTGTGCCGGTCTTATTTCTTTTCTTTTCTTTTCTTTTCTTTTCTTTTTTCTATAGAGCACTGACATGAAGGAGTAGTTATACATCTCACTCTTATCTGGTTGGCTGGTCCGCACCGCTACATCCTTCACCTCTCAGATTTTGGAGCTATCCTAGTGGGGGGGGGGGGAGGAGGAGGGAGAGCAACGCTTCACTGCTCGCTGTCCGTCAACAGCGGAAGAATTTAATGTAGCCTATTTTACACAGACAACGCGCTGAACCGGCCTGACCTATCTCAGGAGCTCTATACGAAGTTTCCTAGCAGAGTGTGGCTATCCTGTCTAGGTTTGTTTCGCTTTTCTAGGTGCTTTACCCTCTTCTGACACTCCAATTTCTATGCTTTACCTTCGGAATCCTACCGTTCCTGGATCGCTCCACAAATATTTTTGCATAGGTGTTCTTCCTAATTTTTGTGGCATTTTTTCGAGTTCCACTATTCAAGTCGCTTCGACATGTTCCTCAACAGTTTTTCTCGGCATCGGCTCCTGTTCCATCGACTCATTGCCATGGAGCAGCAGCAGCTTCCAGCTGTCCTTGCTGCGCGCGATGCTCATCCTAGTTGGTGCCAGCCGGAGCGGACCCCAAAGGGATAGAAACGTGGCGTTTTTTCGCGGCGCGCGGGGATCAAACTGACGTGCGTTCGGCATGATGCCTGCCGTCAGGTCATGGCGCCTCCTGGCACACTGTGCAAGGCGTGCGCGTGTGTTGCCGACCGGGCACTATTTCCACGGCTTCCAGCCGTTTTTCGCGGAACCCACCCCACTTCTGCAGACGCCGTCCGTCGGTCAAAAAGCCGGCTGATGAGGCTTTTCCCCAGCCTATAAGCCGGTGATGTATGGTTAGAGGAGCGGCGCGGTGGAATTTCTCGTGAAACGCTGTGCTTGGTTTGTCAACGGTTTTTCATGCTTCGGATTTTCTTGGCGTTTGATGTGAGCCTCCGAATTAGGACGTGGATGTGGTCTCCAGATCAGCTGGCTTCTCCGACGACAGCCTCTAGGTGTTTAGTTGCTTACGAAAGTGGAATTTTCAGGATTTTTTCGTATTTTATTTCTATCCTCCTATGGTTAGTCCTCTCATCACAAAAGCAAAGAACGACGTTAGTCAATCCTTTTTGGAATGCGCCACACATTCTACTTCTACTAGATTCTTTTTCGAGACACTTCCATTCCCTTCTTGCGTCCAATTTGTCACCACATAGCTCTCCAAATCTACAGCTCTAACCTTGTTCATGAATTTTTTTAGCTACAAAGACCGGCGAGCCGCTTGCTAGCAACGTAGAGGTAAGTGCTAGCTGGTAAGTGCTAGCTCATTCAAAGGTGGCGCCCACTGTCGCGTGCATTCCAGATCGACGTTTTTGGTTTGGATCCCATCGGGTCACTTCTCTTTTCGGTAGAAAGGAAGGAAAGGAAAGAAATCATATCTGTTCGAGAAGCATCTGTAGATATCGTTATGAATATCCGTCCACTCTTTCGCAATACGTAGTGGAAACCATGTGACGGACCAATATCGATTGCTATTATCGACTTCCCCCACAAAAAGTAATAAAAATCGGACCAAACACATACGGATGTTGCTTTACTTCGAATAGGAAATTCCAAAGTTCTACCGTGGCGTCTGAAAGGTATGAAGCCCCTTCGCTCGCCGGTTAGCTTCTATCAGCGTCCACGCAAAATTAATAACCGATTAATATAAGTGGGCTTATGGAAGATGAAAGCAATATGAAGCGTCTGTTATCTAACATAAGTTTGGTAGATTACTTTTTAGTTTAACATTTTACTAATATTTAACTTTTACTAATATTTGGATCCCATCGGGTCACTTCTCTTCTGTTGTCGGTAGAAAGAAAGAAAATGAAAGGGTTCATATCTGTCCGAGAATCATCTGTAGATATCGTTATAGATATCCGTCCTTCGCAATACGTAGTGGAAACCATGTGACGGACCAATATCGATTGATATTATCGATTTCTCCCACAAAAAGGAATAAAAATCGGTTGCTTGCTTTTCTTCGAGTAGGAAATTCCAATGTACTACCGTGGCATCTGAAAGGTACCATAGTCTTGCGCTCGCCAGTTAGCTTGTAAGTGCGTCCACGCAAAATTAATAACCGATTAATATAAGTGGGCTTATGGACAGTGAACGCGTTATGCGGCGTGAATTATTATACATAAGTTTAGTAGGTTAATTTTTTAGCCTAGTATTTTACTAATATTTAGCCCCAAAAATTAAAAAGCTAAATATTGTTAGGTTTATTTTAGGTTTAGATGTTTCGAATTTAACTTTTATTTTTGTAGGTTAGGTTCATTAACAGGATTTCGCTTAAGTATTTACTGTCTGTCGTTGACATTGACATCTGTCGTTACTGGCACTGCATGTTCTTTGCAACAAGTAGTGGAAACCATGGATCAATATCGGTCGATGTTATCGATTTTTCCAACATACGTTTGAAGATGGGGCGGAAAGAAAAGTGATGATAAATGGACGGATTTTTCAGTAAGTGGATGGCAAGCTCGATCAATCAATAACGATCCACATTATTGGTTTTGGTACATGTCGCGAAGGTGGGCAGCATTGGTAGGTGAGAGCGCTCCAACCATTAATAACCAAGCAGAGCACAGACCGAACACATACCAGCCGATCAGGGTACGAGCTGTACACGCCCTCTTTGAATGACACGCCCATTCAATACGATCTGATTGGATGAGGCGTTCCCATCCACCAATGCTGCTCGTTTTCGCGACATGTACCTTGATTTTGGTTCAAAATGGATTTTTAAGGCGAAGTTTACGTGAAAGCCTAGGTACGATACCTGATCGCTAGACAAGCTTGAATGACAAACTTAGAAGCCTAGATTCACAAGAAGAACATTATCGGAAGTCGCGATCAGAATGTCTTTGAGGGGTGCTGAAGTTTTCACAAAAATTTTACGCTCACCTCCTCTCACCACCTTCGCTGCCGGGAGAGGAAACTTGTAGAATAATGATAACGTCTACCTGCACCTGTATGCCCGAATCACCGTCACTTCTCAGAACTCTGTTCGAGCTCGTGCTCCCCCATAGCCACTGACGGCGTTGCCGTCGACGCTGTTCCTCCTGCTCAGCCACCCCCAACTCGTCACCGGCGTCGCAGCAGCAACTGTCGCGCCTGTCAACGGGCCAAAAATCCGCTCCGGGCGCGGGCGCCGTTTTGTTGACGCCGCCGCCGCCGATCCGCCACATCCATACGTCGGTAACATGTGTTCGAACACGAGACGACGAGATCAGAGGATGCGCCGCTTTACGCTCCACTGCCACACCGCTCGCTCCGATATGGATGAACCATCGATTTCTGAGCGAATCGATACTGTAGATCACGTCAGCGATTAATTTGTTATTTGTCGCCTGGAATAAAATCGCAAGATCTCTTATAGTGAAATATGCTTTTCAAGGAGCTTTTTTGCTTTCAAATGCGAGCAAAAAAAACGACCTCTTCTATTTTGGGGAGCATCCTTCGTATGGAAGAGGTCACGCAACGTCTTTGCAATAGTATTCCACCTGGCTGAGAGGGTTATTCGGATTGGACCAGGTTCTAGCAATAACCTGCACCAAATCCCTTGAAATTTTCATGGGGGAAACTGCCCTCTATTTCGCGTTTGTCCCAGTGATTTTTGAATTCTGAATTGATTTCGCTACAGTAGTTACGACCTACTTCCGCAATTCATTGCATTAGCGTATAAGCATTCAGTTTGCCTTCACGCAGAAACAAAATGCGTGGTGTATACCACAAAGCGCGTTATTAACGTCATCTATAAAAAAAAATATCCAAATTTTAAAAATCTGCTCTTAATAAAGCATGCCTATTAACTACGTTAACATAAACTGTATTTCTAACATGGAGTTAGCACACATTTACTTAGAATATTGATTTCTTGGTGGATGTCGCGAATGTGGGCAGCACTATGAGGTGAGAATGCGCCAGTCAGTCAGTCACAACGAACGAGCGTGCCGTTTAGAGAAGTCGTGTACGATCGGCATCGTGATTGGCTGGTGCGTTTTCGAAAGGCGAAGCGACGAAGTTGAGTCGAGTCGTGCCACATGCTTTGACATCTCAGGACAAACGGAAGCGTATTGATACCTGCACTTCTCTCCTCAATCGTCGCCGCACATTTGCTTGGATCGACTCGATCGTCACGATGGATGCGAGGTATTGCGTCTACGACAATTTGGTGCGTCGCAAGCACTGGATGGACTTCGATGAGTTGCCTCAACCACAGCCGAAACGTCCTGATCACGACGAAAAGGAGTTGCTTTCCTTCTGGTGGGACATCAATGGCTCAGTATTCTGGGATTTGGTTCCTACCGGTTCCAGGGTAGCCTCGAACGTGTTCTGCACTCAGCTGGAAAAAATGAGCGAAATCCTACGTAATCGCAATCCCAGAAGAGGAACAAATTCTTCTTCCCATGGATAACGCCAGATCACACACAGCGAAGAATACGCAGAAGAAACTGGAGGAGGAACTCGAGATCGAACTGGTACCCCATCCGTCGTACTCAACTGATCTTGCACCCAGTGACTACCACGTTTTCCGGTCGCCGCAGTCTTTCTTAGCTGGAAAAGAGTTCGCGAATAGGAGGAGGTCAAAAAAGTAGTGAACAACTTCTTGCTGTCCAAGTCTCCGAAGTTCTTCGCTCTTGGTATTCGCTCTCTACCGGAAAGATGGCAATATGTGATAGATCATAATGGTGAATATTTTGTTGAATGATAGTACTTGTTAATAAAGTTATTAACTGTACAATATTCTCCGACATTAGCCTGAAAACTTTCCGGACAAGCTAATATTTGCCCTTTTTTGTTACCTTTTTATCAATCTGCTTAGTCGTATGGTGCAACAAATGAATTAACCATCGCAACTTCTGCGATACTGCATCCCTCTGACTCTTTCGCTACTGTATTCTTGCAAGATATTCGAAATGAAGGTTGGCAACTTCATTGAACAGGGTTGAAATCTTTGAAGGAGAATGACATGCTATTCTGAAGCTGATACTGCAAGTCCTATTTTGTTCCTCGTATTTGTTTTTATTGTTTTTTAAATATTTTTTGTTGCTGGGCGCGTGAAGCCAGTTGGAGGAGACGTAGGGTCTCGCGTGCACCTGATACCAGGTATCTGATTCATATTTCCTCCCAGACGAGTCGAACTTCCATCCCTCCGACGTCGGCGAATTGGTGCCACAACACGTCTGGGAAGGTTAAAGCGCTGACTTGTTCATCGGCTGGCCACTCACTCTACGGCATCCAAATCGCGTCGAAGATCTTTCGTAGAAGTAGAAAGCATGGCTCATTCCACCCACAGAGCATCCAATTCTCTATCCTTTGTGAAATGCTAGAAGGTTTTTCTTTTTTTGCACCTAGAAATATGCCTCATTTCTGAGTCATCGTATGGCAATAGACATTCAGATCGCCTCCGCGAATCCTGTAGAAGTAGAATGCCTGGCGTATCCCAGAAGTGATGGAGTAAAGCGTCCTTTATCGCTCATCCGATTTTTTCTCGATACACATCGTCTCCACTGCTACCCGTTCTATTGGTCTTCCGATGCAGGTGATCGGTGCTTCTTCTTCTCACGACATCCAGAGGTGTGGCCGGCCGTCGACTGATAAGGCTGTTCGGCTGCCGGCCGGCGACTTCCGTTGCCAACGTGTGAAGCGTTCCCGTCGCAGTTGTTCTCGTAGCGGCAGAACCTCATTGTCAACGCCCATCTGATGGTGGTCTTCTGCTTTAATCACGACGACGTCATCAGTCGTTATTTGAGCCCCATTCCATCCAAAAATGACCGGATGGATAGTGGGCTTAGACTTGCAGATCAGCGTTCGACTCAATGGCGAGAAAATTTCGAGCCGCGAATTTGTTGGTTAGAAAAAAAGAAATTTTAAAGCATTGATTCAGAACACGAGTTAAAAGCCTTTCATCCTTTTCAGTAAAATTAAGGACACATTGATGGAATTAATCCTAGCCCGCTTTTTCTGACCCCTATAATTCTTTGAAAATCCAATATGCCCATTCTTTTAATTTTCGCCTTCTAGCTTTGAATGTTAGCCGCCAATTTATGAGAATTCATTGTACAATTCATGTCGGGAAAACGCACTGCGTGGGTGCGGGAACGCGCTGTCGCTTCTTTCCATAACCGTGGTAGCCAATCAGGAACCGGGTCAACCGTACAGTAACTTTTCATATTAAATTAGGCACTTAAATCGAGTTCCTTCCACATCAAACCAGAGACTCTACAAAAACGTTTGAATAATTTTTTTGCTCAAGGAGAATTTTGTATGGTGTGCTTTAAATTTTTAAAAAATTCACCTGCCCAGTCAGTAAGTAATCACACTATTTGCAGTTTTTAAAGATATAAAAATAGCATTTTATAACTAACATTACATTCAAAATATTATAATATTTTAAATTAATGTTATTTATGAAGGGGAAAATGATTATTTTAAGGGAAATTTTCGGCTTAAATCTTATTTTGGTGTGCAAAAACAACAGCAGGTTTTCTAAAGAAAGCGATTGCGCCATGTAGTCGTCCAGCTCGTTGCAATTTTTCTTAGATTCATAGTGTCCTATCCAATCAGTAAACACACTTTTGCAATTTTTAAAGTTATAAAAAATTGCATTTAATAATTATAATAATATTATATTTAAAGTAAATTTTTAAATTAAATTATTTATAAAGGGAAAATGAATATTTTGACGAATATTCCTGGTTTATATTTTATCTCAATGTACAAAAAAAGCAGCTTTTTTAAATAAAGAGATTGCGCCATGTACTCGTCTAGCTCGTTACGATTTTCATTCGATTCATAGCGTCCTGCTCAATCAGTAAACACACTATTTGCAATTTTTTAAAATTAAAACAAATGCATTTAATAATTAATATTATATTTAAATTTATTTATTTATTTATTTATTTAATAATTCAATATTTTAAAGTAAAATTATTTATAAAGGTAAAGGGAAAAATAGATATTTTAAAAAATATTTTTGGCTTATATCATATTAATGTGTACAAAAAATGACAGCTTTTTTAAAGAAAGAGATTGCGCCATGTACTCATCCAGCTCGCTGCGATTTTTATTCGATTGATAGTGTAAATGCAGCTTATTTGGTACAGGAAACTAGAGATAATTGGTATATTTTCTGCAGTTGTTCGCGTTGTTCCATTTACATTTGTGTAATTTTACGTAAAGAAAATTTTTTCTATCAATCAAATAAAAACCGCATCGTCTTGGACAAGCGCATGGCGCAGTTTCTTCTTTCAAAACTTTATGTTTCTTAAACTTTAAAGCGAGTTTTAATTTATGATTTTTCCCAAAAAAATCGAAAATTTTCAAACAGTGTCTTTACTTATTTGTTGGTAAATTTAATATTTTACAGAAAGTCATACCAAATTTTCAATGAACAAAAAATAATTTTCACCTTCATAGAGATTCTCTAGTTCTCTGGAAGATGCTCGCTTTGATTTCGAAGGTGTTCTACTGGATTCCAAAGGTACCATGGTTGCTTAGATAAGTGTCCAATTTGATCTCCTTGAGAGATCTCTCCTGTGAACAAAGGGTCCAAGCGAGCAAGCTCCCATGGATTTATCCTAATAGGTTGGGGGTATGCGGTGCTTGCCCCACTGTTCCTTCCTTTGGATTTGTCCCAGAGTTTTAAACGCGGCCAGATGACACGATGGAGGTTACGCGGACCAATGATGCACGTTTAACAGTCAACGAATTTATTGATTTAACATCATTTTTCGTTTAAATCTGGCTTAACGAGAGTTTTTAGAGATGTAATGAAATTTTAACGGACTTTTTTCTCAGCAGGTTAATCACATTCCCCTACTCTTCACCGATATTGTAGGCCTCATCCTCTCGATCAGGACTGCTCCTGAAAAGCTTTTGAAATCAGCAACAATATTTCAACGTTTCCATGCTATTTTCACATCTTTTACGGCACACTTGAATTTTTGGAATTAGTGCATTTTGCAGCTAGAAAACTTCTTCTGAGCCGACAAGCACGTCAACAAATGCACAAACATCTGACCTCACCCTCACATAAAATACGCCTATCTCCACATGGGGCTGCTTATCCCAAAATACTTCTTCGCCACCTGAAACAGTCGAGAAGAACAGAATGCTTTAAGTCGGTGGACGTATTCTAAATGAATTGATAAAAGCGATAACAACAAAAATTTTGTGAAGCTATTTTTCCTGAACGTTAACACGTTGACGACCGTGTCACACTCATTCGGCCGTGTAGGACCGTGTGACACGATGTCGTGTCACGGTACCGACGTTGCAAAAAATCGATTGGTCCCACGCACAAGGTATTCTAATTGATTTGAAAAACGATAACAACAAAAAATTTTGTGAAGCTACTTTTCCTGAGCGTTAACACGTTGACGATCGTGTCACACTCATTCGGCCGTGTGGACCGTGTGACACGATGTCGTGTCGCGGTCCCCACGTTGCAAAAAATCGATTGGTCCCACGCGCCAGGTACGCGAAAGTCGTGCGATCGTCTACGTGTTAGCCTGATAAGCTTTCAGTTGTATTTTTATTTTTTTTAATTCTTTTTGTACTAGCGGGCTCGTGCTCGTATGGAGCTTGCACATGGTCGTAGAACAGTCATTGAAAACGGTTTCGCTAAGAACTAAGAAGGATGGGAATCCCAGGATCTTTCTCGCCTTACTTACCCAGCCCGCTTTGTACCGTTCTCTTGAATGATAATTCCATACCTATACTTCGTCCACACCCTGAAGACAATTTGTTCCTGAGAGCCTGTTTATTTTGCTGCCCATACTTTGTGGATAGCGAACTGTTTGTTTTCCATTGTAATGTTACATTCCATTCCTTGAATTTAGTTGTTGACCGTGGAATTTGGAACATATAAGGTTTTTCTTGATTTTTTTTTCATTTTAAGTAATAGTTTGCAGATAACTGTATTTTTTACCAAATTTAACGAAAATTTTCCGTTAAAAAATTTCGTAAAACGATTTAGCGCACAGAACTTCGTCTGCACCCTGAATCACAGCACGCCCCGAAGGCAAGAAAGGGGTGATACGAGCTCCGCCCGGGGCGAGAAGGGAGGTAGACACCACAAACGGTTATTGGTTTTGGTGGTGTCACCTCATGTGAAGTCCGGCACGCCATGCCCTGCAGAAATTGCAAAAATGGCAACGGTTCCAGCGTCAGGCCCAGGTTGACAGGCCGGCTGATGGAGAAACCTGTCACAAACCATGATCAAAAGTCGCAATGGAATCAGTATAAAGGCTAGGACGTCACCCGGAAGTGACGCGCAGAACCCCCGCCCGAGTTCTGCGGTCAGTATGCGAGGGCTACCGAGGGCAGAACGACCTCGGCCAAAGAAGCTAGTTCGAGTGGGGACTCTGAATGTGGGAACGCTGACCGGAAGATCCAGAGAGGTGGCCGACTTGATGAAGCGCAGAAAGATAGAAGTCCTGTGTCTGCAGGAAACGAGATGGAAAGGAGCGAAGGCCAAGGAGATTGGAGAAGGGGTCAAGCTGTTCTACAACGGAGAGGATACGAAGAGGAACGGTGTCGGGACAGCTGTCGCAGAGTCCCTCAGGGATTCGGTAGCTGCTGTCCAAAGGATAAACGACCGCATCATGTCGCTGCGGCTCGACACGAAGGAGGGTTACTGGACTGTCATGTCCGTCTACGCCCCTCAGACCGGATGCCCCGAGCACGAGAAAGATGATTTCTACTTCACGCTCGAGGAGGCCATAAGGTCCGTACCAGAAGGCGATTACCTGTCCATAGCAGGGGACATGAATGGCCACGTAGGGAGTGGCAGAAGAGGAGTAGAAAGGGAACATGGAGGTAAAGGGGTCGGCTTGATGAACCCAGATGGAGAAAGAATTCTCGAGCTGGCTATTGCCCACGACCTGGTGGTCTGTAGCACCTTCTTCGCGAAGAGGGAGAGCCAGAAGGTGACCTATGCTAGCGGAGGAAGAAGGACGGAAGTCGACCACATCCTAGTGCGAAGACCTGCCTTGAAAACTGTCCGGGATGTGAAGGTCCTTCCGGCTGAAGATGTAGCACCACAGCACAGGCCATTGGTAGCTGACCTGGCCATACCTCTACCCAGCAAACCCAAGGTAAGAACAGAACCCAGAATCCGATGGTGGAAACTGCGGGGTTCAGAGCGCAACGAGCTACGAAGGAGGGTGCTCGATGCAGGTCTTCCGGATCCAACTGGTCCCGTGAACGAGACCTGGAGGAGGGTGACCCAAACGATTCTACGATGTGCCAAGGAAACCCTCGGTGAAACAAAGGGAGGGATCAGAGGAGATAAGGCTGCATGGTTCTGGAATGAAGAGGTGCAGGCTGTGGTGAGGAAAAAGAAGGAGGCCTATAAGCAGTGGCAAACGACAAGCGCACCCGAGCATCTTACAGTCTATAGGAAGATGAAGAGCCTGGCAAAAGCAGCTGTAGCGAAAGCGAAGAGAGCGGAGATGGATGCCCTATATGAGAAGCTAGATGGGCCACAGGGAGAGAAGTTTGCTATCCGGCTGGCTAAGGCGCGGCATAGAGCTTGCGCCGACATTCGAGTGGTCAAGACAGTGAGGGGTGCTGACGGCAGGGTACTACGGAGGCCAGTCGAGGTCAGAAAAAGATGGGAGGAGTACTTCAAGGAGCTCCTGAATGAAGAATTGCCTCGTCGCGAAGTTCAAGAAGAACAACCAACGGAAGGACCCATCCCATCCTGGACGCGGGAAGAGGTTCGCAACGCCATAGGAAAGATGAAGCTCGGGAAGGCAGCTGGACCTGATGGGGTGCCAGTAGAGGCTTGGAAGGTGCTTGGGGACTGTGGAGTCAATTGGCTGACACAGTTCTTCAACAGAGTCATGATAGACAGTAAGATGCCGGATGACTGGAGGGACAGCATCATAGTCCCCATCTTCAAACAGAAAGGGGACGCGTCCGAGTGCTCCAACTACCGAGGGATCAAACTGATCTCGCACACGATGAAGATCTACGAACGTCTGGTCGACTCGAGGCTGAGGGAGATGGTGACAATCTCCCAGGAGCAGTGGGGCTTCATGCCTGAGAGGTCCACCACAGACGCCATCTTCATCGCTCGCCAGGTAATGGAGAAATATCGGGAGAAACGAAAGCCCTGCTACATGGCCTTTCTGGACTTGGAGAAAGCCTACGACAGGCTACCCCGGGCCGTGCTCTGGAAATCGCTCCGAGGTAGAGGTGTCCCGGAACGTCTGATCACAGTCGTAAAGGACATGTACGAAGGCTCGAAAGCGGCGGTACGAACCCCACACGGAATGACAAAGAAGATGGACATCACAGTGGGTGTACATCAAGGGTCGGCTCTGAGTCCGTTCCTCTTCGTGCTGACGCTTGACTGCATAGTGAAACTCCTGGAGGAAGGCCCTCTCAGGACCATCCTCTACGCGGACGATATCGCTCTAGTAGCCGACAGCCGGGAGGAGCTGGAGGAGAAGGTGAGGCTGTGGCAAGTAGCCCTCGCGGATAACGGCCTGCGGCTGAACGTGAAGAAGACCAAGTTTATCAGCTTTGAGCAGTGCACTAGACCGATCCTAGACTGCCAAGGGGAGGCGATCGAGAAGGTGGAAGAATTCCGCTACCTCGGAAGTGACCTATCCGAGGAAGGAAGTGTGGACCAGGCGGTCAGGGGACGGATAAACGCAGCCTGGCTCAAATGGAGGGAGTCCACAGGAATCCTCTGCGACCGTAGGTGCTCCAGGACACTCAAAGGAAAGCTCTATAGAACAGTGGTGAGGCCTGCCCTCCTCTACGGCAGTGAGTGCTGGGCCCTAGGTAAAGCGCAGGAGCGGCAATTGCATGCGGCGGAAATGAGGATGCTCAGGTGGGCTTGTGGATGGACCCGTCGGGACAGGGTGCGAAACAAGGATGTTAGGGCAGTGATGAAGACAGCTCCGATCCAGCTGAAGATGAGGGAGCAGCGCCTGAGGTGGTACGGACACGTCCTCAGAAGACCAGAGGATCACCCCATAAGGTTGGCCCTAGATTTCGAGGCACCCGGAAAGCGTCCGAGAGGAGCCCCAAGGAAAAGGTGGAAGGATGTCATCAAGAAAGATCTCGCTGAAGTCGGCGCCATGCCAGACGACGCCTTTGATAGGATGAGGTGGCGACGGATCATAAGAACAGCGGACCCTGCGACTGCGCGGGACTAAACGCTCGGGAGAAGAAGAAGAGAAGAAGAACTTCGTCTGCACCCCTGATGCAGACCCAGTGGTTGTGGTGCCATGTCATGGGATGCTCGATTTAACTGTCACCTTAATTCTGCCCCTCCCGACTAGGATAAACCCGCTCACTTAGCTTGAAAGCTCCATGTAGCACAGCAGTTTGAAGACGAAAGTGCTGGGAAATGAAGTCATTTGTTTACCTACACTAAGCCATTTGTTTACACAGAACAAAAACGTCAGGAGCAACTTTATTCCGAAACAAAAAAACTAAATTCGAGCAGAAGCGAACTAATTATACAGAAAAGAGTTAAACGAATGTGTCGTCAATACAAATCCCGCATTTCGCATGTTTTTGCTAGGTTTTTGCCAGATTTATGTAGCCCAGAAGTTTCCATTAGGAGTCGTGAGCTCAGTCGAATCAACGCCTTCGACTGCAATGAATCAGCCGTGTGTTTTCTTGGTTTTCAGACGTGTTTACATAGTGATTAATGTTCTTTTGTTGCGTTGCATGTGCGTGAGTGAACTGCACCCCATTGCCCTTTTTGTTTGATTCCAACACGCATCCGACCGCTACCAGTCCTCGATGTGCCCTGCTGAACCGTGATATTCCGCTAGAATTCGCTCAGAAATCCTGTATCTGGTCTGATCTTTTGGAGGAAACTAGTGCTTCATGGGCTAGGGCTACCTAAATCAGGATAGAAGAGGAGATTCGAGAGGTTGGTATGTCTAGTACGGTATGTATGGGCTTTTTGGGGCTACCTGAGAAGAAAACAACACTTTTTTCAACCTCCTATATAGTCGTATTTAGTAGACACCGTCATCACCTGTTTTATCTGTCGTCCCTTTGATCATCAAATTGCTCTAGCGAGCGCCAGCAACACCTCCTATCGCGTGCCAAAGTGATCCAGAGGATCATCCTCGCTCGAAATGCGTCGTATCGTTCGTTTTACGAAGAAGTCCTACCAACCACCGTCATACTTCCTAAATTTCGTGCATGCTATCGAAGTAGTACATATACGTTGGATCCGAATGAATCATTTTCTGATATCCGATTCGAATCATCCAAAAATCCGAAGATTTTCGATCGAATCCAGTCTACAATAGGTAGTTGGTTCAGCGGCGTGAGACGCCGTTCGCCTACGCATTATCGATCAGGTTCGGCTTCGCACCAAGGCAGACTGATCCTCGCGTCCCTTTGTGAAGCTGTCTGCTTCAGTTCGGCTCCGGACAAAAGCCACTTTGCAAGGCTGGCGTGTAGAGAAATAAGAACCTATATGCTTATCCAATTACATCCACCTCTCAAGGGGCCAGATTCATCAACGACTAACCCGCAGGGGTTGGGTATAGGGTTAGAGATATCCACGATGAAGCCTGCGTCTCTGACTCTTGCCTTATCTCTACCCCTTATATCGCGCATACCCAGGGGTTTAATTGTTGACGAATCCGGTCCCTGGAGACGAATTCATCAACGATTAAACCCTGGGTATGCTAGGTCGAAGGATGAAGCCCTTACACTTGACGATTTCATGCGATTCATTATGCACCTTACCCACCTATGCTAGGGTATACCGTTGTGTGAATCCGAAAAGCGTCGTGGGTATATCTTCGACTCGATCCTCATGGTTTCTTTCACCTTTACCCCGAGATTTATGAGCCGGTACACAGGGCCGGATTCATCAACAATTAAACCCATGGGTATGCGGAGTATAAGGGGTACAGGTGAGAGAAGAGTCAGGCAGAGATAAGGCAAGGGTCAGAGGCTTCATCGTGGGTATCTCTACCCCCTATACTCGTGGATTAGTCGGCGCAGGTCTGTGGTCCCTCACCCCATCGCTGTCGATTTCGACTTCTTCAAGAACCCCTGCAAGAAGTGAAGAAAGCTGAAGCCGCACTCAATCCACAGGAACCTTTTTCAGTAATCATGAAGCATTCCCTCCTCCTCTTCCTGGTTGATTCATCCGCTGCACTCCCATGAAGTTTTTCCTCTCCCATGAATCTTCACCTGGGGCGATGTCAGGATGTATTTCAGTCCATGTTTCATCGAAAAGGAAAACTCCTACCCATGGTGTGACATTCGTTGCATACCCTACCCACGTATGCGCATGTATAGAGCTTTGTGAACCCGACAAGCGTCGTGGGTATACCCGCTTTACCCATGAGATTTCTTTCACCTTCACCCCGAGCTTAATCAGCCTGGGGGCGGGATTCATCAAGCAGTGGGTATAGGTACATAGAGATACCGTGAGGAAATCGTACCCACTACTTGCAGTGGGTCGCGGGTACCAGTTCGTATTCACGAAAGGGATCAAGGGTAAAGTACAACTAAGCCTCTCTCGTGAACAGCTGATCTCACTGGAGCGCCATTTCGTCATTGGGGCGCGGAATCCTCGCTGGTATGCGGATATACCCACGACAATCGCCGAGTATTCTCTACCCAGAAGATCTTCCTGTTCTCATGGCTTCAGCTCTACCCACTGATATACCCACGATGTGGCGGGTAAGGTTTATCATGAACGCCTCATCGTAGGTAAGTTTGTCCCCTATACCCCGCATACCCGATTGTGTCAGTGTTGATAATATCGGCCAGGGCCTACGATCCTTTACCTACCACAATACCTTCCGCAGGATCCCAGCAACAATCTTCTCCTGGGCTGTTTCATCGGCTGCGCTCCCATGAAGCTCTTCTTCTTCCGATGGCTTCTTCACCTGAGGCGATGTCACGATGTACGTCAGTCTACGTCTCGTCGGCAGATGTGGAACATGAGTAAGGCGCTCCGAGGTCATTAATTGTTCATAAATTCCGTCACTGATACGTGGGCGGGAGAAGCCGTATGTCAGCTCGACAACCACATGGCTATGGGAATTTGAATGGTTCAAAAGGGCCTCCTTGCTGTCGACGGATCAGGTCCTCTCCTTAACGCTTTTTTCAACTCCTATGCAATAAGCCCTACATTTTCATCGTACTCCTTTTTACAAGGGATTTTTTCTGTTTTAAATCTATTATTCTATAGGACAGTTGTTATTCTCTCACTCTACATTCCCCTACCCGTACACGGCTGAGGGTTTCAGGAGCGCAGCTGGATGAGGTACCGGCTGTCGTATGCACCCGATACCAGCTTCGTGGTTGGGATTTCCCGCTCAGGCTAAGCAGGCCTTTCATCCCTTCAGATCGTCAAATTGTCACCGCAAGTCATTGTATAGGCCGAATTCGCATCCACGGCATCCAGAAGTAGAATGCGTGGCGCATCCCAAAAGAGGTTGATCAACGCCGTTCTTTATCATTTTACCTTTCGTAGCAACTGGATCAAACCTACCGGTATGAGGGGTAAAAGGGAAAAGCATACCCGATCAGAATGCTGATCCTATACATCTTCTCCGAATGACATGACGTTTTAATGCGATTTGATTGGCTGGCGGGCTTCCATCTCCAATCTGTCCATGTTCGCGACATGTACCACGGTGGAGAATATTGCTAGATGGAGGATACTCGAAGATCCCTGTGGGATGTTCGCATTCTCACTAGAATGTCTCGTTCGTCAACCCGTGCTTGATAAATCCGACCATTTCGTCCTCCAGCTCGATGTCTCCTTTGTTCTCCAGTGGGATGCTTCGTGTGGAAGTTGAAGGCATGGCGCATACCACAGCATTAGACCAGCGACGTCTTCAATTTTACTTTTTAACGGCGCGCTTCGAAACGTTGCTCCTAGGCGTGCAGGTGACTTAAGCTCAACGCTTGCCGTCACTCAACTGTTCCTTCACTGCATTCCTAGTCCGGAGGGGTGCAGATCAATTATGTCCGCCCTTGGGCATGTAGTGTGACCAGTGCTTTCTGCTCAAACAGTTCATGGTAAGCGGTGAACCTGAGGAAATGACGGGGAAAAGAGGATAAGAGAAAAGAGTATGAAGCACGTTCAGCAAGGAGAACTTTTCAGCAGCTGCAGCGCCCCGTGGCTAATTGCCTGACCCGCGGCTAATAGTGGTATACTACGCAGTCTGCTTTCGCTTTTTTAGGTCTACCCTGCATGGTTTTATCTTTCTTAATGCTTAATAAGTGTTAAGAGTTGTCAGACGATTGAGTGCGTATACGTAGATTGGAAACCATTCCCGCCTCTTCAACATAGGAAGGGATTATTTTACTCGTCATCCTCCACCCTTCTTCGCTGGAATTGTCTTTACTTCCTCTCTTTGTTGTGTTATGGGGATTTTTCGGTAAACTGGTAGTGAACTCTCTGAAGCATGAAATCTCTCGATTCCAGTTAACGGATTTGGCACCGCTTTACTCAATTGTTACAGATCTTTGGCAAAACAGAAAGCATGGCGCGTTCCATAGAGAACCGTAGAATTACAGACGTTCTCATTTTCCTTGGATTCTAGATACTTTTAGACAACCTGAAGCAGAAGGAATGCAACTTCTCTCGAACCTCCTCTTCTTTCCGGCGCAGTAGGCAACTTCAACGACGAAATTCTGGTTCAGTTCTTTGATCAGAAGCAGCACCTGCGAGGAGTCCTCCACCCCCCTACTGAATCATCGTCGCGAAGCAATCGGTCCACCATCGGTTGCGGTGTTGGTTAACCACACAGGTGTTTTTGCAGCGGCTCTCATCTCAATTCATAGCGTTCCGAGTGACGTTACCGCCGCGCCTCCTCCGCTCTTCATCATTCCGATGGGTCATTCTTCTTCGACGATACCGTGTGGCGGTGACGGACCCCACCCTTCTTCGCCATTCGCACCGAAGAACTCTCTTCTCAGCTTCTGCAGACCACGACGACGGCTCTGTGGCCGCTGATATGAAGTGGAGTGTGTATTTTTACTCCTCGACGCTCTTATCGCTTTCGTCGGCCACTAAAAAATGGTCACGAAGCGCTTCTCTATGGTTTACGAGATCTGTCTTGAATTTCCGAGAGAAATAGTGGATCTACCTTAGTGGGGGAGTTGGGGGGGGGGGGCATTTCACTCTGCTTATAGCAGAACGCCGGTAAAGATAACAATGTACTTCTTTTTATAATGGCACGGTGAGCTAGCCTCCTTAGCCCGAGAAGACCATTCCTTACAACTTGCTGACCTGGGGCCGGATTCATCAACAACTTACAGAGATTTAACGGAGAAATTACAGCCGAAATTCCTAAAAAAAATGCGAATCAACGCGACTTATCAACAGGAGATATGGTGAAACGTCGACGTTATCAGAAACTTCGGCTGTAATTTCTCCGTTAATTCTTTGTAAGTCGTTGATGAATCTGGTGCCTGGAAAGACCAAAGGTTCGTGTTCCGCTTTACTAGTGCTGTCCCGTCCAATTAGGATCGCCGTTTGCACTCCATGGGTATTTCGAAATGAAGCTGGAAACCCTTTTGTCCAATTTTTATCGATCAGCAAATCGATTCATTTTTTGCCGTGAAAGCTGTCCTACGAACCTTGTACGAAACGCGCAGCTATGCTAGTTTGTTTAGAAGTTAACTGTTTCGTGTTACCCTGTTCACGAACGGACAACCTTACAGAAACTGGTGTTATCGATCGATATTGATTAGTTGATAGATTTTGCTTATTTTTTGTCAAATCTGTTCAGCGGTCGTCATTTTCGCGTCATCGCATTGTTCAGTGAAACGTCGCTCGCAGAGCGAGTACATTATATGAATCTCGATTATGGGTAAGTAATTTTGCGCCGACAGACAAACAGATTATGGGAGCGAACAGGTCTTCCAGGGCTTTCATTTAGGATCACGATTTTCGAGGAACAGGTCTCGGTTTCGAGTATAGCCTTTGAGCATTTTGTTCGTCTCCTATGTATTGAAAATTATCGTTGAATTCGAGAAGTATCATGGAAGTTGGTCTACCGATCTGATATGCGAAAACTACACTAGATAAACGAGAAGGTGTGCGTTCTTTTGTATAGTTTTTGTGACAAATTCTGTTTGACCAGCATGTACTCTTTGAGCCGCTTTCGAATATCAAATAAATTGACTCCACAGTTTCATGTAGAGATGGAATGCATGGCGCATCCTAAAAGGCATTAATTTACGCTATAGGTTGATGATGTTCTTCATCTGTATTCAATAAGTCTTTCCAAGATGATAGGATGCGTTTAGATGAAAGAATGCGACGTTTTGCTTGTAGTTTTAATTCTATTTCAAAAAACAGCCACTTAGAACGACGATGTGATAAACTTATAGTTAGTTGGTGTTCTGAATGTTCTTGTTCTTATTTGTTACAAAAGTCTAGTAGAAATTTTTTCAAACCGATTTTCGTTCATAAGTTCATTCACCTCGCTCGAACATTATTAACGTTTCAGCAAGTCTTCCAGACAAATCCTTACTTACTTTGATACTTTGATGGTCCTTTGTCGGCTGGAGGTCTTCTCAGCGGGGACCACAACTCTTCCAGACCGCTCGATCTCTGGCTGCTTGCATCCAGTGAGGCAGACTCCGCTCTCTGAAAGATCTTGAGAATGAGTCCGCCCATCGCGTTAGCGATCTTCCCAGTGGTCTCTTATGGTCTCTCGGGAGCCATTCTGTGACACGGAGACTCCATCTGTCGCCATTTCGTCTAAGCAGGTGTCCGGCCCAGCGATATTTGGACTTCTTCATGTACTGCAGCGGGTCTGCTAATTGCGACTTCTCCCGTAGCTCCGAGCTTCGTAGGCCTTCTTGCCATTGCTGACGAAGGCTTGTCCTCAGAAGACATCTCTCCAGTGCACGATGCGTAGTTTGCATCGCTCTGGCGATTGTCTTGTCGTCGGGCCAGGTTTCCGTCGCGTAACACATCGCAGGCAGTACAGAGGCGTTGAATATCGAGGCCCTAAGGCCGGGATCCTTGACCTGATCGGTGACTTCGCGAATCGAACTGAAGGCTGCCCATGCTGCGCGTCTCCTGCGGGCGATTTCAGGAGCGAGGTCGTTATCCATGTTCAGCTCTCTTCCCAGATAGACGTAGGAGTTGACCTGTTGCAGAGCGACTCCATTCAACCTTACGAGTCCCGTGTCACACCACTGGTTGACCATAAATTGCGTTTTGGACATATTCATGTCCAATCCAATCTTCATACCTGCCACATTGAGCTCGTTCAGCATTTCCTCGACTTCTGCCGTGCTGGTAGAGATGAGAACAATATCGTCGGCGAAGCGAAGGTTGCTGATCCGTGTACCGTCGACAAGGTAGCCTTTATCGTCTCAGTTCAAGTCTTTCATGGCATCCTGGAGTGCCGCTGTGAATAGCTTGGGAGAAACCGTGTCTCCCTGCCGTACTCCTTTCCCGATAGGAATTTTAAGGTTTCGATCGAACAGCTGGATGGTAGTCGATGTGTTCGAGAAGCATTCGTCGAGAAGTCGGATGTAGGGCGATAGTATACCAGCCTGCACAAGGGCGTTCAGAATGGCGTTGATTTCCACAGAGTCGAACGCTTTCCGGTAATCCACGAAGACAAGGACAAGTGGGAGGTGGTATTCGCGGCTCCTCTCGATGAGCTGTGAGACAGTCTGAATATGGTCCATGCAGGAGAAATCCTTGCGAAACCCTGCTTGCTCCACTGGCTGATATTCATCCAAGCAACGCTCCATGCGGTTAAGCAGTATCTTGGTGAAGATCTTGTACACAACCGAGAGAAGACTGATGGGTCGATAGTTGTTGATATCCTCCTGCTGACCTTTTTTTGAAGATTAGAACTGTTTTCGACGCCTTCCATGAGTCCGGAATCCTACCAACTCGAAGGTAGTGGTTGAAGTGCTTGGCAAGAAGTGAGCAGACGGCACTGCCACCCGCACGAAAGAGATCAGCAGAAATGCCGTCCGGTCCGGGAGCAGTGCCCGGCTTCATCCTTCTGATGGCATGAGCAACTTCTGATTCCAGAATGGGAGGTACTTCCTCAGTGGTGGCATCAAGCATTTCGGGACAGTGATGGAAGAACGGAACAGATCTGTGTAGAATTCCTGAACGATGGCCTCCATCGCTCTTCGAGACGTTTGCGTTGTTCCATCCTTATCCACAAGGGCTGACATTATTGCCTTCTGATCGCAGAGATCTCGTTTGCAGCGCTTTATGCTTGAACCTTTCCCAGCGGCTTCTAACAGCTTCAATCTTCTGTAGGCTTGAATGGACTCCTTCACTGCAATTCGACAGGCCTTCGAGATGGTGACTTTTTCCAGATGGGAAGCATTAGGATCCAGTTTAACAGCTCTTCTTTGCTCCAAGAGTTTAATCGCATGTGCGTTGAGTCTTGAAGCAGACGGTGATGTGACTTCGCAAGAGCTGCTAGCACAAATCCTATGGCAGGAAAAATTCTGGTTTCAAGTGGGTTATTTAAAAACAGTAACTTATCTCCATTGGCATGCTACTTCCAGATAGACCGAAAAGAGGGCGGGTGCATGGTGTGTTCCTCCTACTGAAGGCTCAGGTAGTGGCCCGTGGCTCACAAAGAATTCTCTCACCATTTCAGACGAGACGGCTGGCTAAATCAGTTTTGCTATCCCGTTACATTCATCGCTCCTTTATTTATTCAGTAATTTTTCAATGGAGGCTACAAAGCACAACGCTATGAGGTAACCAGGCAAGAGTGGAAGCTTGACGTTTGGGCGCACAGCGGAGGTGTGGGAACGCGCCGTGGCTCCTACCGTATTCCCGGCAGCCAACCACAGCTCCGACTGCGATTATGGTCGGTGTTCTGGTCGTTCCCGCATCGCTGCTGTGCATCTGACCTACGTGTACCCAAAAGTGATAAAAAAGGCCTTACTGGCTAATACTGTAATTTAGTACTGTATTTTTGGAAGGTAACGGTTCGTGCCTATCAGCACATTGAAAACTCCATTGCACACTCGCGTGGCAGGACAATCATAGTAGATGTAGCTGTAGCCACTGTGGGCTAACCGTCCAGGCCAACGAGGTCCTCCATCCCGTCGAGCCCGGTGAATTAGAACGATAATTTCTGGGAGGAATAGCACTGACTTGTCGGCCGGCAAAGTCATTGGACAGGCTGGGCATGTCCCTCGACATTGACTGTGTAGCGCATCCCACGAAAGGACTGAATAACGCAGGCTTTTATGCCAATTCCTCGCCGTATTCCGCCGTTCTTTCCATTTAAGCTCGTCATTTAGTAGTCATACATATGTAGTCGTGGTTTTTTTTGTTTTGTTCTGAAATAAGGTGATACTTTGGAACACTACTACATTAAAGCGGGTCATGTATTTCATTATCACATGGATTTTGTATCATTGAGAACTAAAAAATATTTTTAAAATCGATAACACTTGACGAATAACTGAATAATAAGGAATTTGTTATATACTAATGTTCTGATTCATTTATTTTTGGATTTAGTCGCTCAATAAAATAATTCAAAATGTTCCAACATATGTTCAGTCGTTCAACCATTTTGGAAAATTCGAGAGCGTTCCTCGACTTTTTGGAATTTCCTTCATTATTTTTTATTGATCAAAATGATGTTATCGTCTTTCAGGCTGTTTTTAGCCACTATTATTGAAGCAACTTTTTCCTGTTACTTTTCCACGCAGACGGCCTCTATGTTTACTAATTGGCCCTGGGAAAACAAAAACAAAAATATGTTTGCATGATGGAGAACTACAAATAACGCCATCATAAAGTATCCTAAGGTACCTATCAATGAGCCCTCCAACCGTAAGTTGCAGAATGGAATTTGGTAGAGGAAAACAGAGTTGTTCCAGCTTTTTTTGGAAAAATTAAAGTAGTCCTAAAGCAGGTCTTTGAGTTAAAAAAGAAAACTTCCGATCGAGGACTTGCCTTAGGAAAACGAATTCTAGTCCAGCACCCGATCGCGATCGAGAAAAAAGAAAAAATATTTACAAATTGTCGAGCGTAATTTTGCAGTTGTAGCAAATATACCATTTTCACGTCGAATTAGACACTCTCCAAACCAATTTGGACATTTCCAAATCAAGCTAGACACTTTTCAAATCAAATTGGGCATTTTCAGTCAAACTGGACACTATTCTAAGCCAGCCTAAAACATTAGAAATAAAGGGAACTCTTCTTAATCAAAATTACCTCTTTCTACTTTAAACTAGAAACTATCCAAAAATGTTAGAATAATTTTTTGTTTAAGCAAAATTTTAATATAACTTTATTTGAAATTTAAATTCATCTACTACCTAAATTCATCTACTACATCTGCTACCTACCTATCTACTTTAAAAATTTTATAAAAAATTTATTTTTCCAGAAAACAGCAGTGATTTGAAGCTTGTTTTGAAGAGTAGGAAGGCCGCTAATTTCTATTGCCAAAACAGAGAATGCGCCAAGCTCTGTCCTAAAATTCGCGATTTTTTCCGATTGAAACTAAATTTCTGTTCGCATGCAGTTTCACATCTGCAAACTGTGCAACATAAAACAATTGTAAAAAAAACGTAGATATCCTCTTGCTGCATGTAAGCAGCATTTACACTATCATTCAAATAAACATTGCGAGTTGCGAGTGCATGGCGCGACCAAGTATATTAATGCACCTCATTATTGCTGCCTTGCTGTGCTTTAAGACAAAAATAGTTTTATTGTTTTTTCTTGAAAAATAAAATTTCAACAAATTATTACACATCTTCGGGCAGGTGAACTGAAAAATTCCAAAGAAAGATATACCAAATTTTTCTTAAACAAAGAGTTATTCGACACCACCTTAATGAGTCCGTAGTTTAACCTATCTAAAGGTCATTTCGATTTAGAAGACTTCGCTTTGATTTCAAAAACCTTAGGCTAGCTTAGAAGAGTGTCCAATTTGACGTGAAAAGTGTCCAATTCGATGAAAAAATGGTTTATATGTGTGTACTTTATATCGTTGTAACAGAGCCTTCTGAAGACTTACAAAAGGATCAAAAATTAGCAAACTGGTGTAAATCATGGTAATCAAGACATTTGCATGGCGAGTCACTCATGGGAATATTAGCATGACCTAATTTGTCTTTGTAAATACATTTATTTATTCCTTTTATAGGGCGCGTGTGGCGCAGTCGGAGGAGGCCCGACTGTCGCCTGCACCCGATACCAGGTTTCTGGTTCGGATTTCCCGCCCAGGCCAACCAAGCCTTCCATCCCTCCGGGGTAGGTGAATTGGTACCAGACTTGTCCGGGAAGGATAAAGCGCTGACTTGTTCATCGGCTGGCCACCGCAAGTCATTGTATGGCCAAATACGCATTCAAACCGCCTCCACGACATCCCGTAGAAGTAGAATGCATGGCGCATCCCAAAAGGGATGAGTAACGCCGTCCTTTATCCTTTATCCTTTAAATACATCAACGTAATAAAAAAATTTAATAATTTGCAGTCATAAGCTGATTTGGATACCTATTAGACTCAACCTTTTAGAGACGCAATCTCCTGTAAGGCTAGAATGTCTGCACAGGTCATTTGATCGAGCTGCATCGTTGGTGTTATGGCTAACATCGTGCTTGGTAAGAGCAGTAGGAGAGGGTTCGAATCCCGCCTGGCGCTAGTGTTTTTCCGCAACCAAACATAGTTGCTATAACACACTATATTTAGATTTCAAGAGACATACTGAAAATTAAAGCACATTCTTGAAACGTGATTCCATTTGATTTTTGGTTTTTGAATTTGACATCGTGATTCATGCATTCAGTCACATCAGACAGCACTGGCATCTCTATCGATTCTGAAAAGAAAATTCGCTGCAACTAAGCACACAATTTTTTTCCTATTTTTCTATTTTCAGAGTACATTAGGAAGTTGTACCTGTAACTCGTTTCTTTCAAAATTTTTGTTTTTTTGTTTTTTAACGGCGAAAAATCAGCGGTTCCAGTTATTCAGCGTACAAACCATTTTCACGTCAAATTGGATGCTCTTCTAAACCGGCTTATTCACATCTGAAATCATTGTGAACTGCTTTAAAATCAAACCAGTTCCTTACACATTAAGCTATAGACTCTCCAAGATGACTCGAATAATTTTGTTCAAAGAAGACGTGAAAATTGTAGAGATCGAATACCCTTTCGTGTGCGATTTACTTCTGTTTCTGAGAGCTTCTTTTCCACATCTCTACTTCTGTGCTCGGTTTCTGTTGCAGTTCGTCGGTATCTGTCGGCAGCACCGGCAACGCCGCCGCGTGCGTGTTGATCGTCCGTCCGTTTTTCCGCCGATTCCGCGCTGCTCGAATCGTTTGCGTTTCCAGATGGTGGATGGCTGAACTGACGGGCCCGATCTCGTCGATCGGAGGTGGCGCGTCTGCCTTCCTCCCGTATCAAACCACGAGCTACAACTTGCCAGTACCCTACTATAATAATATTCATAATCACAACACGCATAATAGCCATCCGCACTCCTCATCCTCCTACACGAGGCGACGAGAACAGCCGGTTCGTCCTTTTTTCTTTGTTGCTTTTTTAATTTACGTTCCTTCAGTCTTTCAATTTTTGCTTTTTTATTCGTTTTTTCGGCACTATTGTACTTTACGGACTCCAGAGGACGAGGAGAGGTCGAAAAAAATTTCACCCAAACTTCGCCAGGGAGGTTATTTGGGGTGCTGATCACGAATCTGACATCCGTTTTTGAAATTTCGGCCAATTACGGTAGGTTACGGTAGGTACCGGTGACTAAGGCTGTCGAGGTCATAATCACCGACTTCGCCCAAACTTCGCCTAAGGGGGTTAAATGGGGACTGATCACGAATATTGCATCCGTTTTTTGTTTTACACTGGAGTACGGTAGGTTACGGTAGTGCAGTCTGGGGAGGCGCCGGGTGTTACTTGCACCCGACTCCATGTTCCTCGGTCGGATTTTCCTCCCAACCAAGCGTCTCCAGCATAAAACGAAAAACGGCTGTTAGATTCGTGATCAGCACCCCAAATAACCCCAATAGGCGAAGTTTGAGCGAAATCGGTGAATATGACCTCGACAGCCTTAGTCACCGGTACCTACCGTAACCTACCGTAACCTACCGTACTCCAGCGTAAAACGAAAAACGGATGCCATATTCGTGATCAGCACCCCAAATAACACCTTAGGCGAAGTTTGGGCGAAAATTTTTTCGATCTCTCCTCGTCCTCTGGAGTCCGTAAAATACAATAGTGCCGTTTTTTCTCTCTAATCCGGCCTGACAGACACATTCCGTCGTGTAGAGTGGTGTTAGATGTACGAATCAGTACACCATAGTTTGCTAACAAGTAAGAATATCTTCGAATGCAGCTCTCGGGAGTGAGCGTGGGAGAATACACTTGCGCTGTCTGCGTCTCCTCATGTCAGCATATTGAATACGCTTCCCTTGTCCCGCTCGCTTTAGTGGGTACCAGAAGGCCGTCTTGTCATTCAGTTTTTCTCGGTTTCCTCCTATATTTTCTTTGTCTTCTCTTCAATTTACTCCCTATTTTCCTTCGGCTTGAACGAGTGATATCAGACGTCATCAGCAGTAACTTGGCGAAGTTCATTTTTTTAGCGGTGCACCCATCAAATTCGGTATGGTCTTCAGAAATTTGGTCAGTTCGTTCAGCTATAACATATACACCAATTTCATGTCGAATTGGACACTCTTCAAAGCTAACCTAAGACTTTTGAAATCAAAGGGAACTCTTCCAAATCAAAATGAGCGTCTTCTACATTAAACTACATAGAGACCCTCCAAAAATGTTAGAATAATCCTTTGTTCAAGGAAGATTTTAGTATAACTTTCTTTGAAGTTCTAATTCATCACCCAATAAGCGAACACATTAGAAATTTATAAAAAATTGATTTCTGAAAAAGCAACTCAAAGCTTGTTTTGAAGAGCAGGAAGGCGGCTATTTTCCGTTGCCAAAACAGAGATTGCGCCATGCCCCCGTCCGTAATCTTGCGATTTTCATTTGATGAATAGCAAAGTTCCTGTTTGCACGCAGCTTCACACCTGCAAGCGCTTCAACACAAACAAATGTAAAAACAAACATATCCTAACGTTCCCGTTGCATGTATGCAGTATTTACACTATCAATCAAATAAATGTTGCGTTGAACTTTTGGGGTGCATGGCGCGATCCAGTCCTTTTCTGAAGGACATGATTGCTGCCTTGCTGCTCCTTAACATAAAGTTTATTTTAATTTAATTTTTTTTTCTTCAAAAATAGGAATTTTATAAAATTCGCTATTCACTAATTCGGCAACTAGTGTGAAAAAAATCAAAAAAGTTATTCTTAGCTTCCCTTGAACAAAAAAATATTCTAACCATCTTGAAGAGCCTGTAGTTTAAACTGTAAGAAGTTCTTCTCGATTTGGAAGACGTTCAATTTGATTTCAAAATTCATAGGCCAGCTTAGAAGAGTATTCAATTTGAAATGAAAAGTGTCCAATTTGGATTGAAAGGTGTCCAATTTGACATGAAAAGTGCCGAATTTGATTTGAAAAGCGTTCAATTTGCTTTGAAAGGTGTCCAACTCGACGTGAACATGGTATATTCGATTTAGCACTGTTTGTACGCCATTTGACCGAAAGTTTCTTTTACAATGATCACCTTGTGTTCTAAGGAGGCGTTAAAGTGCTTGAAAGTGTTCAGAACAACGTTACCAGAAGGCACATGATAAGACAATTAGGATTCTACGATAGCCATTAGACCTAACCAATAGCTGCCGTGGCAATGTGCCAGCGCCTGCTACAGTATCCTGCGAACCTACACATCATCCTAGCCGTTGTCATTGGAGCTCGTTTTCGTCGCTCAGGGGGAGTCCGCAGCTGGGTTCTGTGCTCTTCGAGTGTAGAAATGCATACAGCTGCAGAATTGCGCAGAAAACGCCAGTGAATTATGTGAACGACAAAGCCTTTCAAATCTCATCCACTCAGTTGAAATGCAAAAATCCAACAACGCAGGAAAACCGAACCACCGACCTCTCTCGCATGAACGCCACTATCCACTGCCCCACGACCTGCATTAGGGATTGTCGACAGCGCGACAGGAGGTACACCCGCCCCCTGCTGGGGGGCGTGGCTTCAGGAGGTACAGCCGTTGTTCTGAGGTTCAAAAACTTTTGTTTTGTGTGTCAAAGGTTTCGTAAGGCAGCCGTTAGACTCTCGATGAAGCCTAGGGGGTTGGGGGTAGGTGAGCAAGGGGGATGAGAGGAAGATCGCAGGCCCTCCAGTAGGTGACAGGTGTACCTCCTGACCTTCCCCGGGAGTGCCATCGCGAGCATACAAGAAATCGATTGGACGTCCACGTAGACGCCGACGAGATCCGCCACGCAACGGCAGCAACCAAACGCTACAGTATCCCGCAAACCTGCACTCAACCCACGACTCCATCGGTAGAAAGCGATTAGGTCTAATGGTAAGTAAGACCGGATTCTTCTACGATCAGACCCAATACTAGTGATTAGAACCAAAGGTGTATGTAATTAAGATTTACGATTTTACGATTTACGGCGATTTTTGGCAATTTTTTACGATTTACGATCTACGATATTTCGGTTCGTAAATGGTGAATTTTTGTGAATGTTATCAATCGACGAGCACCTGACGCAGCCCGGATAAGAAAGATGTGTCCCGTGCACTTCCTCAAATAGCTCATTCCCACTTCGTTCTAGCGTAGTTTTTTAATGTTCTGAGCTCAACTCTATTGAAGCTTTTGCCAAGAAGTCTTTGCAACATGTGGCCGAGCATCCGCGCCTCGCCTCAGTCGCATTTTGCAGTTGGACAGCGTACATGCTCGCAGTCACTGTGGTAGTCGGCTTGAAGGAACTCGTGGTGGAGCACTCCCTGCGACTCCGACCATTTGCACAGCATTACCACCTTCGGGTGGAGGTAGAAATTTGATTGCTTCGGAGGTGATTCTCTTTGGGGTAGCCAATAGGCCTTCCAGGCATGGTGGTCGTAGAAGACTCGGATTCGTCTCCCGTGGCTACGTTCTCCTCAGAAAGTTCTTAATACAAAAGTGGAGAAGGAGAGACTGAGCGATGCTCAATCGCAATGACTGGCCCGAGTCACGAAGACCGCGGACCACTCAAGTCGGAACCATCTTTCCTATATTTATTTATTTATTTATTGCACTCGTAGGTACGCTCTAGGAGAGCCAGTACAGTTCTTCCCTTCATCAGTACATTGTGATATAACCGCGAGTCAATGGTCATAATATATAAAAACATCCCAGCAGTGGATGGTTTGTTGATCTCCACTTCCATTAGTGGTTTATATCGCAACATTCGTTGTTTTTTCAGTATATTTATTTATTTATTTATTTATTTATTTAGACGTGCAAATAGATACAATTACACGCAGTGAAAATACAAAACACTCAACAACAAGAAAAACAACACTACAACACAAGACATAGTAACTACTTAGCTACTCTAGGAGATACCTGTCCACGAGCCTCTTAAACTGAGCTAATGAATTAGGGAGCGCATATTTTTTTGAGAATGTTAAAAACTCAGAGCCGGCCCTTTGGATAAAAAAGAAAGCACGAATGGTCTGGAAAATCCATTTCTCCAAGGTCTTGGCCTTGGAGAAATGGATTTTCCTCTGGCTACCTCTTGTGTTGGAATTTTGTAGCATGTAGAAATCATCAAGCTTTAGTGCTACTAGTTCAGTAATCATTTTGAAAATCACGAGCGGGCCATTTCGTTTTCTACGAGTCTCAAGACTGGAGATTTTGAAAATTTTATTGCGATTAGAGGCAGAAGGTATGGTGGTGTAGTCATACCCATATAAGCGTATCCAGAGCTTTCTAGTGAAACCATTTTGAACTGCTTCAAGCCTTTGTATACTACTCTTCAAGTGAGGACTAAAGACTGTGGTACCGTATTCTAGTACAGAGCAAACATATGATTTATATGCTATCAAAAAGTGTGGTGCTGATTTTGTAGACAAGGATTCAAATATGTTGTAACAATTCTCTCAGCCCTCTTTGCGATGTCTTCACAGTGGTCAGTAAAAGTGAGTTTTTCTCCATAATAAATCCCAGATCTCATGACGTATCTACACTAACTATACGGGTTCCACAAAGCATGTAGCTGTATCTTGCTGACTTCGATTTTCCAAGATGAAGAAGTTTCGTTTTTGAAGCAGATAGAGGTAGTTTCCACTTGTCAGACCAATCAGCAATCTCTTTTATGGCGCCTTGCAAAGCCAAGCAATCTTCCGGTTTGCTAATATTTTTGTATAGTTTTACGTCATCAGCAAACATACTACACTTCACGTTGAACTTGTCTATTTGGTCTGGTAGGTTGGAAGTGTAGATAATAAAGAGAACTGGTGATAATACCCCGCCCTGAGGTACTCCAATGGTCACCGTATATGTACGTATCTGAAAAGGAATCGTTGACTTTCACTTGAAAGGTTCTGTTCGTGATAAAACCTTTTATCCACGCAATAATTCGATGATGCACTCCAACAGTTTGAAGTTTTTGAACCAATTCTTCAAATAGTACTTTGTCAAACGCCTTGCTAAAGTCGAGGTAGATTATATCAATATCATTGTTTTCATCAAGTGCTTTGTTCCAGTCATTTAAGGCAGACAATTGCCATATTGCTATATTGCTATATTGTATTATATTGCTATATTGATTGATCATACATACGATAAAAAAATGTCGCCACGTCATATAGATTTGTCAGCAAAATCCGAAACCAGAAACCCCCACCACACGTCCTAAAAAATCTGAAGTTTGCACTATTTAAGTAAAAGTTTTTTGAGAAAATTTCTAAGATTGTATTTCACTGGAACTAGTGTTAACGATGAGAAGAAGTGCAAACAAACCATTTAGTTCACATCCTCAATCAGAAGCATTTGTAATACATTTAGTTTGCGTAACTTATTTCTGAAGTCCTTAGAATTCCTACATGAAATCAAATCCAATGGAAGTTGATTAAGCTCGCGTAAAGAATGAATTAAACGTAATGTTGCCGATGGGGCGGTTCAATTTACGGTGTTGTATTGCTAGCACTGTTGCTCTTCCACGACTTGGCTTAAATATCCAGTATTTACTGTTCCTCAATCTAACTTCTATGCGAAAAATGCGAAGGGAAAATACTAAATCTTTAACAATCCTTCTGCATTTCAGACTTTTTAGACCGAGTAAATGAACCCGTTCCCTGCAGGATGGTAAACTTCGCGGGTAATTTCGATCGGGAAATGCTCTATATGTAGTATACTGTTCTGGTGAAAGCTTTCCGATCTTTTTCTAAAGGCCCCCGCAGACTTTTGCGGCGTCGCCGCTGCCCTATGCTTAACCATAGGGCAGAGACGCAGAGCTCGCCGCCAGCGGCGCCGCTGGCCGGTCGGCGGCACCGGCGGCACCGGCGGCGTCGCTGGCGGAAATGACTTGAATCATTTCACCCGGCGGCGCCGCTCCAGCGTCTGTCTGTCTGCGCTCTGCGCTCTGCCCTTTCGCGGCGGGATCCAGAGCGGAGACGGTCGATGCGGGCTCGCGATCGTCATCGGGGCGCGTTATTGTTAAGCACCAGTCGGTGCCGACTAGAAACAGTACAGTACCTCGCCGTCACCGCTCCCACTGATGATGAGTCAAGCCGCTGAGCGGCGCCGCTCAGCGGTTTCGCCGTTCGCCGTCGCCGCTCAGCGATTTCGCGCGCCGCTCGCCGCAGAAGTCTGCGGGGGCCTTAATTGTTGCAGATATTTCTTAACGCGGGCGCGTGTAGCGCAGTCGGAGGAGTCGCGACTGTCGCGTGCACCCGATACCAGGTTCCTGGTTCGGATTTCCCGCCCAGGCCAACCAAGCCTTCCATCCCTCCGGGGTCGGTGAATTGGCACCAGACTCGTCTGGGAAGGATAAAGCGCTGACTTGTTCATCGGCTGGCCACCGCAAGTCATTGTATGGCCAAATACGCATTTATGTCGCCTCCACGACATCCCGTAGAAGTAGAATGCGCTGGCGCATCTCAGAAGGGATTGAGTAACGCCGTCCTTTATCCTTTATCCTATTTCTTAACGCAAGGATTCCAAATAGTAGAGCCATATTCCAAGTGTGGGTAGACATACATTTTGTAAAATTTGACCAGAAAAAGGAGGTCGTTGTACTGTACATTCTTTAGAATAAGGAAATGCGATGATAGTGCCTTTCATGTTACAGTTATTATACGTTTGCTGAACCTTAAGGAAGTGTCAACCATAATACCCAGACTTCTAGCATATTCGTCCTCTTTTAGCACAAAGTTGTTGGAACTGTTTCTGGGTATTTGAGGAAGTCCTAGATGTAAATGAAATGTTTTACTGACCAGGAAACGGTCTCAAGAGTAGGTCTGCAGGAGAGAAATGGATAGTACTGCGAGAATTTGCACCCTCCATATAGTGGAGAAGCATGTTTCGTTTTTGTTGAGTCCTTGAAACAAAAGAGCTACGAACCCTCGAAGGCGGGGCGCAGTAGCGCATCGGCACCACGTGCCCACGTGCGCGCTTTTGTATGGGACGCGGCGAAAGGCTCTGTGGCAAGCGAGTCGGTGGCTCAGTAGGGTGCGAGACTGCTTCAAAGGTGCTAGATCAGATGTTCGAGTCCCTTGCTATGCACTGTTTTTGCGCTTTTTCATAACCGCAGCTTCCTTCACCAGTTTGCTTTCTACACATCTCCTACACATTTATTTCACTCTAAATTGCCAAAAGGGTCAGATTTGTAATTAACACCCCATGACCTCGACAGCCCTAGTCACCAGTACCTGCTTTAACCTGCCGTAATCGGCATACATTTCAAAAACGAATGTCAGATTGGTTATCAGTACCCCAAATACCCCCCCCCCTGGGGAGGTTTGAGCGAAAAAATTCTCGACCTCTTTGTGTGTGATTTTCAGTGAATCTTAAACAGTGAGCTCATATCACGTACGGGCTACAGCAGTTACGGATGAGTAGAGCTGTCGAGGTCATGGGCTTAATCATGTCATGTCATGTGGCTGTTGATCACAGACCTGACTATTTTGACATTTTAGAGTGAAATAAATGTGTAGGATATGTGTAGGAACCAAATTGACTAAGGAGGCAGCGGTTATGAAAGCATGCAAAAATCGCAAAAAACCACTGTTGCGACGGCCGCGGCAAAGTTTCCCTTGACTATTCGGCCGCCCGCGGTGGAATCGTCATGAACTGAGCACCGCGATAGCATCGCGGCGACGGAAGTATGCATCCGGCCTAAAGCCTATGGTATACTCCCGTCCACCGCAGCGACGCGACATTGCACAGCGACAGCGATGCCTCTCGGCGAACAGTCGAACCAAGTGCAAAAATAGTGCACGACGAGCGCTTCCCCCTTCGAGCCAGCTACGGCCGTAGCGCGGGAGTATGTTCCGCTCCCGCCACTCGGAGGTATAACACCCCTCTGCGACGCGTCGCTGGAGCGACGGCGCGACAATTGATAATCGCGCCACACACTGCGCCGTCCGCCGCTGCAGCGAAGGCTCATCATTGACAGTTGCCCCGAGCCCGTCGCCGGAGCGACACGGGAGTGTACCATAGGCCTAGGACTGACCAGTGGGACATTCTTATGCGGCAGTTCCCGCCACTTCCAAGTTCGAACACACTTCGATCGTCAAACGAGCAGCTTCCTATTGATGGCGTTGTCCCACCACACCTAGTTTGTCGTTCCTTATAGATAAACTCGCAGGCGTTCAAGCAAAGAATCATCCTAGTTGAGGCGAACGTCCGGTCATCGTTGGGGAAGTTCATGTTTACAGCACGATCTGTGCCCTTAGTCTGCCCTCACCACGGTTCCGGAAATTGTGGGTCAATACGAATCGTGACGGCCAAACAATTCAAGTTTGATAAGAGGATTAAGAGAGTTTGATCCAATCGCGCCGGGAATCGACCGCTTTGATGCTTCGCAAGCTCTTTAGGGACTCTTCCTCAAGTTCTCTGTGACACGTTCATGTCGTTTACTGTTGCCCTAAGCGGCTTGAGTTTGTGACCAAACTGCTTCGTCAGGCTCAGAAAAATGCAACAATCTGCAGAAACTGTCTCTTATAAGAATGAGCAGAGGATTTCCATAACCAGATGGATTGTGTCAGCAACAAAAAGACTGATGTCGCACCTGCCCTTTCGGGCAGTCACTTCTCAAATTTTCAGACAACTGCTGTCGCTTTATTTCTGCGGACATGCAGCACACCATGTCAGGGACAATCGGCAGAGAATTCCTATGCCTCAGAACAGGCGCTACACCACCTCTGCCATCCGAAACTGTCATAAGGAGTTCTGAAACATGTCGCGAAGACGCACCGCTGGAGGTGCGGGAACGAGCAGTGCGGCTGCGGGAGCGCACCGCAGCTCCTATCGCAATCGCGGCAGCCAATTGTGCTCTGCCTGAGCGGATGTCTGCTTGGCTGCTGCCGTTAGGATAGGAGCAACGGTGCGTTCCCGCACCCATGCGGCACGTCTTCGCGGCATGTACCGGAGTTAAGGACTGGCGTATGAATGGCACTGCCTGGGTGTTTGCTCTCAGCAAAGTACATACCTCTCAGCATATCAAACGGCTGGTATTAGAGGTTTCGAGAGGAGTAGAAATCCAGACAGAGCAGGCCATTCTTGACCTATCTAGCTATTCAGCTGTTCAGGATCGACGTTAAGCAGTTTTGCTTTCCAGTTTCTAGGTGATACCGTATCTTGGAGTTATATTTGCCATCTAGAACAACCTACGTTTGTCATTCTATGGAAAGACATGCATTCTATGTATTTTTTGGTTTCTTCATCCTTGTACTAGAAGTGCGTCCAAAACGAAAAAGCTAACAATTTAGCCTTGATAAGCATTCGAAAGTCAGAGATTTGAAGAAAAAACAAGAGAAGATGAGCAAAACACATACTGAGAGCGGATTTCCCACTGTGATAAAGGAATGGATCAGGGAGCACTGTCCGTATCTAACAAGCGCATAGGATGATGCATAAAGGATAAAGGACGGCGTAACTCAAACCTCTTGGGATGCGCCACGCATTCTTCTTCTGCGCTCTGTCGTGGAGTGAGCGTGAATGGGTATTTGACCTGCACAATGATTTGCGTTGGCCACTCATGAACAAGTCAGCGCTTCTCCCTGTCCAGACATGTCTGGTACCAATTCATCGACCCCGAAGGGATGGAAGGCTTGTTTGGCCTGGGCGGGAAATCCGAACCAAGAAGCTCTAGTCAGGATGTAAGCGGCATCCGAAGCCTCCTCGTACTGCGCCATCTTTCGCCCTAAGTGTCCGAATTCGAGAAATAGCCGCCAATTCCCTGCTTCCGATGACGTTCCCAACTGGATAGGGTTTAGATCGTGCCAGATATGTATGCACGGTTGTATAGATGCGTGTACGTGTGTGCCATAGAGGTACGTGTACTCGGCCTTGATGTGTTGTATTAGAGCGAGTGCTAGGGCTCAGGGTGTTTTGCATGCGGTGATGGATGGACACAACGAGTTGCACTCGTCGTTGTCGACCAGCCGCTCGCTCGTAGCCTCCCGTCCTCACTCCCTCATCGAGCACTCGCTCGCTCGTTCGCTCGTCGACCAGAGTTCATCTAACAGATGACACAGGCAACGCGAGCAGCACGCCATGTGATGGTGAATCGAGAACCACTTCCAGGGTAGTCCAAGTCTAAGGTCTGAGGTGGGGCTATGCTGTTTATGACAGAACTGAAGTACGTTGCAGAGGGCTTCTCCCTTGTCAACTGAAGAAATCACCGTCTATGTCACCTTAAGCGTTGCTGTCTTGTCTTCAGTACGATTATCCTGATATTTTTGACGGATCCATAACCTCTGAGCGTCCCATTTTATCGACATGCGGCAACCTTATCCAAGACTCAGTGCTCAGTTTTATTCTATAGACCGCTTTATATAATAGGACTTCACCTTTGAGCATTCCTCGTATTAGGTTGATCGAAAAGTCTTGCAACTCCTTACGCTACTGCAGGTTAAATTTGTTAAAGCTCTTACAGAATTTATCTTGTGAAGTGATGTACAGTACCCAGTACATTCTAGAAGCTTCCTCAAGCGTACTATATAAGGCCTCGTCGAGTACGAACACAGCAACAACGTCAACGATAGGCAGCAGCATCCTACGACCTGAAGTTTACTGCGAATTTTTGCAAGGACATTCCGCAAGGACTGCAGCTTCCAACATCTGCGCTGCATTCAAGGAGGAAGTCCTTCACTATTCCACAGTGGCCCGTTGGTATCAGCGCTTCAAGGCTGGAGATACCCCACTCGAAGATTGACCTCGTTCCGGACGCTCCTCTGTTGTGGAGGAGTACAGCTGCGCGAACCCTTCTTAAATAAAGGATAAAGGACGGCGTTACTCAATCCCTTCTGGGATGCGCCAGCGCATTCTACTTCTACGGGATGTCGTGGAGGCGACATGAATGCGTATTTGGCCATACAATGTCTTGCAGTGGCCAGCCGATGAACAAGTCAGCGCTTTATCCTTCCCAGACAAGTCTGGTACCAATTCACCGACCCCGGAGGGATGGAAGGCTTGGTTGGCCTGGGCGGGAAATCCGAACCAGGAACCTGGTATCGGGTGCACGCGGCAGTCGCGCCTCCTCCGACTGCGCTACACGCGCCAAAAAGGTGAAGCCAACTTCAACCACTCGCGAATTGGCGGCGACACTTGGATGAACGCAAAGCACCGTCGTGAGGCAGCTGGAGATCCTTGGGTACCTAAAGTTTTGTCGTCTTCGGTACGATGAGCTGCTGGACTTGGATCCGACAAGGCATCCCGAATCAGTATTGCTGAGTCGCTGCTTCTTCGCCTACACAGAAAGGACTTTATGGAGGACACTGTTACTGGTGGTGAAAGCTGGGTTCTTTATGTTAACCACACCCGCAAGAGGCAATGGCTCCCACGCGGAGAACCGGCTCCAAAACAACCGAAACGCGGGCACCTCGAAAAGAAGGTTCTTCTGTGTTGCTGGTGGGGACTCAGAAGGCATGCTCTACTGGGAGTTGCTGAATAGTGAGACCACAGTCACAGCATCTGTCTACGCTACCCAACTCCAGAGCTTGACCGACGCCATGCGCCAAAAACGTCAAGAATGGGAAAAGGTCTACCTGCTGCACGACAACGCGCGTCCTCATGTCGCAGAAGTGAGTCGCGAGAAAATCCAGGAGTTAGGCTGGGACGTTCTGCCCCATCCACCGTACTCTCCAGACCTCTCTCCTTCTGACTACCACCTGCTCAGAACTCTGAAGCAGCATCTTCGTGGTAGAGAGTTCGATGATCGACGTCAACTGGAAACGGAGGTTTCTGAACTCTTTTCCTCACAGCCCTTGGGATTCTGGCGAAAAGGAATTGAAAGGCTGCCCCTGAAAGATGGGAGAGGATCTTAGACTTGGATGGGAATCTATCGTGGACTGGGTTTTCGTTTTAGCAAATAGGGACAAATTTGAATATTGTTGTGCTAGTATTACAAGACTAGACTTTTCAATCAACCTAATATTTATTTATTGTATGTGAATCTCCATGCTATCTTCAATCAACTTTTCAAACAAAAGGTCTACACCACGAGAAGAACAAAACCATATATATGCGTGATAGAAGAATACAAACAACATCACCCGTATGAATCATTCTTGGAGGTGTCTATCGATGAGCTTTTTGAGGTCTGAGACGTAGTATAGTGAAGCATATTTCTTGGAAATTTTCGACAAGTCCAGACAAGCTCTTTGAGGAAAAGGGAAGTCCTTAGTCGGGACCTTGCCTTAGGAAAACGAATTTTTGCCCTGCAGCCACGCGCGTTCAAAGAGGAAGTGGTGCAGAATTGCAGAATTAATGAGGCGTACTTTCTCAGTGATCATTCACGAATCCAACGGATAAAGACCTCAAAGACTGAATTGGACCTTCTTGTGAGTCTTTGCTACGCGGAGCGCCGGCTGTCGAGCGCATCCAATTCCAGGTTCTTGGTTCGGGCCCTGGTCAGCCATTCCTTCCACCCAGTGTCGTTGAATTTCGTTATACTCAAGATCTTTCTCAATCATAATCAACTCCGTAGGGGGCACGAGGAAGGTTCATTCTCAGCTCAACCACAGTTTCAAACGTTGCTAAGAACAAGAAGCTCCCATTAAATACTGTCTGTGGAGATACCGTAATGCAGGACTCATCAATGAACCACCATTATTCACAAAGCGCCTCGCAACAAGGCGACAAGCGAGCGGCCGATGCAAATGGTCTCCGGGAATTGCCAAAAAGTCGACTAATCGCCGTTCGGGAAATATTTCACGTTGATCGCGACAAAAAGCCGTGCAAGTTCCCAGAGCTCCATCTATTATGCCGACAAGGGTTCAGCGAGACCGCACACGACAAGGGGACCGTTACTAGGACGGGTTGCCCGACATGTGCTACTCCCAGAAGAGTTCCATTGCAATGGTAGCCTAAGCCGAGCACATCTCCTTTCTCGGTAGAACAGCAGAGCTATCGATTGAGGCGGCGGGGATGCGCCGTGAATTTGGTTTTCACTGCATTGCGTACGTGTGCAGCAGCTCCACATCATGCGCTCAGTGCAGTAGAACGGAAGCACTACGAAGACGTTGCTTCTCTGAGCCATAGATCGCTTTAAAAATTTGGTTCAAAAAATTACTCAGAAATGGCAAACTGGGGAACGGACATTTCATGCGATCATCTGGATAGTCGTCAAGCTATTACCAGCTTCAATACATTTTCTACAGCTTGAATTACTCCTTGCGCCATCGCTCACGAATGATAACCACGCCTCTTTCACCATAGCCACGCCCACTGAGTGAAGCCAATAGTCGGGAGTCTCAGCTGCCGCATAGACTACCATCTGAAGTCGATAATAACAGTTTAATGCTGCTGACTTGCTGTAAGTGTTGTCCATCGGCTGATGCGCACTCGTCAATTTTGGACAAAAATCGATATTGCGGATCGATATTGTTTTCCGACTCAATTGGTTTAGTTGTTGCGGGCCAATTTGATAATAATCGAAAGTCCTTTAAGCGGTAAATACTGACTAAAGCTCGTTCTCATTTAAGCAACCTTATACGTTGTGAAAACAGTGAGCGGCCATTAATTTTGCTCGTACGCACGCGAGGACAGACAGATTAACTCCATGTTACAGTTGGTTTGGATATTTTATTGGATATTTGGGTAATATTTACATCTGCCCATTTATATTCCTTTAGTCAAAAACTCTACAAACCTAGCTCCTCATGAAGATCGATACTAGACGGATGGGGCCAATAAACTAAGGGCAAAAATCGATATTGCTGATTGATATTGATTATAAGACTCAAGCTGTGCTTGTTTTGGACAAAATTTATCCAGAGATGTAAGTTTCTCAAAGTAAAGGCTGATCAAAAGTCTCTCTCATGCAAGCCACCCGATGTGCTATGAAATCATTAAGCGGCCATTAATTTCGCGCGTACGCACGCAAAGACACACAGATTAACTCATTTTTTACAGTAGGATTAGATATCTTATTGTCGATCGGGGTAATATCTACATCTCCCCGTTTGTATTTCTCAAACGAAAACTCTACAAGTAGAACTCCTTATGCAGAGCAAGATGTATTAGATGGGGGGGGGGGTAAATCGATTAATATAGATTGTTCAACTGAAGTTAGCTAATCCGTGCTCAGTTTCTGGTCGCACAACTCGAGCAGAATGTTTCTGACGAGGCGCCCAGCGCAGCCCTGCGGTACACAAATGGACTGGACAGTCCATTTGTCAGTGCGTCTCTCCACGCAAAATTAATGGCCGTCCTCGTAGGGCTTCGAACCGTTTTTTACATAAACAGACTCGATATTCTCGATTTTTCGTCAAAGGCGGCGGCTTAACTGCAAAGCAACATCAATCGCCCAATCAATATTTTCGCCCAGAAGAGCACTGCAACAGCTAAACAGTATTAATCGTCCAATCAATATCGATCAATGCTATCGATTTTTGATCAGACTTCGTCATTTTATGTAGGAATCACGAAATATTATGGCTGACTTTATCGATCTTTCATCCAATATTAATCGATTTTATTAACTCTGTGCGCATTTCTCTATTTTGCATCGGAATTGCGCAAGAAGTATGGCCAGCCTTTCACTGTCAATGACTGACTAATCGATATCGATTGATTTCTGATATTCTCCAGCGAGCAGTTGCTGCGTCAATGCAGGAGGTCGGCGGTTTCCGCTCAGGAACAAGTAGTCGAGAGTTATACTTCACACTTTTTTTCCGACTGCTCATCGATACTATTGATTTTTGAGCAGACTTCGCCATTCTACGCATGAGCCACGAAAACATTATGGCTACCTGACTGTTATGGCTGACTTTATCGATCTTTCATCGGATATCAATCGATTTTATTGATTTTGCGCTCATTTCCTTGTTCTGTGTGGGAATCGCGCAAATATTATGGTCAGTCTTTCACCGCCAATGACGAATAATCGATATCGATTGATTCCTGACAGTCTCCAGCGAGTCGTTGCTGGTTCGAGTGCGCGCTGGCTTCAGTGCTGGAGGTCGGAGGTTTCCTCTCAGGAACAAGTAATCGACACTTTACATCCGACCGCTGCTCGGTGTGTCTGTGTGTCTTTAAACTGGCTCGCGTGCTACATCTCATTTCGTGCACTTTTGCAACAACTGTGTGCTTTCGCATGTCAACATATCAATCGTTCGAGCCGGGGGTTTTCCAGATCTTCGCGTTTTTGCGCCTGCAACCGCGCGCCTCTGCGCTCACTGCCGACCAGCCAGCGAATATTTGTTCTTTTTCATCGCATTCCACTCGGCTTCGGTAGCTCAGCGCGGCGTTGATTCAAAGCCTGGTGGGAGCAAGGGCCAAGCTGGATGGCTGCACTAGATCCCTAGGGCCGCCCGTTCCTTGTTTTGGACAGGTAGAGAGGTGTTCAGAGATTCGGAACCTCTTCGGCTGTCGTGAAGAACTTAATGAGAGGTGCTTTCAGTTCTACCACCTCCCGTTCCAAAGCTCGTCGACGGCTATGCCTCCCGACGGCCTGCCCAACTGCCCGGGCCTGAGTCGACCGGACCGAAAGAGGAACGAAGTCACTTCGTATGTTTGACAGCTTTGAGAAGATGTTTTAGAGGCACTAAGACCACAGTCACATGTCGCGAAGGTACACCGCAGAAGGTGCGGGAACACGCCGTTCCTCCTACCGTAATCGCAGCAGCCAATCATGTGCCCTGCCACTGCGGCTGAGCCGCTGCCTGATTGGCTGCTTCGGTTACGATAGAAGCAATGGCGCGTTCCCGCGAAGCTCAGTTCATCTCCTTTCGGAAAGGGGCGTGGCCACTTATACGCAAGATGCAATTTCCACTCCTTCAGATGAGCAAGCTACGGTAGATTCCAGGTTTCTCGGCTCGACGCGTCGCGGCGCGCTGTTCTGCCGGTCCGGCAATTGGCTGGAGATCATCGACGAGCGAACCAGCCAATTAGAGGCGCGACGAGGCGGGATCGGCGATCAAGTTCGAGGGACTCGACGAGAAGGCAGCCGATTTAGTGAGTCTTCAGAAGCGATTTTTAATAATCCTCTCAGTCAGCAGCGTCGCTTCTTTCAGGTGTACTCGAATTTCTTTCTGTTGCTATTGGTTTAGTGAGTATACGAGGAGAAGTTTCACAGAGGTATTTATGTATGGATAGGGATGGAAAGCTTTACGCTGCGGTAGGTCTTGTGCTCAACTACGTTTTCCTTTGCTTTAAAAATGAATCAAAGTTGATAAAATTTTTAATAAAATTTCCCTTATCAGCAAAAATACCTAAATTTTGTCTGGACTATTCTTTGTATTTATATTATATTTCAGTCCCGAATTACCACACATCTGCAGTAATAACTATAATGCATCAATAATCGAAAAGCTAGAGTTGCCTTGCTTATTCATTTTTTAAATTTTAATTTTGTTATTCCAATTACAATTGTAATTATTTATTTTATTAATTAGTTAATTTATTTATGAAACATATTTGTGCGTTGTACAAAATAGCAACGTAATGTTTGAAGAACGTTACATTTAACGGGATCCAGTATTCCTCTATTTGATCTTTTCCTCTGATGCGAAATTTATATTTATATGTTATATAATTTTTATAATTTATATATTTCTTACCTTCGCTTTCTTAACTTCAAGGTAAAAGAGATATTAGACACGCATGTGTGCCATAATACCTAAGAATAATGGATGAAATTGGGAGTAGGTGAATTGATTGGGAATGCGCCATGCACTACACTTCTAAAGGACACCGTTGAGGCCACATGAGTGCGCATTTGGCTCATACAATGACCTGCGATGGTCACCCGATATACAACTAAAGGGGTCTCATTCTTTGCAGCCAGATCTGGTACACATTCGCCACTCCTAAGGGGTTGGAAGGAGCAGTTCTCCTGGGCAGGATCCGAACCAAGAAGCAAGAATCGGAGTGCACGCCAGCAGAGACACAGCACGATCTCCTGACTCGTTTCATGGCGTCTTTTCGCCTATTGCTAACTTCCCTCGTATTCACCTTTAACTGCGTGCAAGTAGCGCAGTCAGATGAGGCGCGTGCATCCGAGTCAGCGCCCGAGTTTCAAAACCTGCCTGAGCCAACCAAGCCGACTCTCCTTCCCGGTCAGTTTATTCAAAATGCTTCCGCAATATTCCGAAGAAACAGAATGAATGACGCATCCAAAGAAAAACTGGTTGACGCCGTCCTTTATCCCCTTTATTCCTTGACTTTAAACGAGGTCACGACCATTTCAAAATGGAAGTCGAAAGTGACGGTAGCTTTCGATCCGACCTTATGTATTCGCCTATTTTATCTTCCTTTTGATTTTTGTATGCATTTATTTGCTTCGTATTCGTTCCGTTTTTTATCTTCCCTTTTCATCTGTGTTATCGTGGCATCCATCCGTTTCGGGATAGGAAGCACACCAGTACTCCTTAATTTGCTCCAATAGATTAGGTTGTCCACTAAGTCCCCGCCGTTTTTTTTCAACGATTCATTGCGGATTTCGCCGGCGATCTTCTGCATAGTGCTATACAGCTTTCGAAAGAGAATAATTTGCACTATCACAACATATAGTTGGGCGCGTGTAGCGCAGTCGGAGGAGGCGCGACTGTCGCGTGCACCCGATACCAGGTTCCTGGTTCGGATTTCCCGCCCAGGCCAACCAAGCCTTTCATCCCTCCGGGGTCGGTGAATTGGTACCAGACGTGTCTGGGAAGGATAGAGCGCTGACTTGTTCATCGGCTGGCCACCGCAAGTCATTGTATGGCCAAATACGCATTCATGTCGCCTCCACGACATCCCGTAGAAGTGGAATGCGCTGGCGCATCCCAAAAGGGATTGAGTAACGCCGTCCTTTATCCTTTATCCTTTATCACAACATGTATTGAACTTCTTTTTTTCATCATGAATTTTGTAAATTTTTAGGTCGTTAAAGTGAAAAGTGAATGAGGCCATCTGTGCAGTCGCTTCTCTCCGCTTAGTTTTGGAATTTTTGCGCAGTTTTTCATAGCATTTGGAAGACAATGCTCTGTTCTACAAGAATATGTGTTGGTCCTATTTTCTCACTTGCCCTTTATTGATTTTTAGGTCATCAAATTGGGACGTCCGAAGGAGGATGGTTATTTTTGCCGACAGCTCCTGCTCTGTGGTTGGACTTTTTGGGTTGGTGTTATATGTCGTTCGGAATAGGATATCCTGCTCTATAAGAACATGTGTTGCGTTCATTGGCTCGTGATGATGTCTGTCGACTATCAGTAACTGAAGAAGGAGAAGGAGTTGTTGGTGAAGACGATATTTCTCATTTGGCATTTTGTTGATATTCAATAGAAATCAATAAACGCGACACATATTCTTATAGAGCAAGGCATTCTCTTCCGAACGACATATAACACCAAGCTAAAAAGTTCTACCACAGAGAAGGAGCTGTCGGTAAAAATGAATCTTCTCTTTCGGCCGTACCACTTTGATGATCTAAAAATCAATAAAGGACAAATGAGCAAATAGCACTAACACTTATTCTTGTAGTACAGAACATTGTATTCTAAATGCTATAAAAAACTGCGCGAAAATTCCAAACCTAAGCGGAGAGAAGCGACTGCGCAGATGGCCACTTTTTCACTTTTCACTTTGAGAACCTAAAAATTGGTAAATTCAGGATGAAAAAAGAAATGCAATGCACGCTCTGATATAACAAATCATTCTCTTTCGAAAGCTATGCAGCGCTATGCAAGAGACCGCCGGCGAAATCTGCAGTGAATCGTTGAAAAAAAAACGGCGGAAGACTTGTGGGACAACCTATTATTATCCTTTCCATAATTTTCACTCCTTTCTCATTTCATTCTATCTGTTTTTAAGCGGGTCCATTTGTTTATTTTCATTGCTCCTTTTTTTTGGTCCATTTTTTTAAACCCTGCATTATTTAACGTACAGTACAATTACAAGACCATGTGTTTACTAATTAGATAAACCTATCCTGGTTTCCTTAGAAGGACAACTGTTCAAACTGATTGATTATAAATTTCGGTTTTATTTCTAAATTTGAGAAAAACACATCTCATGTTTACAACCACATTACATATTATGACAGAATAATAGCTTTCTTCGCAATCTTTAGCTTAGTTATTGACTTGGTTATTTTTCGTTATATTTATAGAAGATGCATTTAACATTGGTGTCAAACTAGGTTGTATATGATGCTCCACAGTAGCTTTTTGTAAAAAAATATGTGTTGTTAAAACATTTGCGGATGAATGACAACAAAACGAATTGGCGTGAAAAATAGGAATTTCACACTTTGCCATGTTTTTATTTCATTTTTTATTGTGAATAATCATTTTTATGTTCGATACAAATACCGCACAAATTTCGAATTTTGAATTTCTAAACGTACTTCCATAAATTTTGTCTTAAATTAGAGAACACCTACTGCTGGAATTTTATATAATTTTTTTAAATTTCAACTTACATTATTTTTTATTTAATTTTAACCTTTTGACTTAACCTTTTTTCAAAGAACTGCTTTCATTTTTCATAGCTCTAATTCGTAAGGTACATTAATACTATTTTTCAAACAAAACAAAGTAAAAATTCGAAAGTCATAATTTTCCATTTCTTTCTTTTTAAGATAATTTTGCATTTCTCGTTTGCAATTTTGCATTTCAATGTTATGTTCACGTCAATGTACGGTACATGGTGTACTTACCTTATACTTACCTTACTTACCTTATAATACCTTCTCTGTGTTCTTATTTTTTATAACAATTCGTTTTTTTATCCATCCGCAAATGTTTTAATAATACATGTTTTTCTGCAAAACTGAACTATTTCATATTTTGTTTTTATTATGTTTTGTAACATGAATAATAATTGTTATGTTCGGCAAAAATATCCCACACATTTTGACATCAGATTTTTATTTCCAAAGTTTTTGCTTCCGTAAAAATTGGCCCCAAATTGGTCCTAGAAAACAATACATGAAATTTCAAATGAAATTACTTTTTGTTTAGTTTTAGCCTTCTGATTTAACCTTTTGAAAAGAAAAAACCTCAGACAAAACTGCGTTTATTTTGTCATAGCTCTACATCAATCCTATTTTTTGCACAAAGCAAAGTAATAATTTTGAAGCTAAAAATTTTTTTTTTACTTTCAAGATCATTTTGAATTTTTCATTAATATTCAATGTGACGCCCACGTGAATGTACGGTGCACAGCTTTTCTGAGTTCGTATTTTTCATACCAATTCGTTTCGTTTTTTTTACTTATCAGCAAATGTTTTATTAGTGCATGTCGTTCTACAAATCTGAATTATTTCACACTTTGCCATGCTTCTGTTTTATTTTGAGGCATGAATAATAATTTTTATGTTCAATACAAATACCTGACAAATTTTTAATTTCTAAAATTCATGCTTCCATAAAAATTTGCGCTAAATCAGAACGTGATTATTGCTTAAATTTTAATTAATTATTCATTTTTTGCTAATTATTTTTCTTTTAATTTTGATTCTTTGATTTGACTTGAAAAATTAACTGTGGGGTGGAGCTGCCTTTTTATGTGATGCAATCACCTAAGAAGCCCTTTTTCACGTTAGTGTCAAACTAGGTCTTAAAATGCTACCGTATGCAATCGCATAACGTTCTTATGCTCTGACTATGTGCTCTGGGAGCCTGATGATCCGTGTAGAGGCGATAAATCTTCGCCGATCTTTCGGGTTTCCCGTAGATCGCGTTGATCTGGCGGAGCAGCTGTCGCACTGGGTGGTCTGGCGGGTTACACCCGCTCCGTCATCGAACATCCACTTTATCGCCCATCAAAAATGCTCGAGTAATTAACGAGTCGGCGAATGATCTCTGGAATCGCCGCGCGCTCGACCATCTACGCTTTTCAACGGAAAATCGATACGATCGATCATATTCAGGCTCCGCAGAACTATACGTCAGAGTGTGTATTTCTCGAAGAAATGATGGAGAACTACTATAACCTGTACTCGTCCTGTGCACACGGCACACGAAAGCGGCCGTGGTATGTCGCGTTGGTGAGTCGACGGCCTTCGTACTTCTTCAGAAGCGTCTTGATCTGCGCCAACTTCTTGTGATTGAAGCGTCGAACGGGACGGAGTCGACGCGGCAAGAACGCACGACGACGGAGGAAAGCGAGTCATTTTCTGGTCGTGCACTACGACACCCCACCGCCGAGGAGCTCCGGACAGTACGACCTAGGTGAGCTCGACTTGCCTCAGCCTCCAGTATGGTTCGTACACGATTTTCACGCCAATTTTGACATCTTCTGAACAAAATTGGACACTTTTCACGTCAAATTGGATATTCTTCTAAGCGGGCTTGACGCTTTTGAAATTAAACTTGACATCTTCCAATTCAAAACTATTTCTCTCCACCTTAAACTAGAGACTCTTCAAAAATCTCATGGTTAGAATAATTTCTTCCCAAGAAAAATTTGTAATAACTCTCTTTCAAATTTTGATTCACTCACCCAATAAGTGAACACATTGTTTGAAATTTTATAAAATGCCCTTTTTTGAAAAAATAATGGTTTGAAGCTTGCTGTAACGTGCCATTTTTACTGCCAAAATAAGAGACTAACAGGAGATTATTGAAAATTGAGTTTTTTGTCGTAGTGTTTTTTGCGTGGATTACCACTTATAATAAATAAATAGTAAATTACGCCATGTCTTCGTCCGAGACGTCGCAATTTTTATTCGATTGATAGCAAAACGTCTGCTTTCGTGGAGTTTCACACCTGCAAGCGATACAATAAAAACAGTTGTAAAAAAACACATATACCCCACTTTGATGCTTCATGTAAGCAGCACTTGTACTACCAACCAAGTAGAAACGCGACAAGCTTTTTCGAGCGCATGGCGCGATCCCATGTTTAGTGCTCTGAATGAATGCTTTCTTGGTACGCTTTAGAACAAATTTTAACTTACTATTTTTTCCTTAAATTTGAACTTTTAGAAAACTATTACACTCACGCGGGCATCAGATATTCGGTTTGATCGCAAAAGCGTTAAAACTGGCTTAGAACCGTAATCTGAGAAGTTATCAGTTTGGCGTGAATATGGTATAAAAATTAGGTTGGAAACTGAGTTCCCATCGTTTTTTTACATTTTATTCTAAATTTCGCTAAAAGTCGTTTGCGCAATCCAAAATCAAAACAAAGGGAATGACTTGGTCATGCTGATTTTCTCATTTTGAAATTTCTCATTTTTAGTTCAATAAATTGAAAAATTAGAAAGAGAAAAATGACCTTCGCAGACAGCTCCTACTCTCTGCTTATATTTGAGTTTTTCCACAAGGCTATATATTTCTCGAAAGAGGATAACTTGGTCTACAAGAATTTTTATAGAGGTTTTTCGCTCGTTTTGACCCTCCCTAATTCGGAGGGCATTATACTGTAGTGTCCAGAATACAAATAATTTTTGCCAATAGCTCCTACTTTTCCTCTATTTTTTTTTGGACGTCGTTGTATGTCGTTCGAAAGAGAGCATTTTGTTCTGTCAATGTTGATGTCGCTTTTATTTGTTCATGCTGATTTTTGTGAATTTGTAGTGGGTTGTTAGAAGAGGAGCTATTGGTAATGGTCATTTTTCCCTTTTTGCTCAAAATTCACAAAAATCAGCATGAACAAATAAACGCAACGCACGCTTTGATAGAGCGACACATTCCCTTTCAAACGTCATCAAAATGCTGTCAAAAAATAAGGAAAGGGTAGGAGCTGTTGATAAAAATAATTTGTCTTCTGGACGCTCCACTTCAATGTCTTGAAAAGTCACCAAAATCAGAATCAAAACAAAACTCCTTAGCACGGTCTTGTAGGGCAAAACATTATCTTTCGAACAATATATAACATTGAGAAGAAATCAAAAGTGACCAGAGAGATCTGTTCGTAAAGGTCATTTTTCTCTGTTTGATTTTCCAATTTAACGACCTAAAAAATCGAAATGGAAAAAGCGAAGCATCCATCCTTTTGAAGGAAATCATTCGCTTTCGAATTTCGAATGTTGTATAACGTTATGGAAAACTTTTAGCGAAATTCAGAATAAAATGTTTAAAACGGCGGCGACTTCGTTTCCAACCTAATAGTTGACGATGTCGCTGTCACCGAACTATAAACAGGAGTTCGGACCGAATTACACTACCTCTGCCACTCCAGGTCGACTGCTCGCTCCGTCGTTGAAACATCAGCCACCGAAGGATCAGTCGTTCGTGCGACGACAAGCGCTGGCGAAACAGATGCAGACGCGAATCGAGCGAATACAGGAGCGGGTGGCGGCGAGTCGTCGCCCGACGCCGACGACGCTTCGCAAGCTGCGCAAACGAAAACGACGACGACAACAGCGCTTGGAACGCGAGCAACGCCGACGACAACAACGGCAGCAGGAGCTGGAGCGACTTCGCGAAGAAGAGCTCAGCCGCAAGCGTCGGCCCAAGTGAGTGCTTTTCCTCGGTAACTGGTGGGTGCCAAACTATTCCATTCCAATTTCACTGTCGGCAGTATCCACGGGAAAGAAGCATTAGGACGGGTTAGCAAACGTCAAGAAGTGCAGGAAGGCGTAAGCGGGCTGCACGGTCATTGTCAGGCGTGATAGATGAAGTTATAAACGGCTTGCCTACTTCACGCCAGCGGTGGGCGTTAAATTTTAGTCGGTAAATATTTGCAAGTATTTATAACGCAGCATTTTTGCGGTAACTGTTACCTTAATTGCTTAATTAATTAACTAATTGACCGTTAACTTAAAAAGAAAGCCATTTTCTAAATTAAGTTACTTACGTGGGCGCGTGGAGCGCAGTTGGAGGAGGCCCCGGCTGCCGCCTGCACCCGGTACCAGGTTCCTGGTTCGGATTTCCCGCCCAGGCCAACCAAGCCTTCCATCCCTCCGGGGTCGGTGAATTGGTACCAGACTTGTCTGGGAAGGATAAAGCGCTGACTTGTTCATCGGCTGGCCACCGCAAGTCATTGTGTGGCCAAATACGCATTCAAGTCGCTTCCACGACATCCCGTAGAAGTAGAGTGCGTAGCGCGTCCCAAAGGGGATTGAATAACGCCGTCCTTTATCCTTATCCTTATGTTACTTACGTCCGTCGTCTAATAAGTACCGCGTCAAAACGTATTCGAATTGCCTCCACGACATACCGTAGAATGCGAAATTCGTGGCGCATCCCAAAAGGGATTAATCAACACTGCCTTTTGTGATTTTGTCCTTCATTTAAAAAGGAAGGACAAAGCCTTGGTTCGCCACTGCTCATTCGGTAGAATCTTTACGCATTTGAAAGTCCCTCGCTATGTCTAGCGAAAGTAGAATGCATGGCGCACTCTCAACAATTGAATACTGATAGCGTTTGACAGGCACTGTACGTTAGAATAGCAAAATCCGGCCACCATTTTCAAGCCTTCACAGGGTCGAAAAAATTTCGCCCAACCTTTGATCAACGGAATTATTTATTGTGCTGCTCACGAATCTGACATCTGTTTTAGAACGTTCGACCGATTACGGTAGGTTCTAGTGGGTGTGAATGAACGAGGCGGTCGAGATCGTGACACCATTTTTGCCCAAATTTTGCCCAGTGAGATCATTTGAGGTGCTGAACACGAATCTGGCGCACATTTTTAGTTCCACGGTCGAGTACGGTGGGTTACGGTAGGTACGGGTGAGTAAAGCTGTCGGTGTCCAAGAGACTAGGCGAAACTACAGCATTCCTTTCAAATTTTTTTTTGTAAAAGCTGACTAAAGCCACAACTACTATGTAAAGATAAGCATCTGGAGTGCTCTTGCTCGTACCTACCGTTAGCGACCGTAATCAGCTGAAATTTCAAAAAGCCCGTCAGAGTCGTGCTCAGCGCCCCCAACAATCCCATTGGACGAAGTTCCAGCGAAATTTTTTTCGACTTCTCGACCTTTGGAGTCGTAAAAGTAAATACAACGGTTCCAGAAATCCTGTTGAAATTTAACAAGTTATACTTATGGCGTACGGTATACGAGAACTTGAAAGGACAACAGACAGACTATACTGACAGTATACGGTATCCTTTTGTAGGTCTTTACGTCATACCGTATACAATAAGTATAGGATACTGTATACCATAAGTATAATCTGTCCGTCAAGCTTTCAAGTTTTCGTGCCGTTCGTACCGTACACCATAAGTATAATTTGTCCATTTTTTAGCATTTTTGTCACCTTCACGCCTCAGTGATAGAGAAGTCGTAAAAAAATTCGCCGGAATTTCGTCCAATAGGGTTGTTTGAGGCGCTGAGTACGACACTGATGCCCATTTTGAAATTTCGGCCGATCGGCTACGGTAGCTAAGAGTACAAGCGCTCCATGTATAGCTTCCAGACGTAGTTTGAATATTCGAAGAAGATTTTTGGCGCCTTTGTGTCTTTACACAGTAGTTGTGGTATGCGAGAACTTGATAGGACAACCGATATAGCTTATACACCTATATGATAAGCGTGAAAAAGTTAAACCTGAGCCTTCTGAAGCTGAATTTTTAAAAGTTATGAAAAAGCTTGAGCGCGTGTAGCGCAGTCGGAGGAGGCGCCACTGTCGCCTTCGCCCGATACCAGGTTCCTGGTTCGGATTTCCCGCCCAGGCCAACCAAGCCTTCCATCCCTCCGAGGTCGGTGAATTGGTACCAGACGTGTCTGGGAAGGATAAAGCGCTGACTTGTTTATCGGCTGGCCACCGCAATTCATTGTATGGCCAAATACGCATTCATGTCGCCTCCGCGACATCCCGTAGAAGTAGAATGCGCTGGCACATCCCAGAAGGGATTGAGTAACGCCGTCCTTTATCCTTATCCTTATGAAAAAGCTGGATCAATTTGGAGCCTGTTTCAGTAATTTTTAAGAAGATAAAACCAGCATCACCGTACACCCAAAATCTATTGACAACGAATCGTTTCTCAGTTTGATGTAGGGAATTCGTTGAAGTGACCGAAGATCTGCGTTCCTTTTCAGCCCACAAGTTCCTTTTAGTTTTATCAGGTTCTTTTTTCAACAGAGCTGACTCTTTCGGGGTAACTAATGTTAGACATGTTTTTCATGAGGATAAAGGATAAAGGATGCGTTGGCCAGCCGATGAACAAGTCAGCGCTTTGTACCTTCCAAACACGTCTGGTACCAATTTAACGACCCCGGAGGGATGGAAAACATGGTCGGCTTGGGCGGGAAATCCGAACCAGGAACCTGGTATCGGGTGCACGCGCCCTTTGTATGAAGATAGATGCGAAAAAACACATGTTTAATGTTGTTGTTAGTTGTCACTGTTTTGGTTGTTATTGCCTTTCAGTTACGATTGTTGTGGCGTTATGTTCTACGCTGTTGAAGAACTATGAGATTTTGAATATTTTTTACGTATCGACTTCCACCTGATTCTATTTCAACGAATCTCGTCCATTTTCAGGCTGTCCGGTGCTGGTCTTCTCTGGTCTCGACCGTAATGATCGTTCGTCACACATCTTTCATCTGCTCTACACACACCACATTGCCATTCGCCGCGATTTGCGCGTTTATTGTTGTTGCACTTGATGACAGGTTCACCGCACCCCCCCCCCTCCTGCCCTATTGTATTTCGTTCGTAAACCTCTCTCATCCCATCTACGCCCAACTGAAATGATCTCTGCGCGCTGGTCGTTCGCTCTCTGTCTCGTCGTATCTCTACTTGTGTGCGTGTGAGTATGCGTGTGTGTTTGTGCGTTCCACAAGCGGCTTTCGTGAGTTGTTCTACTAGTTCTCTAGCGTACGATGCTGTATTTACAGTCATTAGTCTTTACTGCAGAATTTCAGCGCCCGTCGGAGTAGAGGTCAAGAATGCGGAGGTGCTTCAGGAGCTTTAGCATGAAGTAACGCTGGACGCATGTACTAGGTTCACATTTCTAGCTGATTTTGAGTTTTAGCGTCGTTATAGGCTCAGGAAACGTCGACCCTCCCTGGGAAACCCCAAGTATGAAGCAGCTGCGTCGCGCCGCATCTGTAGAAAACAACTTATCCCAGGTTTAGACTTCTACCGCAGAAGACGACGCAGTAGTCGTTCAGAAAGATCGTCGGCACTCGTCGCCAGTATGACCGAGATGGGAAGACGGGAGCGCGTCAGCCAATCACAGCCAATTAAAGCACCGACCGAAAATGCGCCAGCCAATCAAGGCACCCCTCTGCGTGACACGCCCACTCGCTGGCCTGATTGATCTGGTGCTGGATTCATCAGCAATTAAACCCGTGGGTATGCGGAGTATATATGAACACCCTATTGTGGATACCTCTACCCCGCATAGCGGAGTTTGAGATTGTCGATCATTGATGCTGGCGTGCCCACACTGCACATGTAGACCAAATTACCGACAAGTAGCCAAAATCCCTGAAGTGTCCCTGTTGGTCGTGCCGTACTGCAGCCGAAAAGAAGACAGCCAGCCGGGCTCTAGACCTTCCGTTCGACCGCGTGGCAGTGATGGATAGGACTGGTGGGCACGGCTGAGCGGAGCGGAGTTGGGCGGAGCGTGCCAGTACGCGGGCCAAAGTAACAACTTCTCCGCCCAAAATCAAATCCACTGGCGAAGATGCTGAGTAGGGCGGATTTTTGTCCGGATAAGCGACGTCATGAAAGCTACAAATATCGATTGGACAGTGTGAACGATCAATACTGGTAGCTTTCAAAACGCCGCTCGCCCGTCGAATGAGATACAAATCCTACAATACCGGCGGCATCTGTTGATCTTTGTGCGGAAAAGCGCAAAAACGTATTTTCTGCCGCTTTTTGATAGTGCTCTTCAATTTGCATGCTCTGAGAAATAAATCCGAATATTTAGGATCGGCATCGAGTGAGTGTATCTCGAGAAGTGAAAAACACCCAGTAAATGTTTAAAATGTTAATTCTGTGAGCTATATTCTGGTCGGCGCAGCGGCTGGGAGATAATTACACCCAAAGGTTACAGCCTAAATATAGCTCATCGAATAGACATTTCTAACATTTAGTGGACGTTTTTCACTTCATCGGATAGATCATTCGATGCTGATCCCAAATATTGGATCTGTTTTTATAGCATGCAGTTTGGAGAACGCTACGACAAAGCGGCAGAAAAGGTGTGTTTTGCGCTTTTTCCGCACAAGGACCAGAAGATACGGCAGGTATTGTACCTAAGATGTTTGCACGGTACACACCACACCTGGCGACATGCACTGCTACATTGGGCATGTTGAGTGCCCACAAAGGAAGCGACGGAAGCGACTGGTTGGTTAGGCCAAGAATACGTATGGCGAACGCTAGGCACTAGTCGATTCGTATGCTATCCATGGACGACTCAGTCATTCCCGTCGGCAAGTCCGGTGCCAGCGCACACTAGGTTACGTCCAGCTTCAACTGTGTTGACCTGTACTACTATAGTAGTCTATGGGGGCTGTAGCGCCGCTTAACTTCTAGAACCAAATCCTATTCCAGTACATGACTGATAAAAGGTGTGGGAGTATGGTCCACTGGAATACTCCGGATGAGAGTCCAGCTACTGAACAATTGGTTCTCGAGGAGCAGGTCTAGCCGCAGTGCATCGGATGCGGCCGGTATTGTAGGGCCTTCCGGATTCCGTTCTGTATCGTACTCCTGGACATGCTCAGCAAGGCCTGTCAGCACCCTGGGGTGAAATCAGGGGCCGGATTCATCAAAGTTACTGCAGTAACCTTAACGGAGAATTGTAAGCGAAAACTCAGATAACGCGGCCTATCAAGCGATATGGTGAGCGATAAGCCGCGTTATCTTAGCTTTCGCTTACAATTCTCCGTTAAAGTTACTGCAGTAACTTTGATGAATCCGGCCCCAGGACGAACAGGTCACCGGCAACCCAGCAACAAATTAGTTAGGCCAGAACCTGCAGTACATGACGCTAAAAATTCTGGCCTAACCAGTCTTCTGCTAGTTTGGCGCTGACCTATTCGTACTGATACCATCTATGGACGCCGTCGAACATTGGTGAACCGGGAAGAGAAGACAGTCAGTAACGGTCTTAATGTACTGCGTATAGGCACCTTCTCCAGAAGCAATGACGCCTGGCCGGTGTGAAGCTCCCACCTTTTCGTTATCAAGGTATGAACGAGATCTAAGGTTTCCAGTAGAGATCCGGTGAACAAAGCTATCCGTCAGTTCCGGTCTGTTCATACTCGATCGCATTCCGCCGCGCCTGGACACCATCACCATGGAGCGTCTGGTGCTCCGACGGGCGCGTCACGTAGTCGAACCAGCGCGTTGCCTTCTCGCGACCAAGTCCTCCTTACTCTTCCGGAATCGTCATCGCCATTATCATCTTGATCATTATCACTGTCGTTGTTATCATAGCCCCGATTCAAGGCCAAAGCACATTCAGTTGTTCGTCACATTCAGTTGCGCGCCCTGCGGGCGTCGCGCAGTCCGCTACGTGTTCTCCTTCAGCTGTTCGTTCAGTTCAAACGCCTTTCTGGTATCTCCGTACCGTCTTCCGTTGTCTCCGTCGCATAGTTTTAATTTGTTGTGTCTCTTTGTGTGTGCATTACTGTTTACTCTAAGGACTTTAATAATCGCAGTAGCTGTTAACACAGTACTACTGTCGAAGAGAAACGGATCATTACGAGTACTATAAAGTAGGTGAATATGATGCTAATCATGTATTAGGGAGTCGCAACGCGACGCATCACACACACACCCTTCGTCCGCTCGCTTGTTCTCTGTTCAAACTTTGTATATAAGTACAGCCAAGTCGTGGATTGTGATGCTCGTTATTAGACGCCAAATGTATTGTATATGTATTGATTTTCTCGTCGTTCGTCCTTCACACCCCCCCCCCCCTCAAATCGCCCGGTGTACGCCCCTGCCCTTCGTGAACGATTCTTGTACATTCATTTATGGACACGCAAACACACGCCGCACACATTCACCCTGCTCCTTTCCGTATTCCGCATAATTCATGTCACCGATTCGAAATATATGTGTTTCGACAACAACAACAAATAAAACTTTAATGAAACACAACTGTTCTGTACTTCACCTCCCGCCTGAAAGAAGCATCGAAAACTCAAACAACAGCAATAACAACAAGTGTGGGTCCTCAGTGGAAGAAGATAACAATCTAACAACAAGAATCAGAACTCTACGAAATTGGGAAAGGAAGAACTTCTAGAGGGAGCCGACATATACGGCCACACAGCGCTTCTAAGGTTCGTTTATATTTCCATCACGCGCTACCCGACGCCATGTATAGGGGACAAATTGATTGATCTCGTCGCTCAACCTCGACGCCACCTGGCCAGAGTGAATCACTTGATCCCACGACCAATCAGCGTCAGGCGCCTTTTATACTTGCGCCGCCCGCGGCGCGGCGTGATGGTCGGCATGGCTATCGATTTTTCGCGCCGCGGGGCGGCTCCGCATCGCTACTCCGCCGCCGCAAAACACCACACTTGACGGAATTTTGGGTTAGGTATTCGGCGAATCGCGCCGCTGAGGGAAGGGCGCGGCGCGGCGCGATCAGCCGCGGCAGACTCGGTGTAGGGTGGGCAATTTCACCGTTTCGACCAAACTTCTCCTATTTGGAAGGAGGAGGGGGTATTTAGGGGTGCTGATCACGAATCTGACATACTTTTTTGAAATTACAGACGATTACTAGGTTTGCATGATTAGGAATTGGGCGAAATCGGTGACCATAACCTTAACCCGTACTTTCTGTAACCAAGGAAGAGAATGGAGATCTGTAGACATTCACGAAGCTTCATATACCACGCCAAAGATAGGCTTAGTGCACAGTGACCCCAGAATGGCCATATGAGAAAGAATTTTGAGTGATTCTCGACGATGAGTAGCTTCAGGCAGTTTTACTTTTGGACCCGCACATATCGCAAAATAAAGAGTGGTTTAAAGCCGTTTGCATTGCAGGGAATTCTACTCAATACCAAACTCACCAGTTTCAACCGTAGGTTGAGCGAACGACTTCGACTCCAGGCTTAAGAGAGGATTCATCGCTCCCCATAGGAATTCCACGACAAACATTGACAAGATGCATTGCGCTGATCAGCCAGACGAATCCTTTCTGTTTTGCTCCCTCAATGACTCATGGACCGTTTCCGGAGCACGGGCCGTGGTGCGCAGAGGCCGCGCGTCGCTGACGCTCCCCTTTCTAACTGCAATCGCGCAGCGGCGCGTCAAATTCGGGGAGCGGCGCGACTGGCCGCGCCGCGCCGCGGCGGGAGTATAAAAGGCGCCTCAGACCCCGTAGCACGCGAAATCGGCGCGATGCGATTGATTGCGGTGGACTAGGTCACGGGGTACTGCTGCACCAATTGTCCTTTGCACTGCACCCAGAAATGTGCACACAATTACGTAAGTACACGTACGCAATGGTGCGTAATCGCGTGGCTGCGTCGCCGGCCTCGTTTATACTTCGACGCTGAGCGACGCGATGGCTATACATTGAGGCCAAACTGATTGATCACGTCGCTCGGCGTCGACGCCAGCCGGTCCTAACAATCGATCCAACTTTAGTTATGTTTAGACCTTCTTTGCGAAGATATGCCACATCCGCCCATCAGCCGCTCATTCACGCTGTTTTCTCGAGGGCACCAGAGCGACACACAGCGACTCCCCCAGTCAGAACCTGCCGCTGGTTCTCCAAAAAGAAAACGCCCCGACGAGAATCGCGCACCCTAATCGACATCAATCATCAACAGTGCACAAAAACTCTTCCGGATAACAAGTGCTGCTTGCCTTCCTTGCAGTCAGGCCAGGTATACCTATCTTTAACTACAAGCCAAGATGTAAAGAACGACGATGAAACTAGAGTAAAGAAAATAAGGAGGCCCAACAGGAGCTACTAATGTTTTGTGCTACGGCCTACGCGATGAACGGATACAAAGACGATAAAAAGAACGAACTCGTTAATGTGCTGTGCTGGTGGACGTCGAGTAAAGCGTTTAGGCTCCAACTGCGGAAATGTGTTGTTTTCAACGTCTAAGAAATTCACGCTCCCAACTGATAACAATCGCTATACGCAGGGTGTCGCACGTGCAGTCTGTTCCTCGTAGGATACATTGTGACAGCATGTGTCCGGCAGTAGCCCTCCAGATCACTGATGGCGTCACAGGGAGCGGACTTTCCAGCGGTAGTGGCGAAACGCTTAGGTTGTATCATCGGGATACGTAAGGTAGGACTGCAGCCTTTGCGCAGTTTAGGCCTATGATATTCTCCCGTCCACCGCAGCGACGCTTAATTGCACAGCGACGGCGATGGCTCGCGACGCGCCTCAAAACATGTTCAAAAACAGTGCACGACGGACGCTTCTCACTCTCCGACCATCGCTCTTTGTTGTACACTGCACGGCGTCGAGCGACAGCCAGCGTCAGCCGTCAAGCAGGAGTATGCTTCGCTCCCGCCACTCGGAGGTATAACACCCCTCTGCGACGCGTCGCGGGATGACGGCGCGACAACTGACAACTGCGACGCCCACTGCGCCGCTCGCCACTGCAGCGAAAGCGCATCATTGAGAGTTACCCCGAGCCTGTCGCCGGCGCGACGCGGAGTATACCGTAGCCCTTATACTCCTGCCAACAGTGTGGGTCGTTCGTCGATGAGCACCGCGACTTTCCGCAAAATGGCGGATCGTTCGGCGGTCGTCTCCCCAAGCCTTCAGAGTGTGTCGCTTTGCGGCAAAAGTGTGCGAAGGTGTTAAAGCTTTGGGAGAAGATTCGCCTATCACGGCGACATGAGCTCTCTTCTTCCACGACTGAGGCTCGCCGCTGTGGACTGCATCGAAAGAATACACTTATAAGTGGCACAATATGATTCAATTCCAGCCTTTCTGGTATTGAACGTGAACAACTACGCGAGTATAGCATACTCACGGAAGGCTGCAGTGGAGATGTGGTGTCAACGCGAAAGCCGCGACCGTTGCTACGATTCGCAACCAACGCTTGTCCGAATACGAAAGGTGTTAGGTTTTACGAGAGCCTAGCAAGGCTATACCGTTCGCAGTTCATGGAGCTCTAGTGAACTGTTGTTAAACGTCTTGTGATGCATCATACTAATGGCAATGTCCCGCTGTCTGTTGCTTAATGCCGAATAAACTGTTTACACTTCCGACGCCAAGCGAAACGACTATAACGAATTGATGTGGTCCATCGCGTCGCGCTGTCTCACGAACGCTGGGCAGACCGCAGGTGCGATTTTATACTCCCGCACGTGCGCGGCTCGCCAATTTGATGTGCTGCGCGGTTTGTCGCACTGCGTAACAATTTGAGTCTACCGCCGGTTGTTTCGCCGAATACGGTATCCCAAAATTCTCTCAGATAACGTGTATTGTAAGCTGTTATAACGACATTTCGTAGCGATCAAAACTCCCACGCGGGACCCATAGTCAGATCTGCACCGCCTGCTTACCGTGTAAAAAGTAAATACACCATTACACCACCAGCGCTGTTCGACAGGAAGTATAAACCAGCCTTTAGATGCACTATGTCGCCAGTTTGAGTGGGCAAAACATTGAAATATAAACGAAACGGTGATGGACAGCAGCGTTTAAGGACTAATAAGCAGCAATGGGTAGTGTAAGAGTTCTTACTAAAAGGCAACGGTAGGGAATGAAGTATGCTCTTCAAAAATAGAAAGTAGAACTTCACCTATACAATTTCTCTGAGAGTGATTGAAAAGACTTCTGAAGACTGTAACAGAAGACCAGTCCTTTAGTTGTCACCCATTCGACCTTTGGAGCAGAACAGCTTATTCGATCTCACTTTCACACGCAAATCGAAACGTCTTCGATAGCGTTGGACAAACTGGATATCTCGTGCGGCTTGCTTAGCCACAACGCCTAGAATTTATGCGATTGCATTCCGCATTGACCCCTAAGCAACTGCTGCTACACCACGATAGGCTATTGAGCTCAAAACACACCTGTTGCCCCAGTCCACGACAAGGCAGGGTAGAGACCACGGGCTTTGTCTATAGCGGCTCTGCCCATGTCCGGCTTGGTACCGTCGGTTGGACGGAGGTACTGGCGATAGTACAGCATTAACGAACGATGCCCAATCTTGGCTCCTAAACCAGAACGGACGATTTACAATGCCGTGGCGTATAACACAACCTTCAAACTTGCCAGACGGTAGCGTGAGTGACCAGCCGTCATCGAAGAACGCGTCAGACGACGGCTCCTTTTCGTTCTCGTACATTGGACTGAATGATAACAAACATTGGAAAATCTACTCGTATTCGGCTAGAATACAGTTTGTTTCGACACTCCTCAGGGTCGAGTCAAACGGCATTTTGTTTAGATCACAAATTGGAATCCCACGCGGAAAGTCGAAAAATGGCTGCTATGGCCAATAGTAGTCAGTAGCCAATGGGCGAGAGATGAGTCACACTAGGCCGTCGTTTGGGCAAAACAGTCTCTTTAGAGTTGCAGGTGAGGTGACTAATGATTATCGATCGATGAAATGGACGCAGGTACTTAACCCTTTCACGACACGCGCAATTTTCAGGTGACTGTCAGGTGGGACAGCGCGCATTTCTCCCGCGCGCTGATTATTTGAATCATTTTATTTGTATTATTTGTTAAATATGAAAAACAGTAACAAATGAACTATCGCAAGGACCATCTTGACCGTAGATATTAGTGGACTCATTGATTAATACTGTACTATTAAATGATTGATAATTTTCCATGAACTGTTTTTATAATGGTGTCCGACGACATCGTCGGACATTGTCTCACGCGGCAAAAAAGGGTGCGACGACATCGTCGAACAGCGCCGGTAGCGCTCTATGCTTCAAACTTCGCTTTCTCTGCGTTCCTCTATACATCCAAATTCAATAAATCGTTATGAAGTCTTAAAACAACTGAGGAATTGTTACCTATAATCGTAGTACTCAGCAAATTCCAGCATTCCTTCAGGATCACGATTTATCTTGCAATGCTGCTTATCGCGCATGTGTGCCTGACATGCTGAAGTGGTCGCGAAGCGGCTACGGATGTCCGGGCAGAATATGCAACACCGTCCAGCTCCAACTTTGAGCCCTAAAAAATAACATTAGGATTTAATGAAACAAATGAGATGCGGTTCTCGAATTTCTTGAGACGAAGGTATAGAATTTGGCATGACATAGGGTCCACATAGTTTCGCCATACCCAACCTGAACAGAGCTTACTGGATCTATCCTATTCCGGGGGGTGGGGCACATAACTAAAAAGTGTTATATGTAACAAATCCACTTGAGACTTACAGAGCGACTCCTTCAGAACAACACAGGACCCTAAACAAGAAAAACCTACAAAGAAAAAAAACGAAAATTACATTCGTTGCGATTGTAAGCCGGCAAAGTTGTGTGCCCTCCTCACCATGTTGGATCCTGGTTATAACATGTTCGGCGCCGATCAGCATGCGGCATGGGCGTCATTCGCCCAATTCACCATGTTAGATCCTGGTTATAACATGTCAGGCGGAGGTCTGCACACATCACACCCCCATTCCGCTGCTCTTTGCCCGCCGAGACGGTTGTAAACCGCGGCGATTTTTTATTCTTTTATTTGTTTGTTTGTTTCTGGTTTCTTTAAGTTCCAACTCGTTCTCTAGGAGCCGCTCGGTAAGTCTCAATCCATTTTGCCACCTCTTTTTAGTTATGTGGCCCTCCGGACTAGGATAGATCCCGCTCTCTTATTTCTACCATTGCAAAAAATTGCACACTTTCAAATCAAATTGGACACTCTTCTAAGCTAGCCTAGACATTTGAAATCAAAGCGAATTCATCTAAATTGAAATGAGCTTCTTCTTCTTTATTAAACTAGAGACTCTTTAAAAGGTTATAATAATTTCTTGATCAGGGAAATTTTTAGTATAACTTTCTTTGAAACCTTAATTCATCTACCCAATAAATGAGGACGTTGTTTGAGATTTCATATTTTTTTCGTTCTTGAGGAAAAATAATGGTTTAAAGTTAGTTTTAAAGAGCAAGAAGGATCTTTTTCTGGTGCTAAAAAAAAGGATTGCGCCATGCCTTCGTCTAAGACGTCGCGATTTTTGTTCGATTGATAACAAAATTTCTGTTTACACGGAGCTTCACGCCTGTAAACGATACAACAAGAACAATTGCACAGAATAATATGTGCTCATTCAGATGCTTCATGTAGGCAGTATTCACACTATCAATCAAAAGAAAATCGCGACGATCCTTTCGAGTACATCACGCGATCTGATCGTTTGGTACGCTATGATTGCTTCGTTGCTGTGCTTTATGCCAAATTTTAATTTTTCTAAAAAAAATAAAAATTTTAATAAAATTCTTACACTTATTCTAGCTGGTGAACGAAAAAAATCAAATACTATATACCAAACCTTCCATGAACAGAAAAATATTATAACCACGATTTACGTCTGTAGTTTCACCAGCATATTGCTTTTGGAAAAGTTTGCTTTGACTTTAAGTCTTGAAGGTGGAGGAAGAGTGTTGACGACAAGTCGTCTCCATGGAAAGATTTCGCGCCCCATTCCGACCGCCGCGCACGTCTTTGGGCTCTCCTCGTCCCCCGGGCTATTTCTCGGCGCCTCCTGATTTTCAGAGATTTCTTCCTACTTAGCGCGTCCAGCCCCGTTCTTGGGCTTGCAGGCAGTGTACTCGTGGCCTCTCTGTTCTGACTCCTTAGGCGTGCCTTGTGGCTTTATTGTGTTCATAGTGTGCTGTTTCATTGTTCTCATGTAACCTTTTGTGTGTTCCTTCATATTTTAGTGTTGTGTTCGGTTTTGTATTGTTATCTTGTTTCGCTATCCTTCATATATCTTGTTGTATGTTACTCTGTCTGCATATAGGTCATGTTTATCTTGTGTATGCCTTGCCATATCTTTATATTGGGGTAGTCTGGCCATATTCATAGGGTTGTGCCTTTACCATGTCACATAGCCTTTCTAAGGGGTCTTATGGATATCGGTGCTCTTTATATTTGGTGTCATGTTGTTTCTATTCATGTTTCCCATAGTTATCTTCATGTTATTCTCTGTTAATCCATGTTATGGTCTCGTATCACGATATTGCTTTAACGCCGATGCTTTAATGTCTTGTTTCGTTAGTCGCGTGTGTGTTTATTTATGTATAGTAAAAATAAAGGTTTAATTACCCAAGTTTGAGGTGATCTCCAACGCGCATCAACTATCTAATCCGCGTGGCAGTGCTTATTCTGGTGGTTGGAGTCACTTTCAAGTGTCGAATTTCATTTGAAAAGTGTCTAAATCGACAAGAAAGTGGTACATTGGAATATTTAGCAAATAAAATTAACTAGGAACTGTTTGCCATCGGCATAAACTAATCCCACCGGAACACGCCCTGGATTATTGGATTACTCTCTGCAACGTAGACGTCAAGTAGTTGATAAATGTGTTGTCAGTCGGTGCACTGTGAATAATGAACATTGCCACTGGATGGGGTTGCAAAGGTCACTCTGAGAGCTGGAAGGAACCAGTCACAAGAAACGTCACTGCTCCATTCTACACGGGTGACTACGGTGCCGACCGAAGAATTCTACCTACCAAGATGGGGCCTACAGTAACACCCTACAGTTGAACCCCTCCAGTCCAGTGCGCTTCTACAAGACCTACCTAGATACTTCAACATTCCCTCTTCATCGGTGAGATACTTCCTATCAGGAAGAGCGAAGCCATGGTGGAATTTCATGTGTTCAGCTGCATCCGCCATCGACGACGTCGTCTGTGGACAGAACAGACACGAAGTGATAGGAATTGCCTGTGAAAGACGTTCGATAAGACAGATCACCTAGAAGCAATGCACTTCACATACCTGACTCTCATCGAAATCTACATCCTCATCGTCCTCTGAGCCGTGGTCGGTCTCCCATCCAGAAGCGCTGTCTTCGACATCATCATCTTCGTCTTCTTCGCTTTCCATAATTGCATCCTCTTCCTTCGCTGGAGATCCGGTAGCCTCTTGAGATACTTTCTGGAAGAGAATGCAGGCTAGCAAATGTAGTCGATATCCAGCCCTTGCATGAGAAAAACAAAGGCATCCATAGGGAAACTAGAATCAGTACCCAAAAAGACAACAAGAAGTGCACGAATTTGCTCAAAATTGCGAAATGCTACCTTTCTCGGCTGCTTTGGCCCTTTCGGCTTCCTGGTCTCCATTTCCTTGTGTTTTTTGCTGGCCAGATGGTCTACTAGCGCATTCTTGGACTTGAGCTTCTTGCGACACGTTGCGCAGTACAAAGCGGTCGCGTCATTTTCTTCGTCTTTCTGCGTCTTAAGCAAACTTTTTCAATAAACTAGTGAAGCCTAACATCTTTGTTTGTAAAACAACCACCTTCGAGACCTACCTCTTTCTCAGTCCTATAGGAGAGCACCTTTTCACGGAATTGCTCCGCTGTTACCGGAGGCAGTTCTGTGACCTGAAAAGTATCGACACCATTTGGAGTTCACAACATTACGGATTAACATGGTTGTGAAGAGAAAAGAGAAAGATGCAGAGCAAAATGAATGCTTTACTAACGCACAAACTGCGCCTGTAAATATGTAGTATTTGAAATCTGAATTACTGAAACAGTTGAGGCACGATGAAAGAAAGTACGCAATGGATTCGACGTCGATTCGGATAATTCGGATCCGTCATTTCGCATCATAGAATGATTCAGGGAATGGTGATTTTCTCGATTTTGGGATGATAGCTGGTTTTTAAATTGATGATTCAGATAACTGCTTTTACTCAGAAACCCGATATCCAATCCGCATTGGATGTTCGATAACCAGTCCAAAGAAAATTCAGTAATCTGAATCATCCTAAAACCTGTCCCAGTGGAAATTGCCCTTATCTGAATTATCCTAAGATAGGAGCCTTTCAAAAATGTTAGTATTCGATTGGTCAGTAAATCCATGGTCTGTAACAAGTGACGGATTCGAATTATCTGAATCGGCAACGTATAATGTATACCGCCTAGCGAGTCAGCGCTACGTCAGGAACACAGTCAATGCGCTTCAGCTCTATACAACTATATAATTGAGTTAGCCTTCACGCAGAGTTCGCTGAGGCGTATCTCACGTAGGTTAGAAGCCTGCGTGAAACATCTGACCCCGCGCGGGCAAAATGTGCCGCGTAGTTCGCACGGGCAACGTTTGCCGTTCAACATGGGGTGCTGCTGCAACCGAATAAACACAGCCTCCTCCTGCTTGACACAGCGGTATGTGCGAGCGTTTCTGAGCATCTCCAGAGGACGAGTCCCCTACGTCGCACGACAAGCGTCTGGAGTCAGAAGAGGTAACAGCGACGTCGTGTGACGAGCAGCCGCATTCAGAATTCAACATGAGATGCTGCTGCAGTTGGGGAAGCACAGCCTCCTCCTGCTATACACAGCGGCATCTTCGCGCGATTCTGAGCATCTGCATCCAGAGAACGAGTCCAGTACGCCGCGAGACAAGCGTCTGGAGTCAGAAGAAGTGTCACCGACATCGTGTGATGAGCGGCCCCTTTCAGAATTCAGCATTATCCCATGTTGAACGGAAAATGTTACCCGCGCGAGATACTCCTTTGTGTCCTCACCGACGTCTCCCGTGAGCATGGGAAGATCACTAAAGGGTGGTGGAGAACGGAAGTAAGGGGACCTCTAGGGTGGACCATGTGAGCGACCAGGAAGGAAAGGAACAACCTCGAGGAGGGACTAGGACGAGGAAGCCAGCAAGAAGAAACCAGTAGTAGGTCAATAGTGGCAACAAGGGGTGGGCCAAGAAGGTAGGGAGGAAAGGAGGGGGGAGGGGGGAACAGTAAAGGCGGAGCAGCAATTAGATCCAGTAAGAAGGAACGAGTGAGGGGGAACCTGTCTCCGGATTCGGAAGGCGTGTCAACGATGTCCGAAAACACATGCTGTTGGGCATGAGAACGGCTGCGGAGGAGCAACCTGAGGGCAAAAGTACTGCGCAGCACAAACCAGTGACCTTACTGGACGGCCTGGAGAAAATGTCTATGATGAAGGTACCAAAGTGTTGAACGGCTTGATGCTGATAAAGTACGCAGCAGGTCCTAGATGTTAGCGAATTTTAAGTTGTACAAAAACTACTTCCTTTATGTCACTGATGCTGCAAAGTCGTGCGAAGCGCGCAAGTGCGAGACACGCCGATAGGCGTTTCGGAGCAAATGCTTCGTAGAAGGTGAGAAGTCGCATCTCCAAGTGTTAGGCTGATCCTACTGTGATACAGTGACGTGAGCGTTATAGTCGGAGGGAACACCAACTCCCGACGGAACTCCGTCCCGAGTCGCAAAGGGATTGATCAACGCCAAATTTCATCCTATCTTTACCTCCCATGATCCCTCCCACTTGTCGCGAGCCCTCAGTGCTGTACACTTCAGAGCTGCTCTCCCAACGAATTCTACGTGAGAATTTGAAGAAGAGACATTTCTACTAAAACCAATCTTCGCCTTAAGATATCACAAACTCAAACTGGTCCCCGAACAACCTCATCTACCCACCCGTCGCTTCAAATTGTACCGATGCCAGTCCGTCCTGTAGTGATCTCGCTGGAGCTCAGCCGTCTTGAAGACCAGTTGGCAGGCAACACACGTGAAGCCGGTTGATGGATCCAGTGTAGGCATATTCGTCTGACTAACAAAAGAATTCACACCTAAAGGGCTACAGTAGGCTATCAAACAAAGTATGTAGCAGCGAACTCCACAAAAATCTCACGGCTAAAGCCAATTCAACACCTTCGGACACGGAATCTCTTAGGTAGTCTCTTTATTTTATCGCACTAACGACATAACAGCTCACAGTAGCAAACAGCGTCAAGCAATACTCTCTTCATAGGCCATAAACGTAACAATAACAGGGCACGGTCAACAACGAGGAAACACCTTCAGTAACTAAACGTAAGATCACATGGGGCTTGACGTGGACGAAGCCGTTGTTGTTAGGCCTTGAGTTTCGTCCGCATCTCTGACTCATCCTCGTACTCGATCTCCACATGCGGTCGCTTTCTCTTTGGCACCTGAGCAGGAAGCTTATCGGCCACAGATTGCTGTGATCTATTTGGTAGACTCTAGAACAACTTTAGGACCCTAATTTTGGACTTGGATGTTTTTTTTTCATTTCAATAGCCGAATTTTTCAAGGGTAAACTTTTGTCTCCTCCTGTAAGGTACAGCCTGAGAAATCACAAGAAATGCCCTCATGGCTATAAAGCTGTAAAGATCGAAAGAGAAGTGAACGCACCTTGGGCTGCTTGTCCTGCTTCTTCTTACCACCGGCCTTCTTCTTCAGTTTCTTCTTAGGTGGCTCCTCCGACTGTTCCTCCTCACTCTCATCTTCACCACTGTCGTCCTCGTCGCTCTAGATCATATCAGCTTTAACGGCTACACTTCTAGTGCTTACCAAGTTTACCTAATGGAAACTCTTGAGTGAGGCCAGGTATTAGAATCAAGAAGCGCTCAGCTCTGATCATACCTCCTGCGGCCGCTGCCAGTCGTCTTCTTCACTGTCTGTTTCAGGCGGAGACCAGTGACCACCAGCTGTGTCTTCGATATCGTCAGCTTCTTCGTCGTCTGATGACTCCAGGTCTGCCACATACTGCATTCGGCCGACATCCTACAAAAGTGGCTCATACTATGGAAAATAAACTGAAAGGAACTGAACGCTAACGCTGTGCATTACAAGGTGCTCCAAAAAACGTCATGATTGTTTGAATGATATAAAGAGCAGCAGTTCTTTGTATAAATACAGGGTGTCTCAAAACAATGTATACACTGCTTTGAAGGTGATAACTTTGTTCATAGTAAAGGTACTGAAGACGTTAAGGGCTCATATAAAAGCTTAAGAAAACAGAAATTTTCTTACGTATGAGTGGAACGGATTGCGCCATGCACTCGTCTGAAATTTAGCATTTTACACTCGATTGATTGTGTTTCGTTTGAATACATGTTATAATTTCTTCACAAAGTGGCCGTTTCTATTTATTTGTGCTTATTTTAGAGTTTAAAACCTAATTACACATCATAGCTGGCAAAAAATGGAGGGTATTCTAAAAAGTAAAGGTGCTATATGAAGGGGTTGTAACAGGGAGTTGTGGGTTGTAACATTGCTGCTAGTAAAGCATTTGGAGACATTTGGATTCACATGAAAGCGCAATGTAACGGGATTACTGTGGCGTACAAATAGTCAAGATTGCGCCCTGCTCCTGCCTGAAACCTTGCGTTCCACACTCGATTGATTGTGGATGGGCTGCTTGTTACAATCTTGTTACTACTTGGTCACATTAACCTCTATTGTGCTTCTCTTAACATTTTACGTCGCCAGTAGCTGCAGTTATGCCAATGAATCTCTCCATTCAGCTTAAATGTTGCTTCATTCGTCCACAGAATGCGTCTTGTAAAATGCGCCTCCTGTTCACATTCAAATCGTGAAGTCAATAAATTCGCATGTAACGTGTCTTTCACGAGGTTCTCAAGTTCAGAACGTTAAAAGAAGCACAGCACAGGTTAATATGACCAAGTAGCAACAAGACTGTAACAAGCATTCATCCCATTCACAATCAGTCGAGTCTGGAATGCAAGGTTTCAGGCAGGAGCATGGTGCAATCTTGACTATTTGCACGCCACAGTAATCCCGTCGCCGCGCTTTCATGTGAGTCCCAAACATTTTAAAATGCTTTACTAGCAGCAATGTTACAACCCTTCACACAGTACCTTTATTTTTTTTTAGAATACCCTCCATTTTTTGTCAGCTATAATGAGTCCTTAAGTTTGAAACTCTGAAATAAGCACAAATCAATCGATACGGCAACTTTGTGAAGAAAATATAACATGAATTCAAGCGGAACACAGCCAATCAAGTGTAAAATGGAAAATTACAGACGAGTGCGTGGCGCAATCATACGTATGAAAATTTCTCTCTTTTTAAGCGTTCATATGAGCCCTTTCGTCTTTAGTACCTTTACTATGAACAAAGTTATCACCTTTCAAACAGTGTATACATTTTTTTGAGACACCATGTACATCAAAATTCTAGAAGATCAGAAAGGTGAAGATGTCGTGAAAGCTTGCTTTGAAGACCATTCCTTGCACTTGTCCCAGGTGTCACGATGTAAGGTAAGTGCCATTCACTCGAGGCAAAAGGAAGATCTTTTGGTCCGAAATACGAAGCCTTTTTTGAGAAACAGTTTTGATCACGCAAAAGTACACAAAAAAACCTGCCGTCACAGCTAACGCGCTTAGGTGAACATAAAAATTGGGTCGATCAGTTATTTTCCAATTCATAAAGAAATCCCTTGACTGAAATACACTCCAGTTTTGCAATAAGGAGCTGCGGTTCGCGCCATGATCAGTTAAAAATTCGTTTATCCACATTAATTTGCAACCCTGCATCCAAATCATGCGATCGAAGGTGTGACTGATTGAGAGACTAAAGGATAAAGGGCAAAGGACGGCGTTCATTCATCAATCCCTTTGAGATCCCCATGCGTTCTGCTTCTAGGGAATGTCGTGGAGGAAATTTGACTACGTCTTTGGCCCATACAATGACTACAATGCTGCTAATAAACAAGCCATCCCTGCCACAAGGTTTGGCACCAATTCGTCGACGTCGGATGGATGGAAGGCGTAGTTGGCCTGGGCGGTAGATCCCATACAAGAAATTAGAATCGGGCGCGCGACAAACGGCGCCTCCTTCTTTCACACTACAAACCCAAACTCCAGCTCTTGTCTTAAAAATGAATATAGATTGACTGGAAGAGTCGGAGCAATCGGAGGAGATGCCGGCTGTCGTGCGCACCCGATACCAGACCCCTGGGCTGGATTTCTCGTCTGGGCAACCAAGCCTTCCACCCCTCCGGGGTGGGTGTATTGGCACCAGGCCTGGTCTGGGAAGGATAGAGCGCTGATTTATTCATCAGCTGGCCACCGCAACTCATTGTATGGCCAAATACGCATTCAAATCACCTCTACGACATTCCGCAGAAGTAGAGTGCTTGGCGCATCCGAAAAATGATTGAGTATCGCCGCCCTTTACTCTTTATTCTTATAAAATTGACTGACATAGGCCCACCAAGACCATGTTTTTAAAAGTTTTAAAAAGTTTATTCTTTCCCTATTTGAAAGTTGCATTTCTGTTTGGACTCCTTGTTTGAAGAAGGACATACTCAAACTAGAAAGCGTGCAGAAAACATTCACAAGAATTCCATGCTACCGAGCGCTGCCAGATCCTGTTTATCCAGATACAGTGCACTCATCACGGTGCTCTCTTCTAAATAAATATGCCGATTGTTTACTGCAAGAAAACAAAGTTCGTAAAATCGTAGCTAATTAAATATACGCTGTTTCTGCTACGCCGAGTAGTAGCGCAGTCGGGGTATGTGACGCCTATCGCATGCATTCGATACCATGTTCCTGGTCCGGATTCCCGCTCAGGCCAACCAAGCCTTCCACCCCTCTGAGGTCGGTGAATCGGTACCAGCCTTGTCTGGGAAGGATAAAGCGCTGACTTGTTCATCGGCAGACCACGGCAAGTCGTTGCTTAGGCCAAAGATACATTCAAATTACCTCCACGACATCCCGTAGAAACAGAAAGTGTGGCTTACCGCGAACGAGACTGATTAACACCGTCCTTAATCCTTATTTTCTATTCTGCTTATGAATAAAGACCGAAAGTTTTCATGTATTGTAATCAAATCATACAGCAGTCCAGAGCTGTTTCTTAACCTACACGCCAAAAACCAATGTCACAGCGACTTCTTCTTAGAATAAAGACGATAAATCAGCAGAAAGAGCTGAACAAATTCGTTTAAGAAATGATTCCTACCTCATCGTCCTCCACCTCAACCTCTTGCTCCCTTTCCATTGTCGTCTCGTTCTCATCAAGCATGTGCTCGAACGCTTCCTGCCGGAAGTTGTAGATATCTCCATAGGTTCCTTGACTGAAGGGATAAGATTAGGTTCGTAAGGACTAAGCCAAGCAACGAGCATCATTAGACATACCGCAACCGTGACAGCAGCTCGCTTTCAATGGCTTTATCGAGTTTGGCTGCAACCAAGGCCTTCTCCTCTCGACGCTTCTCACGACGTTCGACCTTTCGAGCGACGGGGATAATCTTCTTCTGTCTGAAACATTTCTTTGCATGATTTCGAGGAGTTGACCAATCACTGCCGAGGAGACTTACGTTCCCTTGATAGCCATCCGCCGCATGCGGATGAGGTACTGGTGAATTCGAATGAGCCTCGCTTTGCATTTATGTCTGACGTATTCGCTCCAGTGCAGAAGGGCATCACTGATCTGTTCTAGCGCCTGAAATAACCAAGTGCGAGGCATGCAGAGAACCTCTAAAATGGAAAATTTAGGAATTAATTGAGCATAAAACGACCATACCTTGCTCATGTCCTTCGACAGTTTCGTCTTTTCCCATAGCCTTCGTGGATAGTGACTTCTCTCAATAACCTTGCAGTATAGGTAGCACACACCTGAACGAATACCACATAGAGGTCAGAAGATCATCTCTAAACTCGAAATGCCAAATAGGAGTCAAAATTTCGAGCCTGTTCAGGCCAGGAAACCGTAAAATTTGATTTTGTGGCTAAACGACCACAAATCTTCAGCTATCCGAGCTAACATTCTCGATATGTTAGCCTCGCCTCTTCGAAATACTTATTTATTTATGATTGCACAAAGGTACGCACACTAAACAAGACCTTGAAAAACAAATCAAACAGTTACAATGTACTTATGAACTTACGTAGAAGAAAAGAACAACATGATGTCACTAGGCATCGTAATTTGACCGAACTTCAGTGCTTTCAGCTATTCAGAAGCACAGATACAAGGACACCACCTAACGCATGAATACACATAAGATAATAATGAGGAACGCAGCGACAAGTTCGCTTAGTTTGCCAAGAATAGTTTACCAAGAAATACGTAACCGTTCTAAGAAACCTTGGCAGTGAGGGCATGCACTCCAAACAGCTTGAAGCCTGCTTAGTGAAGGTGAACAGTAACAATTTTTTTTCAAACAATCGAAAATCGAATAAGCTCTATTTTCGATTATTCAAAACCAGATGAACGACGTCAGTGACATGTCTTCTCAAACCGGACGTGCCTTTGCGCGACATCGTTGACACGTCGTCAGAATCCGGAACCCTTGGCACGACATCGGTGACACGTCGTCTGAATCCGGACAAGCCTATCACGACATCGGTGACACCTCTTCTGAACCCAGGCACCTGACTAACGACGTCGGTGACATGTCTTCTCAAGCCGGACGTGCTTTGTGCGACATCGTTGACACGTCGTCTGAATCCGGACAGGCCTATCGCGACATCGGTGACACCTCTTCTGAACCCAGGCACCTGATTAACGACGTCGGTGACATGTCTTCTAAAGCCGGACGTGCTTTGTGCGACATCGTTGACACGTCGTCAGAATCCGGAACCCTTGGCACGACATCGGTGACACGTCGTCTGAATCCGGACAAGCCTATCACGACATCGGTGACACCTCTTCTGAACCCAGGCACCTGACTAACGACGTCGGTGACATGTCTTCTCAAGCCGGACGTGCTTTGTGCGACATCGTTGACACGTCGTCTGAATCCGGACAGGCCTATCGCGACATCGGTGACACCTCTTCTGAACCCAGGCACCTGATTAACGACGTCGGTGACATGTCTTCTCAAGCCGGACGTGCTTTGTGCGACATCGTTGACACGTCGTCTGAATCCGGACAGGCCTATCGCGACATCGGTGACACCTCTTCTAAACCCAGGTGCATGATGAACAACGTCGGTGACATGTCTTCTCAAACCGGACGTGCCTTTGTGCGACATCGTTGACACGTCGTCAGAATCCGGAACCCTTGGTGCGACATCGGTGACACGTTGTCTGAATCCAGACAAGCCTACCACGACATCGGTGACACCTCTTCTGAACCCAGGCACCTGATTAACGACGTCGGTGACATGTCTTCTCAAGCCGGACGTGCTTTGTGCGACATCGTTGACACGTCGTGTGAATCCGAAACCCCTGGCGCGACGTCGGTGACACCTCTTCTGATCTCGAACGCTCGCCTTCACGACGTCGATGACACATGTTCGGAACTCGGACGCCCTTTGGGTGACATCGGCGACACGTCTTCTGACTCCTCTCAACACGACGTAGGTGATACCTCGCCTGAACCCGGATGGCTACTACTCGACGTTTACGAAAGGCCAGATGGACAAACGGACGGACAGACACAACCGCTTACTCTTTTATATACAGTAGGATTTCGAAGAGACTGACAGTTTGTTCAAATCAGGTTCTGTGCTTAGAGATTTGAGGTTCATTCGATATTCGAACAGAATTATTCGATTTTCGAATGAAGTTGAAATGTCCGATATTCGAATAATATTCGAATATGTGTCCTTTCGATGTTGGGATTCGAATTCTCGAAAATCTAGAAATTTCGAATATATTCCTTCGAGCACAACTATATAGCGCACCCAATACAGCACCAATCAGCGAACATGTGATCTCAAGCAAAGCAGAAAGGGCGCGCGAGGGAGTTCTCTGTCGATGCTTCGCTTCTACAACGTCATTATCGTATGCTAGGTAACGCAACAAAAAGTGAAAGTAGAGGGTGAACAAAGTATAATGGATGGCCCTAATCAATAAGTTGGTATAAGCCACGCATTCTACTTCAACGGGATGCCGTGGAAGCGATTTAAGTGCGTGGACGATTCAGTGTATTATCCTTCCCAGACAAGTTTTGTAGCAATTCACCGGATGCAGAGTGATGGAAGGCTTTATTGGCCTGCGTAGAGCCCAAGCCAATGATTTAGAATCAGAGAACATCAACATCAGCGCTTCGCACTGCGGTAGTAGGCAGCAGCTTGGTATTAACCTTCCCCAGATATGGCGACTAATGCACACTCAATACAGCATCCACGTACCGTTCTCTTCTCTCACAGTGGCGTACTGAGAGTTGGCCAGCGGACATGAAGCGCGATTGCACAGACCGGTGAGGTTCATCTCGTTCCGGCAGAACAGTGTCGGCTTTGTCCTGAAAAAGCATCGAACTGCGTTAAACCTTTCGTTTACCGTTCAATACTGCCTCTTAGCTAACTCGTAGAATACTCCGATTTAACTGACAAGGATAAAGGACTGAAGAAATCTAAAGGAACTCAGTGTGAAAACTGTCTTTTCCGCTTAATTGGATTGAAATTTAGGAGAACAATAGTTGGAGGAAAGTGATATACTTCATTCGGTTCATTTATTCGCGCCAGTGTGCAACCAATGAACAACTGTGGGCAACTAAAGAGTAACGGCGACTGGTTTTACAAAACAAAACAAAAAAGCACATGATGAAATAAAAGAGAACGAACAAAGGAATGATCGAGAGAAAGGAAAACGCGGCGGGACAAATGCAGTGTTTTCATGTCTAACCTGCGTAAATCAGTGCTCGAAGCAGAGGGTAAGAAGATTCCCTGTTCGTGATATGCTGAGAGGAGCAGCCTAACTATTCGACGAAGTTTCAGTCAATTGTTGAGCAGGCAGCTATCACTCTACTATCATAGGGACGCCATTAGCATTAGCCATGGTTTGTACTTGGTTTTGATAAATTTACAGAGAAACAGCGCTGTATTGTTGAAGAAACAAGAACTTACCATGCTTTAAAGGCGCACTGGCCTTTGCGAAGGATGTTCCACGTGATGTCGTCGCACTGCATCCCATATAATCTGCTGGAATTTTACCTGTAATTCTGCAGTATAATCCAAAAAACTCGGCGAAATGAGCATAACAATGAAGGCAAGAAAAGGCGGATTTTATGCCACCCCTAAAAACGTTCAATAGAAACCCAACTAGAGCTTGGCATATTGAGCTCTGACGTCAGCGACTAAAAGCATATTATATGGAGACAAGGTGAAAACACTTATGTTAAGTCAAACAATGAATTCAAGGAGAAAATGAGTGAAATTCTCACGAAATAAAATAAAAGTCAGGATGAGCCGTCGTTTCCGCTGTGATCCCTGAGGCCTACGACCAAACACGGAGATTAACGACCTTGTCCCCGGGAGCACGCTCTCCGTAGAACGCCTGGGAAAGAAATACCACAAGAGGCTGAATTCATCAAGCGATGGATATAGGTAGAGATACCGCAAGGGGATCGCACCCACTATCAGCAGTGGGTAGTGGGTACAATTCGTATTCATGAAAGGAATCTAGGGTGAGGTACAACTAGGGGCCGGATTCATCAACAGTCAAACCCGTGGGTATGCGGGGTATAAGGGGTGGAGCTAAGATATGAACCAGGTAGAGATAAGGCAAGAGTCAGAGACGCAGGCTTCATCGTGGGTGTCTCTACCCGCGGGTTAGTCGTTGATGAATCCGGCCCCTGTTTTCGCGAAAGGCCTAGTTGTACCTTACCCTTGATTCCTTTCATGAATACGAATCGTACTCACTACCCACGGCTGATACTGGGTACGGTTCCCTTGTGGTATCTCTTCCTATACCCATTGCTTATGAATCCGGGCCCAGCCGGTCTCACTGGAGCGCCTTTTTGTCAATGGGGCGCGAATGAGTCGCGGGTATACGGATGTACTCACGATGATCGGAGGGTTTTCTATACCACGATTTTGCGGGTAAGGTTTGTCATGGACCGTGGGTATGTCCACATCGTGGGTGTGTCCATCCCTATACCCAGCATACCCGTGGGTATGCGCGTTGATGAATCCGGGGTCAGCTCTGTAAAGGTTATGAGAAGGGATTCCTACTTGTCATGTCGACAGGAACTTGGGCCGAACGAAACCATCGAGCTCAAACTCAAACTCGTCTGTGGCCTCAGACTGCCGCGGGTGTTCTAGAACATCTCACGCCTCAACTTCGTCTTCACATTTCCGATCGGAGGTCGAGAGCAAAATATGGGTTAGAGTGGGTACATAGAATTACTTTTCGAAGGGAATGACACCTTGTAGAAAATTACTCCTTCCTACTTGGGTGGAACCAGAGCGAATGTGTGCAATATTATCGAAAAGTGCTTCGGTTTGCCTCGGATCCTCTTCCCCTCCACGAACTAGGATAGTGTCAGGTTTATAGCGATTGCGAGACACCTTCTATGGCTGTCGGATAAAGTCCGCTTACAAGGGAAGGGGCTGGAGCTCATGTCTGAGCGGGTGGAGCGAGTCATATAGGGAAGATCCTCACCCCTCAATTAGTATAAAAATGTGTTTCTTTTTTGCCAAGTCGAAAACCCAAGGAGTAGGGGGACCTGGAAGTCACAATAGAATACGGTGTATCACGAATTTGGGGTCTTGTACGCACGCGATGCCTCTGCCGGCAAGCGGCTCGGAGCGCAGTGGAAGTGGAGTTGCTTCATGCGAGGAAGGTCGGGAGTTCGGTTCTTCTGAGCTGCTGCTTTTCTGCATTTCAATCGATTGGTTAAGATTTGGGGGATTCTGACGTCTATGCCATTTCAGAAGTTTTCTGCGCATTTACCAGCTGTACGCTTTGGAGAGTACCTTTCTTGCAACTTGCTTATTACTGACTGATTTCTTAATCACAACATCTTCGTCAACTTCAAGTTGATCTGCTTCGAAGTCCTCGAGTTTGCTGGCCATCCGTTCGGCCAGCTTGATTTCTTCCCTCGAAGGTTCCTTGTCTAAAGGTGGGCCACACTTCAGCGGGAGCAGGTGGATCACTACTCGAGCATCGTCAGACATTGTTGGTATTAGGTTTTAGAAAACCTTCAGCACACCTCTAATTTCCAGGTGACAGGCAAAGATGAGGGAAGAGTGTCTCGAGGCCGTTTAGCTTAATTTGCGAGATCCACAGACCTCATTTCTCACTTGAACCACCTCCAACGTGTCATGCTAGTCTCTTTTGAAAATCAGAGCAGGATGGCTCTTCCCGAGGTCATTGGTCCATGTATGGAAACAGACTGTGAAGAGTCTGCCGCCTTTATACGCTGCCCCTATTGTGCCCAGTGCTGCTTCATGCACTTTGTATCAGTGTATCACTGATGTTGAACATTTCTACATCATCATGTTGAATACCACAACATTCAGCTGGAAAATTAGGCATAAAAACGTCTGAAAGTGGTATAGACGTCAGAATCCCCAAATACCAACCAGTCAGTCGAAATGGAAAAATGCAGCAGCGCACAAGAACCAAACCCCCCACCGTCCTCGCATGAAGCAACGTCACTATCCACTGCACTTCGAACCGCTTAACGGCAGAGGCATCGCGTGCGCACAAGATCCCCGAACTCGTAATGCGCCGTATTCCATTGCAACTTCGGGGTCCCCCACCTCCTTGGGGTTAACGACTTGGCAAAAATAAACACATTTTTATACTAATTGAGGCATAGGGATTCTCCCTATATGACTCGCTCCCCCGTTCAGACATACGCATCGGACCCTTCCTTTGTTAGAGAAGCTGTGGTGAAACACACTTTTCCCGAGCGAAGCAGTGCCACGAGGAAATTGACGCAATACTGCACACATCTAAATTGATCCAACCCAACTAGGAAAGAAGAGCGAAGGTTAGCCAGCCGTAAACAATTGACAACTTAGAAGCGAACATTTATTTATTTATTTATTTATTTATTTATTTATTTACTTATTTATTTATTTATTGCATGCACACTAAGTGCATGGAAAGATAATCAGTCAAACTTCTTATAAAAAAGTAAATCCGCGTGAAAAGTGTTAGTACCACAGTTTTAAAAACATAAGAACATGTGAGGAAAGTGAAACACTACAGTTAAAAGGCAGTGAACCTCGGTTAGCCACATAGTGGCTTTGAATAAAAAATAAGAATGGTAGTATAAGGATGAGACTCGCGTTGGGCTTGTAATCTTGACAAAATTCATCGAGCATGAGAGAAAAATTATGGGTTCAAATATAACGAAAATGAGAAGTTTTTCCAGTCGCTGATGCTCTGCCATAAATTTCGCCAACGGCTGCAACAAAAACAAACGATTAGCGGTGCAGAACAGCCGTCAGAGCGACTGCTACCTCCAGAATCTCTGTAGAGTTCCTTTCGAATGATATATTCGATCTTACCAGGATTTTTCAAATATAAAATGCCATAGGCTTTTTCTTACTGAGTGAGACAGTCGTCGTCGACTGTTTCGTAGAAGCTCAGTTAGGGCTCTTCTTTGGGCTCGTTGTTTTGCTACCCAGATCTTGTCTTCTTACCACCTTCTGAGGTAATTAGAAGTATGAATGACGACGTTAGCCAACTACTTTCTGAAGTGCGCCATGCATTCGACTTTGGAGGTATTCAAGGTCGGAAGCTTTTGAGTGCGCAAAGTTCCACTCTAGCATCGACCAATGGACTAGAATCTGATCAGCTTTATTTTCACTCTAAAACTTGCAGAAAAAACAAAAGTGAGGTAGCCTTCGGACTAATGCGTATACTGCTCTCCGGGGCTTCACTAGAGCGCTGGAACTTCTCCTTTGTCGGAACCTATATAGCCTTTTGCCGCTCTTGAGTTGACCTGGATGTTGCTCTAATATGGGAGCTCCGAGAAATTCTTACGAATCAGGATTACGCGAAGATAGCGATCTGTAGGATGCACTTTGCTGCCAGACATCAGTCCCCATAACAGCACTGCTGTTGACGAATGATGGTCCATTTTCGTGAGTGGCAACGATTACGCCCATGTAAACCTCACAGGCCGACGTATCTTCTCGACTGTCCGGACTATTCGCCTACAATGCTTCATTTTGAACACCTTCGAAGGCTATAGTTCCGATGAACTTCCACTGTCTGGAGGCGAGGAGCTCCGTTTTACTTCGGGACCTTGAAAATCTCTCAAATAAACTGGGCATTAAAGCGTTAACCTAACAAAACCGTATTTCAGCTGCTTCCCGACCTCCTCACTCTCTTTTCCTCGTAATCAGCACTGCTGCACAACGTCGCGCTATCAAGATCCCAAACAAACGACTGACCTCTCCAGAAACCGCAGTGTTGTCCGATGACCGCGCATGCTCTGCCTTCCATGATGGTGATTCTCTGTCTTTTCGGCTCTCTGACCAATGTGTGGGCACGAACGGAGTGCTTTCTGGTGCATGGACGAGTACAGTGCCCGGCCGATCCGTCAAAAGCCGCCGGTGTGAGGATAGATCTCATGGACGATGATCGTGAGTGAATTCGTTCACTTTTCTCGAAGAAACTCAGTTCTTCTTAAAATATAACTAGCTGTTACAATTTCAGACATTTTGGGTAGACGTAGGAGAGACCATAGAGAAATGCGTGGCTCATTCTAGGGTTTATTAACGCCACGCGTTGTTATTATGTCATTCAACTTCATTCCCATAACGAAGCCCTTTAGATTTCAGTTTTAATGAAAAAGAGATTCTTTCTTTCTTTCTTTCTTTCTTCTTCTTCCTCGTCGTCTTCTTCTACATCGTCGTCGTCGTCGTCTTCTTCTTCTTCTTCTTCTTCTTCGTCGTCGTCGTCTTCTTCTTCTTTTCTTCTTTGACTTCTTCGTTTCTCTACTTCTTCCTCTTCTTCTTATTTAGTGTCTGCCCGGCTCCGACCGCAATTCTGGTGTCGTGAAATCAGGGTGGACACCAGCTACCCTCAAGTCTATATGTAACGTATGAGACATTCGTTAGTATCGTCCATATATAGCAAAAATAAAAGATTATCTTATAAAAATCAAACAGATTAATCGATGGATCAATGGATGGATTTTAGGTACATGTCGACATTTTTAATTCATCCTAGACTTTTGATATTTTATTTACATTCGTGTGTTTTGCTGGATTTTGTATCGTATAATTTCACACTTACTGTTTCATATTCATTTTTCATTTATATGTTGTAGATTCTGTTATTTAGTAAAATTGCATTCACTTTTTAATTTATTTAAATTATTAAATTTTTGTATTTTTTAATTTTTTTATAGTTTCATTTCCTAACACTTCGATTTTAGCACTTCCTCTGGAGGTAGACGACACAATGGGAAGGACATGGTCACGAAACAATGGCTCCTTTACGGGTTTGTGTTCGCTTTTTGACTTGGGGTTATTTACATGTTGTAAGATCGGGCGAACGGCCGTTATGTCCGAGCGACTCCCACTTCCCACTCTCAAGATTGGAGAGAAATCGATTACTCGATCGATACTGGTTGCCCGATCAATGTTGCTTACCTGCTTGGTACCCTGATCACCGAGCATCGCACATATTAGTTTTACTCCTACTTTATCTCCCCTTTCTTTGTTTTTTTATTTTTTTATTGTCTGTTCTGCACAAAAATGTGTAGCATCGATCGATATCGATCGCTACATTCATTCTGCATATTTGGTCAAATTCTGTCCAACTACCATCATATTCGTATGCATAGAACTTGAGAATATCGATCGGTATCGATTAGCAGATCGACGCTTCTTAATTGAAATAAAAATTGTTCACGCGTCAGTAAATTCGCAGTGGCTCCCTTTCTCGATTTCTATGCAAAAATCGATAGTACATCTCGATATGGATGGGCTTATCCATTCCATCTACTTGCTGCAAATTCCTTCCGCAGACCAATATATTCACACGTATACCCTCTAAAGCTACCGTTGCTAAGCAGAGGTGGACGATATCGACTGATATTGATTCGTCCATAATCCGATACTGATTACTTGTCGCTTGTTTGTTCACCACTTATCATACCTTTCTGATATCAACTTCAGACGACCATCTCTGGGCGAAAATCGATAATATCCACTAATACTGACTGGTCGGTCTGCCCTGAAAATGCCCACTGGCCAAAATATTCGCCTTATTCCCAGTTAGGCCGGCTTTTTCTGAATGAAAATCGAAGTCATCTATAGATATTGGTTGATTTACCAATTTCGCTGCTATGAACTCCTTCCAGCATTACATTATATTCACATTAATTCCATTTCAATCTTGCAACTCGAAGCCAATGTCGATAATATCGATCCATATCGATTGGACGGTTGATAGTGAACACATTCCGTGAGAATGTCCATTTGCCAACATGTTCGCGTGGATCCTACTCCGCCGTCACTTTTTTGGAACAATATCGTTATCACCTGCTGATATTAATTGACCTATCGATATGGTCTACTTGTTGTAAATTTCTTCCACCGGATATCACATTCACGTATTTCCTACCTCAATCTATCAACCGCAGGCTAACGTCGATAATATCGATCGATTTTGATTAGCTGGTGGAGTGATACTGGCCAATTAGAGTGCTGTCTGCCCCTCGCCTATTATTTACTCGTGAGGTCCACCTTACACAGTCATCCCTAGGCATCAATCAATAATATCGATTGATTTTTGAAACCCCCGACCAGCAACGCACTTTTTGTGAGCCGAGGTCGACGGACAGACAGACAGAGAGGCAAATGGGCAGATTAACGGATAAGCTGCTTTGTATAAAGCTGGATTAACAAAGTTGCACACATTTTTCACTAAGTAGATGTTCTTCACGCTTTAACCGTCTTTTCTAGTAGAACGCTGTGATTCTCCATATGTAGTAGTTCGATGTGTGTCGTCTATCGTGCCCCGCGGGACTTGCAGTGTGCAGTTGATGACAGCTTCACAGATTTATTGGTAACAGTGAATAGGACCATTGCAGTCCGGAGTTAGATGAGACTAAGTGGCAGTGCTAACTTCAGACGGCTAACTGTACGCTTTTTGGATGTGGTACTCTTGAGAAAGTTGACATAGATATCACTAAAGTGAGAGATGCAATTTGAATGAAAATTCCCATGCTTCATGAGAAAGAGACAAGATAGAACAGACCTGTTGGAAAAGGGCCGGGAAGCCAGAATTCAGATATCATATCAACACTGCGAATTCAAATTAATGTTGAGACAAGGCTTCAAAGAGGTGAGGTACTGATGAAGCCACTATACCATGCTTGTTTCTAAATGATGTCAAGGAAAGAGTTGTTACCTTAGCGATATTCTCGTCCTCAGATAGAAGTTGATCATTTTGGTCTGACGATGAGTGCGAACTCGATTGCTCTTACAATTAGATCTTAGACCTCCACTCGCACCCCCCCCCCTCCCAACAAGTGTGTCACTTGTTTCCGTGGACTTTGATGCAACCTTATGTTTTATTAGAATAAGAGAATGAAGTTGTTTTGGGTGCAAGAAGCCATTTTAGTAAAAGACTTTAATAGTAGTTATATCCTGCTTCACCTCTAAGCCCTATAGAGGATATAATTACTAAAGTGAAGAAGCGATAGAATACAATTACTTCCGGAGGATCATCAATAGGGTATGGAGTGACTGCGATACTAGAATTACCATGTGTTGTGTTTTTGTACACAAAAAAATAAGGTTAGAAGGGGCGGGCATTGCCTACGGGACTTGATCGTAGAGAGGTCGAGCGAAAGCGATTTACAGGGATGATCGATGCCTGAAGCAATATAATCGTATGAGGTCACTGTTTCTACAAAAAATCAGGCAATATACCTGGGCCAGTGGTAAAAACTAAATCACAAAATGAAAGGATATGAAGTCACATAGACAGTTGATTGATAAGTTGCTTAATGAACCGATAAATATTTTTAAATGAATTTACAAGTCCGTATTTGTAAGCGATACTTTTGTATTTAGGCATACCTTTAACTATTAGATCTTTACTATACTGTAATTGAAGCAATGAGGTTATCAAATTGCAAAGTCTACCAATAAAATAATGTTGAATGCCTTCAAATTCCATTTGAATCTAACTTTATCCGATAAGTTTCAGTGTCCGGCTGCGGATCAGATTTCGGCCCGTTCAACACCCCGGACGGTTATTTGCGACTCGAACACTCCTGTCCGCACCGACGAAACGGCACGATCAAAGCGATCGAGGTGGACGTGTTGCCGATCTTCTTGCCGAGGGTCGTCAACCTAGGAACCATCTACCTCGATCGATACGAAGATGATAGCGAGTAGAGGCGGTGTGGAAGCGCAGGTGTTGTTGGAGTGCCGTTTGTGTCACTGTAATGTGGTCCATTGAGGCTTTCAATCATAATGTTACGTTTTTTGTACAAATTTGCGATTTTTAATCAATAAAGTTTTAGATGGATTTTATACTCATAAATTTATCAGCAGCCAGGCGTTCTCTTGGCCGTATGACTACCGGCTGGGGCTTCTCCATAGAATGCGACACTGTGCGATGTGATTTATTCATTTATTCATTCAAAGTGCAAATATGATTCACGAATAGAATTGCACCGCAAACAAAAGATGTACAAAACGCTACCACACAGGTCAACTAGAATCACATTTGAAAACTTTAACAAGTGACAGCTCTACTCCAAATATGTGTAGACATAGTCACAATATCGTCGTTTCTACCATGAAGCACGTTCAGTTCCGTATGGCCTATGGTATACTCCCGCGTCGCTCCAGCGACGGGCGCGAGGCAACTGTCAACGGCGCGCCTTCGCTGCAGTGGTGGACGGCGCAGTGGGGCGCGGTTGTCGGTTGATGCGCCATCGATCCCGCAATGCGTCGCAGAGGGGTGTTATACCTCCGCGTCGCGGGAGTGAAACATACTCCCGTGCGCCGGCCGTCGCAGCCCGTCGCTCGTCGCAGTGCACTGCACAGCGACGAGCGACGGGCAGCGATGGTCGCGGAGGGGGAGCGCTTGTTGTGCCCTATTCTGTGCACTTCCGCCCACTTATCTCGACATTTCCTTGGTTTGTGACCATACTACAGCAATTTCCACACGCGTCTGGTGATGTTGGGTGGTCATGTGATGTCACTGTTGTTCTCCTCGTACGGTTTTCGTCGCGGCTAGACTCATTTTGGTTTTTTTTCGAAGGCTTGAACGACTAGTTTTTTGAGGAGATAATTTCTAAACCGTTTTTTCTCTTTTGTGCTGATCCTCGCATTTTTTCGCTCTGAACTTCCTCGCCGGCACCAAAATCTACATTTCTGTGCCGGACAAGTCACAGGGAAGCTCCGTTGACATGTCCGACACAGAGATATGCCACTGGAGGCCGGTTTTTTCGAAGTCGTGTTTTTCTAGCGGGGTTTTTTCCTCGTCTTCGCTGACCGCAGTATTTCTTTTGATTCTCGTGTTCCACATAGGCACGGAGACGCACAGTTTTGTGCTTGACAGGTCATTAGAGGGTTATCGTGACGCTTGAATACAGAAATCACCAATCTTATCACCCCTACCATAACAAGGAACAATTCAATTGAGGCACAGATTTATTCAGACCACTACTATCAGTCCACTCCAACAAGGAATCCAAGAAAAAATGCACTGAATTAGCTGATTCGCTTAAATTCTGCAAAAGTCTCCATCTGCAGAACTGTGTCAGCCTCAGCGATGGCGACGGCTTGCGACGCGCATCGCTAGCCGTCGCATCGCTGAGCACTCCAGTGTCGCTGCAGCGGACGGGAGTATACCGTAGGCCTAAGAGTTTTATAAATTAAGAATTCTGCTCTAATTCTTGTCTATGCAACTAGTACACGTAGACTGAGCTTTCCTCTGACGGACCTCGTCAGCTCCACGTTCAAGAGCTCTTCTGTGTCGTTGTTCTGCTTTTGGTGTGAATTTTAAACAATCTGCTCTCTTTTGCCTGCTCTTTAGTGAAGGCCAGACCAAATGTAGTTCAGACCGTCCGACGACCGACCGTCTCTAAGGCTCGTTTCGAATCATGTCATAGCTCGCCTGAAAGCATCTCATCAGCATCAGTTTTCTGGTGAATCTGTTCTGAATGCTTTCAAAAAGATTGATAACCTTTTTGGTTGGATTAAAGACCGTTGTTCCTGATTCTACGATTGGCCTCACATAGTTTTTGCAGGCGGATGTAAACTTTCGGAATATTTGATTTCACCCCTGATGAGCGGTACATCTTGTCGATTCGTCGCAGTAACAGTCTGGTGTGATGGTTCTGCATGGTTCCAGGAAGTTGAAGTGAACCACGCCAGCCGCCAACCACCACGCTGTTACTATCACCTTTTTCTGGTGGGATTTCGGCTTCGGGAACTGCCTGGGGTCCGCGACATCAACCCATTGTTCTGATCGTATTCGGTTATCGTACAACTTTTCATCACCTGTGACGACTCGCTTCAAAAACGGGTAGTTTCGGCTGGTAATACGAACATACACTTTTTCGCCGCGCGAGCGGCGATCTCTGCCGCACGCGCGGCGAACCGTCACTGACAAAGGGTTCCTAAATGGGCTTCTATGTGGAAATTGAGCTCTAGCAAACTCACAAGGTATGCTCTATTGTATCTAGATATGTTGCCTTTAGAAACGAAGCTTTTCATTACAGAGAAACCCTAAATCGTTTCACAATGGAAACAACTGTCTACTTCTTCGATTAGATCACCCAATTCCCTTTCGAAATATCCACCTTCTTTGATTAAGTGCACCGAAGGACTCTCAAATAGCTGAGCAGAGGCCGCAGAAGAGTTTTATGCCGTTACATGAGCATTAAACCCGTGACTGTAGCAACACACATTATGTGGACGTCGCGTTTGCCGCAGCAGTCGCCGCAGTCGCCGCGCGCTTTCGTATGTTCAGCTTATTCCCCGGTAGTTTCGAATCTGGAGAAGGAAAGAAGAGCAGATTTCGAAACGCCTCAGTTTCTAGCGACCACTCAAATCGTGAGCACCCACTTTTCGAGCTTTTTCATCTTTTCGGGGCGTAGCCATCTGTAATAGTTATTTCACTAACTCCTAGACCTTCCGCAATCCTACTATTTGCGATGGATTAGCTTTCACAAAGGCCTTCACATTGCCGTCCTAGATTGCTGCAGGTCTGCCGCTTCTGGGTGCATCTTCGATTGCCCCGTTTGAAATTGAAATACAGTATTGGTCGGAATTGCTCTTTCCACGTGCCTCAATAAGCCTTCAAAAAACAATTACTAAGTCTATCTGAGACAAATTATTCCGTCGTATAGAGCGAGCGAAAGACTCCGTTATAGACGTTATAAAATGCGGAGTAGAGTCATAGGAGGCCTTCATCTTTTTGTAGTACTTCTGCCAAGTGCTTCTGCCGGAAGACGATAGACATTATATGTTTATCAGCATAAAGAGCAGAATGTAATAGGAATCAGAGGGCGCAGTGAAACGTGTGGAGAGGTGACGAGAGACGAAGTTGACTGACGGCTGGAGTTGAGTTCGGGTTCGGGATCGTAGCAACGGCGCGCAGCCGTCTCTCAGTCAGACGTCCATCTGATTGTCTCGTCCATGCGGCTCCTCCTATAAATACGAGTGTCGGTTACGGTAGCATGGACGGAATGCATGACCAGGAGGAGATAGAAGCGGAAGATACGTGGGGATATGCTAGCGCTACAGTAACCTAGCATCGGAAGCGATCTACCACTAAGATATACGAAGGAGGGATTACGGTATTCTATCCTACGACTAGGAGGCGTGGGAATCGATTCCTTACAATAGTTTGAATTGAAAACTGCGTCAGCTGTACCCAACACTGGTCAACAGGAGTGGTCCGGTTCTTCTGAACGACCATGCTCGCCCACCCATGTCGCAATCACCATACAAAAATTAAACGAACAAGGAGTTGAAGTTCTGTCTCCCCCGCTATACTCACCATTCTTTATGCCAACCTACTACCACTTTTTTGAGCACTTTCAGGTGCCGGACTCGTCAACTATTAAACACGCGGGTATGCAGAGTATAAGGTAACTGACAGAGACAAATGCTTCATTGTGGGTTTCTATAACATACCTTTGTTGCCTTTGTTGGCTTTGCTGTTGATGAATCTGGCCCAAGGACTTACTCGCAGGTGGAGCCGCAGCAAATCAGAAATACGCAAAAGAAGACTGAATTATAGAAATAAACCGGGATTTCCTGCCACCGTAATCCAGCGCGTGATTCGGGCGCGTCCCGTCCTTTAAACTGTTAAAATGCCGCGCGACCCGAGCGCGCGGCCCGCAGCGGATCCACGACAGGCTTCCAATACACCTGGGCACACACTGCAATCTACATTTGATTCCCGCACAAATATGATGTTGTGGGTGTCTTGTGTGCCTTTACAGCAAGAGGGAGCGGTGAATATTAGTATGCCTAAACAATGTTCTCAACCAACATCTCTTATTAACAGACATGTCGAAGACGAATTTAGGAGTTAGCACTTCCATATGAGGCAGTGCTGAAAATTTGAAGACAGTGAAGACGAATTTAAAGACATTCGCCAGGACGGGGATACTGACAGCCACACAAAATCCTCCAGACGTCTTCAGACCTTGTTTCTTCACACATAGCGATACATGGAGGTAGAAGTTGCTGGACCAAATGTCTGCTCTGAATGCAAGGAAGACAAGGGAATCCATAGACATAGACATATGCTCTCCAAATATCGGAAGGACAACATCTCATACTGTTCAGTCTGTTTTCGGTTAAACCGGATGAAGAAAGGTTTCCGATAACGTTGACTGGATCCAGTGCTGCTTATGTGGAAGCTAGATGCACACTGCATGCCTGCATGGCTGCTAGTGGTTGTCCCCATGATGAAGCGCCGTTGCAATTGATCTAAGGTCATTTTTATAAATTGGCAAATGTGTACCGTTATAAAGGTTCCTAACATTCATCCAAATGATACTGATTACAGAAAATGAAGGAACAACAGAAAAAGTGAACACGCACAAGAAGAAAAACACAAAAAGGATGACATCAACACTAGAATCGGTAACATAATAAAGTAGTTATCTATGTGATTCAGCGCCTAGTAACTATGCCCCACTCCCTAAGGCCTAAGCTGTGGCAAAATTTTTTTCATATTTACCTAGCAGTAGATTGAAATCACCAATTGTTCTCTATTTTAGGAAATCAGATCTGACTCGCGTTTTAGCAACTGTATCTCGAAGCATGAGCTTTCCCTTTTCGGTTCTCGTCAGGGCGCCATCAAAAATCGGTTGGATTAACTGAACTTGTTGCTAATAATCTTGTATATCATAACACTATCAGCGGCTTTTCTTCTTGTCTTTAGCGACCGAAGGCCAAGTATGACTGACCTTTGAGAACCATGTGGTATCTGAGGTTCATTGAAAAGTAACTCATTATGGGTTTTCTCGCAAAGCAGTTTTGAACCCTTTACAAAAGCTCGATATCCGTCTTCTTATCGTTAAATGGATTGAACACCGTGTTTAACAATTCAACTATGATGGCAATCATAACTAATCGCCTACTGCCGTTTGAATGCTCCCGCGCCTGCTACAGTGCCACCAAGCCTGCACATCACCCCAGCCGTTGTCATCGGAGCTCGTTTTTGTCATTGTGCGCACAAAACGGCAGGCACCTCGAGGAAGGTAAGACATCTCAAAGAAGGAGAAGGCCCATCCAAGCTGCTCGTGCTAAAACCGCTCTCGTCGCTCAACGGGTTGTGTACATCTTGGTTCTGCGCTTTTTCGAACGCAGGACCAGGTTGGGGAAGGGACTTCGCGGTGTGGCTCATCCAACTACTAGTGCTCACACCGCTCCCGTTGCAGAGTGGGAATTACGCATCGATCGAATGTCCACGTGATTCACGACGCAACGGCAGCAACCGCACGCTACAGTATCCCGCAGACCTGCACATCAAACCGCAATTCGAACGGCGGTATAGGATTAGTTATAAGTAAGACGTCAACCATTGAGCTAAAGTATCTCTTAGGCCTTTGTCATACCATCGCTCAGCCCGAGCGACGCCCAATGACATGCACCCATATCGATTCCATCGCGCCGCCCGATCGATATGGGAGCATATCATTGGGCGTCGCTCGGGGTAAGCGGTGGTATGACAAAGCGGTGGTATGGTATGGTATGACAGGGCCTTATAAGCTCGTTTATACATTTTCGATTTGACTATAGAGCTCGAAAGAGATTATATATATATATATATATATATATATATATATATATATATATATACGGTAGCCGGCCTTTTTAGCGAAAAGTCTGAAATGCTGGGAAAAGCATAGATTGGACGTTATGATGAATCCCAGATCACGGGCTTCTTTTGCGTTGCTTAGAACCTGACCGCTAATACTGTAAGTTGGGAACTGTGGCAGTTTTTTTTAGATCCAGTCATTAGGAACCATGTTTTTTGAGGCGCAATGGTAGGCCCCCTGTCTGCTCATTTGGAAATGTGTTAAAAGAGTTACCAGCTAGCAAGAAAAACTAGGACTAGACCGGCTAAAATAGCTGGGAACAAGTGGAAGACCTATTTATTTACGCTTGGATAACGTTTGCCGTCCTGTCACCCCTGACGAGGGAGCTTGGTGAAACGATCCTGTCAATGTTCCATTCGCCGTCGCGACAACTGCATTGCACCTTCTTCTACAATGCGCGACACCCAGAAGGAATCTCCGATACGGAGCGATGAAGTATATAGTTAGCAAGCAGTTCAGAAGAGCTTGGGCCGACGATACAACGAATATCAAGTATTCCATGGCTAGAATGCGTAGACCGATCCGCTGTGATACCAGATAGAAAGCCATGCATGGCATCTGCGTAAGTCATGGAATCAAAGCTTGAAAAAGTAGTAGCTGAAAACCATACGGATTACCAATTACCACTCTTCAGTTAAGCTACCCTCACCTGAACCAGAACTTTTGAAGAGGATTTCGTCTTTTCAGAAAAATTATTCTTAGGATCATTGAGATATCGAAGAACACACCACCGCCAGTACATGATTAACGGTGGTAGAACTAGTGCATCTATTATAAGAATTCCGTTGTTCTTCGTATAGGTCCAGTGAGTGACAATTGAGCCACCGAATCGTCCGTAGCGCTCGAGCGTAGGATCACTGGTGAGCGTGACGTTCATCACGTATTCGTACACCTCAGGTCGCAAGATGGGCGTGATCTAAAATTCAGATGTCTATCATATTAGGTTGTCCGGAAAGTTTTTAGACTAATTGCATGGTAAGATTCAAAACAACGTATTTTTGCCGGCTGGAGTTGTGAGAGGGCCGGGCTTAGGAAATTTGTGTTTTACGTCCTGTATATCTAACAAGCAGCATGTACGACATATCGTCTCCTGTTCCCAGTGACGCCTTCGCAATGGACAACCAGAAGGTGCTCTACCGACCAGCTCTGCTTCTGCAGTAAGGCTTCGGCCGATCCGCGAACGAGGCCCATCGCTTTCTACAGGAGACAATGCAGGAGCAAGCCCCCTCTCGGGCGACGTGCTTCAATTTAATACCGCAAATTCGACAACGGTGACAAATCGCTCGAGGATTCCCGACGCACAGGTCGACCACGTAGACAGCTCGTACTCACCACCTGCGGTGCTCAACCCGATCTTTCTGTACGCGAACTTTACCTTACAAATACTCCTAAGTAGACAGTACACGATGTTCTTCGGTCATCTGGCAAAGTCGCGAAGTTGCCTCGAGTCGCACCACATGTTTTGACTCCTAAGGATAAACGGAACCGTTTTGATGTCTGCACTTCTCTCCTCAACCGTCGCCGTACATTTGCTTGGATCGACTCGATCGTCACTGTGGATCAAAAGTATTGCGTCTACGACAATTTGGTGCGTCGCAAGCACTGGGTGGACTTCGATGAGTTCCCTCAACCACAGCCGAAACGTCCTGATCACGACAAAAAGGAGTGCTTTCCTTCTGGTGGGTCATCAATGGCCCTGCATTCTGGGCATTGGTTTCTACTGGATCCATGGTAGATTAGAATATGTTCTGTGTTCAGCTAAAAAAAAAATGAGCGAATTCCTACGTAATCGCAATCCCAGAAGAGGAAAAATTCCTCTTCTCATGGATAACGTTGACCTCACACAGCAAAGAATACGCAGAAAAAATTAGAGGAACTCGGAATTGAACTGGGACTCTATTCGCCGTACTCACTTGATCTTGTGAGTGACTACCACGTTTTCCGGTCGTTGCAGTCTTTCTTAGCTGGAAAAAAGTTCGCAAATCGGGAGCAAGTCAAAAGTTGTGTCAACAACTTCTTGCTGTCCAAGTCTCCGGAGTTCTTCTCTCGTGGTATTCACTCTTTACCGGAAAGATGGCAATATGTGATAGATCATAATGATGAATATTTTTTTAATGATAGTGGTTGTCAATAAAGTTTAAAAAAGTTTAGCTATACAATGTTCTCCGACTTAGTCTCAAAACTTTCCGGACAACCTAATAGAAATCGCTGTATGTATAATTCATCCTGGCAGGGTATGGGTTCCATTCAAGCAAGAACCATGTACGCCTCAACCTTAGCGAAACTAACAGCTCACCATAAGAGCTGGTATTACGTAGGAAACCAACATCATGACAATCAGCCTGCGCCGTGTCATATCGCTTGATCTGATCATGGCATATCGAAAGTACATCGAAATAGCAACTGAGAAAGCCATGTTGACCATACAGGCGTTGTAGACACTGTAGCACACCGAGCAAAACTCCGGCCCAATAGATCTGCATGGTCCTATAGGGAGCAGCGCCATCACATCGCCCGTTGTCCGAGCTCTGAAAATCGGACAAAACTGGCAATAGTCGGGCAATGACCACAAACTCTCTACAATGGCGTCGCCTTCAAAGAGTCCAGCACGGAGATGCAGCACCTCCTTAGGACCTGTTCATACTTTGCGACGAGAACGACTTGTCGCCCATACAAAACATGCAAATCGATTAAAGCGAGCGATCGCCGCCAAAATGTATTCACACTCGAGCGCTGGCGGTTTCGCTCTCGTCGCTGCTGTCGCCTATTCATACTTCGCGCCGGCTACGGAAACGACAGGAGGGACTGGAGCGACGGACGGAGTGTGGTGCACGTAATTAATAACATGTACCACACTACGTCGGTCGGTGCAGTCGCTCCAGCCGCTCTTGTCGCTCCAGTCGCTGCCGTCGCGAAGTATGAACGGGCCCTGAGCTCTTCAACGCCGCCGCGCAATCTATAACGGGAAAGCATTGTAGTTAAGATCGACAGTCGGCCACTCTTCACTTCACTGGAGACATCAAAAAGATCCCTAGAGAAACGGGCCGAATGCTGGTCGACACTATCGTTCGCGTAGAAACGTTTACTCCAGCTAAGTATTACGAAAACGATGTTCACGAGGAACGGACGAGTTTCCGATGCCTCATTCTCGCCCAATAGAAGAAGTTTCTGCGAATGCTCCAGCTAGGGGTATATAGGTCACGCAGTATATGGAGTAATTTCTCTTAAATTTGAGAAAAAAAGTAAAAGTCACAAAAAATCGCAAAAACGATCGAGGACCTAATGGGTCACCTCAAAAAGGAGATTGCGGCTAAGACCTATGTCGAAAGCAGACTCGGTCGCAGAGTAAAACAGAGTTACGCCATCAAAGGAAAGCATATCACCGCTCGGCCTTATAATAATAAGGAAGCGAGTTTGTTTTGCCAAAGAGATAACCACTCGTCAGCGGCATGCAGAGCAATCAGCAATAAAACAATACGGCGCAAAATGGTCAAAGAACAAAATATATGCTGGAAATGCTTCTCATCAAACCATAACAGTTTCGACGGCTAACAGCCGGACTGCATTCAGTGTGGGCAAAAACACCATGTGTCTCTATGTACCAAAGGTAACTCAGAGCAGCCAAGAAATCAAAATAAAGCTTGGAACCCTCCACAAAAAAACAATCAGGGTTCTCAAAACTTGGAACCTAGAGCCTGGAACCCTCCACAAAGAAACAATCAGGGATCTCCAAAGCAGACTAGACCGCAGTACAATCGTAATAGTGAACGGCGTAACCAAAATGTCAGGTTTCCCAACAATAATATCCAAACATTTGCCGAGGTTGAGCAACCGACCTCGACTGCGAATGGAATTATCACCTCAACTGATCCTAATGACAGCCGAGGGTAACATATGGAAAAATCGAAAAAGGAGTATGACAAAGCTCTAATCTTTTTTGATTCCGTCGCCCAAAAAACCGTTATAGAAGAATCCTAGCTGCGGATCTAGGCCTTCCACGAAAAACTACTAAAATATGTACAATGTCTGGAATTGAAGGACACATCGAAAGGTTCGAGAGCCATATTGTGAATGTTAAAGTAGGAACAACCTTTGGCGAGCAACTGGAGCTCAAATGTCAAACAAAACCTGTTATTACCAACGGCTTTCCAAGTGTGAAACTAGCTCAGACAGACATAGAATTACTGAAAGCAAACAACCTATGTCTCGCCAATTCCAACTTGCGCGGAGAACATCATATTCCGCATGTTCTAGTTGGCCTAGACTGCTTCCACGATTTAGTTACTAGCCCAACCTGTGGGTTGAGAACCCCTACAAGTTTACATATATCAAAAACCGTCTTTGGACCGACAATATACGGTAAAGGAGTGTTATCATCAGAAATTCACAATCTAGTCTGTTATGGCATGACAGCAGTTTTCGAACCTAGGGAGAGAGAAATTCTCCAGAAAATGTTCGAGATGGAGGGCCTGGGAAGGTGACGCAAGTGATAATGTCGTGTCTACATGCAATGCCACCAAACCCCTTTTTGCCGCGTAACCCAGTAGTAACGACGCCAACTTAGGTTAAGGCCATTGGTGTACTCCCCTCAGCGACAAGGCGACCAATTACCAGAGATTTCAACGCTTTCGAGCAATTCCGTAAGGGAACTCATTTCATCATGGATTTTCTTGGAGCACTTGTCGCGCTAGCCGCCACAGGGCGTTTCATCCTTGGGGGTGGCATGGAAACATACTTCCCGGTCGTGTCTGTCGTGCAGTGCACAGCAGCTGTAGACAGACCTCGAGGATATCGCGGATGTTACGTGCGGTCAAACAGCGCCGGCGGTGTAAGGCGAACAACGCTGGTCGGGAAGCAGAAGATGCGGGTTTGAGTCCCGCCTGGCGCAAGAGTTTTGATCGCAACAAAACATCCTGTAACAACATATAGCCTCTCTGCCAGCCGCTCCAGGCTTAAGCAAATGTGTTAAAGATGCAAGTTCATATTTGTAAGCGATACTTTTGTGTTTAAGTACACTTTTAACTATGGATTGGAGAGTAAGATCTTTATTATACTGTAATTGAAGCAAGGAGGTAATCAAATTGCAAAGTCTGTCAATAAAGTCTTCTTTTATAGAGCATTATTGTGATATTCGTAGAGTTTCAGTTGAATCCTCCGTTCTAATCCTCTTTTAAGGGAATTGCTAGCGTACGAACTACTATGAGGAAATCTAATTACTTTAAAAGGAAAATAATCGGTTTTATTGTACTGCTTAGTGAAAATGCAATCGTTCACTATCCTAATAGTAAGGTCTAAAAAATTGCACTGGTGTATATTAATATGAGTTTTTTATTTAATACATGTTTAGCCCTAAATATGTAATAGGTCGTTGCAGATGAAATGGCCGATTTTTACTGGAAACCTTGACAGATCATAACTCGACTTGGTAGCAATTTCACTTGTTGAAACAAGCATTATAACAATTAGTGCACTTTTCCCAACGTTGCAATAGCTTAGACATTCCATCATTTTTAAAAATCAAAACTAATAGAATCAGTAAAACACTAGAAGTCGTTCTCGACATCTTCGTGGTTGCAGAATTTTTTTATCCTTCACATGAAGAAATGACAATCGGTAGGGAACAGATCTGTTCAAAATGCTGGACGAGGCAGTGTTTCGTATCCCAAATCATTCAGTTTCCGGACAACAATTTTTGAAACGTACGGACGCGGTTAGTCATGCAGTAGGATTGGGCCTCGTCGAATGACCAAAGCGCGCTGTTCTTCAACCGGCTTCTGGTTCATCATTTCCACTATGGTACCGTACTTCTTCGCTGTGATAGTCTCTTCAGTCTTCATGAATTTGTAGTGGGCTACACCGGCCATTGTCTACCTTGCGGTCACCATGGTCTTCTCTGGATGGAGACTTGGTTTCGGCACCTCCCTGGGACTCATTCTTGTCCGACTGTTGTGTAGAGCGACGGCGATTGCCATAAAGGATCCATTTTTTGTCGCATGTCACGGTCCTGTCCAAAAAAGGCTTCGTCAGATTACGCAGCCTTCACGAAACACATGTGTCGTGGCGCTTCAGCATCCGCCCGGCGGTCAGTCCATGCGGGATCCATTCATCCAATTTCCCTAATTTTTTCCTACATTCAAATCGCGACTGATAGTGCTGTCCTCAACGCCGGAATACTGTGCTGGCTCTTTCACAGTTAGACGCCAACCCGCCTCTACAAGGGTTTGAGTTTCGTCGTCGATAAGGGATGATGGCGGCTCTCATCGGTCTTCATCTTCGAGACCATCATCTCCAGATCAAATCCTTTCGAACCAGTGACGAATTGTGAGTTTCTTAGCGAAATCCTCCACAAGTGCAATGTCACGAGCTGCGGACGTGGCGTTCTGTCCACTTTTCTGTTCATATAAGTAGAGCACCAGAATATCGCGTTGATTTAAACTGTAAAAACGAGGAAAAACCCGGTAAGAGGTAATTATGTCAAAGCGGAGACGCTGCGCTTGCTTTCAGAAATTGTTTACAGTGCCTGAGACGGAAACATTCCTAGCAACGAAAAATCGACCAGAATTTGAAGTAGGAAAACCGGTCACTTCATATAACATACGGCTAACATACGGCTGACACTATAGCCATCGTGTGTTATGGCATACTTAATATCGCCTATAAAGCCTTATTGCAACCTTTTTTCTAAATGAGGCTTGTCAGGGCTTTGGGGAATACCTTAGCACATTGACGACAATACGCATCAATTTTGCTGCGTAACTTTCAACTCGATTTTCCTTCAAAGTGAAGTAATTTTGTGCACATTTTTTGCAGTGCGCTTATAGAGTGTATCTATAAGAACCTTCGGCAGTCATGGGCAAACAAATACTTTGGTGATACTCGAGAAATTTGATAATGCGTGGGCAATACCTCCCTACACTCCTTTTTGAGGATGTGAATTGGGAACAGATCATTTGTTCTCTACAAATAGTACCATACTAATGTAAGAAATTAAAAAGCGGGAATGATAGCAACAAAAGACGACAAATTGTACAACTTGATATTGATGGAAGTACTGTTTCCGCAGCTTAAAATAATATCCCAGTAAGATACGAGTACACGGAGATCTGTCTGTTAAAACATTCCATTCCATGACTTTAAACCTAATTCGACGTTTATTAAAATGTAGTGGAGTTCAAATATTTAGAGCACTGCTTTCAAGACTATAAGAAATACAAAACGGAACACTAAACATGGAACTGAATGAATAGAAATAGCTGGATGCCGGAATTCCTGTCATGGAAACGCAAACTCCACACATTCCTGATCATAGTCTTTCACACTATTACCAATTCTATTGTTTTGCTTCATTTTATACATGGAATAAAACCTTCCATTTGTCGAACTGTATGGAGCCAACCTCCTAAAACAGCTCAAAAAGCTTGTCGTCCGCACTTTTGACGTTGCAAAAACCGGTCCTGTGGGGCAACACGCAGCATAAATGATGCGTAAGCCCCAGCCAGCCTAACAATCGATTGTCCCGCGCGCAACACTGCAAAATACGCGTTAGCCCTAGTTTATACTTGCGCCGCGGCGTGGCACCACGATCGCCATAGATATCGACTTCTTGCGCCGCCCGGTCGATATCTATGGGCCCATACACACTTCTGCGACACGGCGGCGCGGCAGGTGGGTCGACGGCTACCTCCGCGAAATCCGGCGGCCGCGGCGCGGGCGCGTTAGGCCGGGGGCATACTTCCATCGCCGCGATGCCATCGCGGCGCTCAGTTCATGGCCATTCCGCCGCACGCGGCCGAATAGTCAAAGAAAACCTCGCCGCGGCTGCTGCATGCGCGATGGCTTCCCGCGCCCATCGCGGGCATGGCATACTTTTTCGCGCCGCGCGCGGTGTTTAGCGTTGATCCTGGACGGATCGCCGTCGCGCTCCCTTGCAGAGCGATGGGCGATGCGACGAGCACAGAGAAATTCAAATTCTTTCGCGTCGCTCTGCAAAACTCATCGCCGCGATTCAATCGCGGCGACGGGAAGTATGCACGAGGCCTTAGAGCACCGTTTTAGGCAAGGGGACCGACGTTCCCGTGGATGCCGCGCCGCCAGAAATGACCTGAACCATTCCAGCTTGCGTCACTCAGCGCGGCGTCGCCTGCGTTAGCCGCCGCGACAGTCGCAAGAATGTACATGCCCCTCCCTGCGGCGCGTGTCGCAGTGTCGCGCCGCGGCCGTCGCGGCCCTATGCTTCATCATGGCAGCGCCGCGCTGTCGCAGAAGTGTGCATGGGCCTTATCCCGAACATTGTGCCGCGCCGCGCAGCGGCGCAAGTGTAAACTAGGTAGGACTTATCGTCAATGTGTTTGGGCCTCTACAGAGTCTCGTGGCAGCACCCTAGTCCATATCGTTCCCGCCGCAGTGGGACCCCGCTGCCACTGTGGTAGAAGCCGCAGCGCGGACGAGTTGTCGCGGAGTCGCCGCACGGAAAGGTCCCCGAGAGCTGCCGCAGTTCACGGCGGCTCTTACCCGCAGCGCCAGTAGCTGCGGGTGAGACCCGCAGGAGGATGTGACGTGGGTGTCCATTGTGCTTCATCTATTCTAAACATTTTTTTAAACGAATCTACATGCTAGGGATATAGTAGGTTGGTGCGTATTCTCTGTCCATAAAGGAGCTTGACAACCAACAATATAGTCATCGGTAGTGTCGCAAATGAAGGCGTGTGGGATAATGCACTCAAAGCGTAACGCAAAAAAAACTTTAGCACGATATTATGCAACCTTAATTGCACTGAAAATCTCCATGGCCTTCCAGTCACAAGTTAGTCGTCTGAGGTTTAGGGAAAACCTTTGCACAGAAATGCAACAACAAAGCAGACCGTTCTTTTTAGTACGAGCTATAACTGAATCGATCAGATCTCCCGGACTCAACAAGGCATCGGAGGGAATGCTGTCATCACAAGGGCTACCACATTGTCTTCGAGCTGCTTGTCAAGCGAGGAACTTTTAGTGGAGGTAGATCGACAAAAGTGCAGAGCAAATGCAAAATGGCAAAGAACTGTTGATTGAGTTATAAGAAGTGTTCTATTAGATTTCGGGGCTTAGATTCAAGAACTCCTAACTTGAAAACGCTTCTTCACAAAAGAAAAAGCGTATTGCCTACTACATCTATCACATTCCCAGAGGTCGCAACTGCCGGCAAAAGTACGCAGTATTGCGTACAGTAACCCTCGCAGCGCCGCACCACACGCCGTTGTCATGGCGGGTCCGCGGCAACCTCAAGACTCTGCTGCCGGCCTTTGACCCTTTCACGACACGCGCGATTTTTACGTGACTGCCGCGTGGGACAGTGCACATTTTTCCCGCGCGCTGATTATTTGAAATATTTTATTCGTATTATTTGTCAAATATGAAAAACAGTAACCAATGAAGTTTCCCAAGGACCGTCTTGACCGTAGATATTAGTGGACTCATTGATTAATATTGTGCTATTAAATGCTTGATAAATTTCCATTAACTATTTTTATCGAAGGGTTAAAACGGGTTCAAAAAGTAAGGCATTTTAATAAAATGGATAATGGATGGAAAAATTACCTCTGTTGAACGACAAATGCCAGAACTGTCACACATATTTGATTCATAGCCTGGCTGGTGAGTAGAATTCTGAAGTCGTGGAACGACTTAGGGCTTTGCGTTATCACAAGATAAAGCAGTAGGACATTGCTCGGCCCGGAAGTCAGCAGCAAGAAATAGTAATATAGGCGAACCACCAGTTCAAAACCACCGTCGTTCTGGGCCGCCATCTCTGCACTTTGAACTAGGAGTCTATGCAAGTAAAGGGGCGTCCAGGAGATCTCGTTACCTAATTTGAATTTAGGAAGAAGTGATAAAAAGTGGATTAAACTGCTCTCTCGTGAGATTTTCTCATTGCTGCCTCTAGAAAGGCCTCACACTGGAACTTGTTTTCTACACCTCAGAAATTGCTCAAGTAACCACACTTCCATGTACAGGTTGGTAGAATTCTCGGAAACGCCTCTCAATTTCTTGTAAATTGATGAAGCGGTTGTTTTAATCATTTTCCCTAGAGTTTCTGACCAATCGTGTAAATCCATGTTTTAGTGGAATCGCTCTCGATATTGAGTAACGTTACATGAATTTTGACGAATACTCTTAATCTAGCTTTGCACGGGAGAAGAAAATGTTGGATTGGAGAAAGAAAAGTAGACGACTGATAACGTGTCTCTGTATGACTGATGATGATGTCATGATCATTTCGCCTTCTGGAGCAAAGCTGCATGCTGCGCTAGCTGGATGAGGATCCAGACGTTCTGAAAAACCCCTAGCTTAAGATCCCCCTCGGCATGTTCGCCTGAGGTCTCGGACGAATGCGGTTGTCTCGAGTTAAGTTGTCATCAAGCCCCAGTACTTCTGTCAGATTGCGTTCTGGGTCAGGGCAAGGATCGCGCTATGGACACCTCCTCTCGTTCCAATTGAAAAGCAGCGTTACTGGTGTAATTGCTCAAGCTACACTGGTTTTCCAACATTGCCCAATCCTACTGGACAGCGACTTTTCCACCATCACTTTGACTTGGCCTCTATTGTTCATTGTTTATTTTTGTCACTTTCGTTTTCCTATCAGCCTGTATTCAAAGCGTCCTTCTTTATTCTCTGAGTTAGCGAAGGTCTCAATATGTATGTAGTTGTTTATCTTTGTTGACAGAACATTAATTGCGTACTTACTTGCGACCCATTCCTCAGCAACGATTTGTCTTGCGCGGTTCCCAACTTGTTCGCCACTTTGTTCGATCTTGCGCCAAAGTTGACCAGTGGACGAGCACCTTAATCGAGTTGATTTTAGAGGCACGGATGTTGTTCCGATGAGCGACCGAATCTCGCCATCGTAGAGGAGGACGACCGAGTGGTCGTTTCTTGCTGAGTGATTCCCAGTGTACAGTGACAGTACTCCAACGTTCGTCCTTTCGTTTCATCGAATGTCCAGCGAAATCCTGTTTCGCTTCATTGATATGAAGAATGACATCCCGGACTCTGGACATTGCTCGGATTTGTTCATTGTGCAATCCGGAGAGTCGCTGCTGGTGTAGAGAGATGCCGACCATCTTCCTTTCCAAAGCCGTTTGCACTCTTCGTAATTGATCTTCTGCTGCTTTTGTTAAGGCTCATGTTTCACAAGCGTAACATAGCGCAGGAAGAACTGTGGAGTTGAAAATATTAGCTCTCAGTTCACAGTTATTGCAGCTCTCGAGCACGTCTCTCACAGAATTGTACGCCACCCATGCCGCTTTTTTCCTTCGTGATATTTCCGGTCTGAGGTCGTTCTTCATGTTCAACAGTCGCCTGAGGTAGACGTAATCTTCGACTTTCTGTTAAGGAACTTTTTCAAACAGTACTGGGTCACCGCCCACGAATTCATTCCTCATAAATTTCGTCCTCGGCATGTTGATCGTTAATCCAGCCTTAGCTCCTTCGATGTAAAGTTCGTGCAGCATTCTTCACGCCTGCTGCGTGGACTTTGTGATGAGGACAATATCATCGGCAAATCTCAGGTGGTTCAGCGGCCTCCCATCGACTTCGATGCCATAGTCGCTCCAATAACAGCGACGGATGGTTGATTCCAAACACGCTGAGAAGAGGTTGGGAGAGATAGGATCACCTTGACGTACGCCTCCTTCCACAGCCGCCTCTAAGTCGCGATGAAATGGGCGAAATATAGTGACGCATCCGGTGTTGCATTCGTTCAGAACGTTTGTGTATCGTGGTTCGATCCCCTGCTCGTTAAGTGATTCCCAAACTTTCTGCGGTTCCACTCAATCGAACGCTTGTGGTAATCGATAAACGTTAACACCAGAGCTTCGTGGTATTCTCGAAAAGCCTCAATTAGTCGACAGCAGGTCAGCATGTGATCCAAGATGCTAAACTTCCTTCGGAAGCCTGCCTGCTCCACCGGCTGCGCTTCTTCCAGGGATCTCCTAATGTGCGATAAGAGACGTCTGGTAAAGATTTTCGACTTTACATAGCACTGGTAGGAGAGTTATTGGACGATAGTTAGAAAGGTCTTCCCTGTCGCCTTTTTTAAACAGCAGAATCGTCTTGGATCTCTTCCATGCAGACGGTATTTCACATTGCGTCACATAGCGGGAAAAGCGCTAAGGCGTTGAACATCTTATGACCACAAGCCTGCAGAATTTCTACAGTGATTCCATCGACGCCTGGAGATTTACCTTTGGACATTGTATCAATCGCATGACGCACTTCAGATGACAGGAACATCGGAACATTGTCGCCAACAGGTAGACGTGTAACGGTGGAATGGCGTCTTGTCTTGAAAAGGTTCGTGTAGAAGTTTGCCATTATAGATATATGACCTAGATGAAGATCACGTTCCGTCAGGAGCCTTTAAACAGGGAATCACATGACGATATTCTGCAAGATCACGTTTTGTTTTCTTCAGACTCCGTTTGTTGGCTGCTGTGTCCAATAGTCGTTGACGTGAGAAACTCCTGTGATCTTCCGTAAGCTTTTGTCTGCACAGCCTGCACAATATAGTGTACTCAACGTGATTTCGCTGATGTCCATCAGTCTTCGCTGTACAAGGAGACGTCGCGTGATATAAATAAATATAATATATAAAAAATAATATATAAAAAATAAAAATAAATTCGGCGAAAGCTGTGATTTGGAGCCGCAATACAGCACCGGTGGGCAATCGTCGTTACTGCGTTTATCAGCCGAGTATAGTTTTCATCGATGCCGCCTGACATTTCTAGGTCTGCACTTTCCACCATTGCGTGCATCGCCTCTGTGTTCAAAACCGCTGCCTTGGGAATCCTCGATCGTACCAGTGAAGTGCGTATATGAGACCGATCCGCGTGAAGTCGAGCTCGCAACATACGGTGATCGCTACCCGTATTGAAGGATGGGACGACTCCGACATCTGTCAGGGCCCTTCTGCTGCACAAGATGTGGTCCAGCTCATGGAGATGCTCTCCGTTAGGAGATGAGTGTGTCCATCTACTCAATGGCGACTTAAAGAACTGGCTCTTGCCGTGATACAGATGTTGTACTTCGCAAAAGTTTGCCAGCTTCTCACCATATTCGTTGCGGATCTCCGCACGATTAGGCCCGATAAAACGCTCACCAGCTCTACGAGGTCCGATACGTGCGTTGAAGCCTCCAGCTACAACTACATAGCTGCTCTTCTGTGCTTTAACCAGATCTCCTAGCTCTTCATAGAAATCGTCATGAAGCTCTTCGTTGCTGTTGGCCGTCGGGGCGTATACTTGAATTACGGAGCCATCGACGTTCCTCGCCAGAGTGGCAGTGAGCACGCCGAGTCGATGGCCATAGAAAGAGACACTAGTTACGTTCTTCGCAAAATCGGGTGCTACAATAAAGCCGACTCCTCCTGATGTTGTTTCTGCTCTACGCGCTCCGAGGAATACAACAGTTCCATCGTTCCACACGCATGACAGAGGATCTTTACGTTTCGTTTCGCTCAGTCCAATTACATGATAAGAAATCCGTTTTGTCTCCTCGATTAAGGCCGATAACTGAACGGCCGTGTTGATGCTACGACAGTTGTACGTGCAAACAATCAAATGGCTCGCTCTTGTCCGTTTCCGATGGTAGCCTACGGCCCTGAGATTTCTTCGACTTTGGCTGTTTGCTGATCCAGTGCTACCGTACTGGACAGTGACAGCCTGCAACTAAGGCAGGAGAACGAAGTTGTTGTAGCATAATTCGTTCCACAGGATAGCCTTGCTGGGGCGTTCCTGTTGCTCAAGGAGAGCGCCAACTCACCATGAGCTTGGGCACTTTGGTTTCATTAGTCACGGAAGCTGGTCAGAGGCTTGGCAGGCCTTATCCTTGCGGATATCCCGGTTTCCGCTACAGGCTGGTACACCACGACAAGGTAGAACCCAAGTACCAGGACAGAACATTATTTCGCGTAAATCACTAAAGAATATTTTATTCCTTTATTGAAGTAGGCAGACTTTCCAAATAAAACGACTATCTGCGGAAGCAATTTGATGTTATGCTCGGTCAAAAAGCCCTGACAGCTTCCGCATTTTGAAATTTCAAGTTTTAAAGTCCTAAACTATTATTATTCTTATTCTAGAAAATAGGAATTTAGTAAAATTTCAGGTTGCGTTGTTTACTGTGGCAGGTGAATTTATAAAAAATCGTTCAAAGAAAATCGCTCTAAACTTTGCTCTAACAACGAATTCAGAGCGTTTCAGAATGTGCCTAGTTTAATGTGGAAGAAGCTGGCTTTGATTTTAAAGATGTTCAGTTTGTTCATATTCAGTTCTAATGCGTCTAGAGCAGATCTAATCTGGATTGATAAGGTTCCATTTTGTAGAGAGGATGATATTTATCAAGCAGAACATGGTCAGGCGCAGAACCTGTGGAAAACTGTTTATTTCAGAGGAGCGAACCTAAGCTGTATGAGCGGACTCCAGAATAACAGTCAGTTTTTGCTTTTTATGAATGCGGGCCATATCTTTACACAAGGGTACTAAAAGTGCCTTTCTAACCTGAGCGTGCTATCGGCCGTAAACTTTCCACCTTCGCAGCGGACTTCAAAAGTAGTATCGTGAAAATGGGACCGTGGCGAAGATGGAGATGATTATTCCTCACTGGCTCTCGTAAGATGCTGCTGATGAGACAAACGCTTGTGTTTACATGTTTCGTAGTTTTGTGCCATAGTTGTTGACTAGAAAGGAGGAGCAATAAGGCTTTTATTTTCAGATAGATGATATGGTGCAGATACCTATCGTTGGAAAACCACGGATCTCCCTCGATAGAGAGCCTTCGGGCTCTCTTGTTAAGAGGGATCTCGGGCCGCTTGTCGCAGGGCCACGTGGCGCGTCCCCGGGTGGTGGATAGGGGAATTAAACGCGAACCAAATGCGACCGTGTACTGCCCAGAGACGCAGGTGGGATGCAGGGGATGGACTCCTTGCTCCTGCTGTGTCGGGTCGATGCGTTCCTTGTGCGTGGGAGCGGCATGTTCGTGCACAGTGTGCGCGGATGTGTCCGTGACTGTGCGGATTGTAACTGTGTCGGCCCGGCCAAAAGCTTGCACTCGGTAGACTGGGAGTACATGTAAGGCGATTCGAGGCCGCCTTAAGTCTCGCCCCGTCCCTTCGGGCAGTCTGGCTGGCTGCCAGGAGTACCCCGCCCGCACGACAGAGCCTGACTAGCTACCCGTGTTGTATTCCAGTCAAACATAGCAGCACTAAAGGGCCTCATTCCCCTGACCCCGAAAGAGCCCCCATTTCTGCAGCGATGGGAAGGACGAGTACGGAGAGGCTGCTAAAATCTCAGGGCCTAACCAGGCTGCGCAAATTGAGAAGGACTAGGATGACGATCTGTACTTACAACGCCCGCACGCTCGCATCGGAAGCATCCGTCGAGGACCTGATGATGCAAGCCAGGAAGATCAAGTACGACGTCATCGGACTGACCGAGACGAGAAGACACCACCCCCTACACGCTGCCTACGACTCCGGAGAAGAACTGTTCCTCGGAACATGCGACAGCAGGGGAGTAGGCGGCGTTGGTGTCCTCGTCAACACGCACTTGGCCATGAACATCGATTCGTACGAGTCTCTGACAAGCCGAATCGGACGTCTGCGACTGAAGCGATGTGGCTCCGTGCCAGCCTTGACTGTGTTCGTCGCGTATGCCCCAACATCCGACTACGACGACGAAGACGTCGAGGCCTTCTACGTGGAGCTGGAGAAGTTCTATAAGGAAGATCACACCTTCTACAAGGTGATCGTCGGCGACTTCAACGCCAAGATCGGGCCACGAAGGTCGCCGGAAGAACTTCACATCGGAACCCACGGTTTGGAGTGGAACGAGCAAGGTGAAAGGCTGTCTGAGTTTATCATGTCGACCAAGACCATCCATGGAAACTCGCAGTTCCAGAAGCCTCCCTCCCTACGATGGACCTGGGAATCCCCCGGTGGCCAGTTCCACAACGAGATCGACCACATCATCTTCAATCGCAAGTATTGCCTGACCGATGTCTCCGTTGTCCCCAAGTTCTACACGGGATCGGACCACCGCCTCCTTCGCGCGAGGTTCCGCTTTTCGCGTCAAGGAGAGAAGGCCGCGAAGTTCAAGAAGAGGAATCCCAGAACGACCATCAACTGGGATCTCTACACCTCTCTTGTCGGCCTTTGGGAAGATGCCGTCATGGACAACATCGACGAGGAATACGATCGCTTCGTGCACCATCTCCACGATAGTGCTAAGGGAGCCGAGAGCTTGAAGACCACCAAGAGACGCCTGTCTCCGGAAACTCTCGAGCTGATACGCCAGCGTGGAGCAGCACGAGCGTCAGGCAACTACCAGCTGACGTCCGAGCTTGCAAAGCTATGCAGAGCGGCGATAAAGGAAGATCTCAAGGAGAGAAGGGCGGAAGTGTTGGCTGAAGCAGCAGAGGCAGGGCTGAGCATTCGCAATGCCCGCCGGAACTTCGCCAACTTCAAGACCAAGATGACCGCTCTCCGACGTCCTGACGGAACCATCACCTCTTCCAGAAGGACCATGGAGAAGGTCATCCACGACTTCTACTCCGATCTCTTCGATAGCCACGTCCACCTGCCCCCATGCCATCTTCCGCAGGATGGATACGTCGTTCCCTCTGTTCTCCCTTCCGAGATCCGACAGGCCATCTCGTCGGTGAAGAAACGTACAGCACCCGGTTCTGACAGGATCAGAGCTGAACACCTGAAGAACCTCCCGCCAGCGCTCATCAACACCCTGGCGCGGCTCTTCACACGCTACCTGTCCGAATGCAAGGTTCCATCTCAGTGGAAGACCAGCAAGACCGTTTCGCTGTACAAGAAGGGAGACGTGCACGACATTGGCAACTATCGCCCGATCTGCCTGTTGTCCGTAGTCTACAAGCTGTTCACTCGAGTCATCCTGAATAGGATTAGTAGAACGCTGGACGAAGGACAGCCATGCGAACAAGCAGGATTTCGAAGAGGATTCAGCACGATCGACCACATACACACCATTACGAAGCTCATCGAAGTGTCGCGAGAGTACAAGCTGCCGCTGTGCCTTACGTTCATCGACCTGAAGAAGGCATTCGACTCCGTCGAGACTGAAGCGGTCATGGAAGCCCTGCTCACCCAGGGCGTTCCTACTCAGTACATCAGAGTTCTTCGAGAGTCGTACAGTGGATTCACGACCAAGATCTCACCATTCTACAACGACGTCGTCATTGACGTGAAGAGAGGGGTCCGACAAGGGGATACCATATCCCCGAAGCTCTTCAGCGCTACCCTCGAAAACGTCATGCGCGAACTAGAATGGGAAGACATGGGAGTGAAGGTCGACGGCCGGCAACTGCACCATCTTCGCTTAGCTGACGACATCGTGCTCATAACCCCGAGCATCAGTCAGGCGGAACGAATGCTGGTCGACTTCGATCGTGTATGTGGAAGCGTTGGACTGCAGCTGAATCTTACGAAGACGATGTTCATGAAGAACGGATGGGTTTCTGATGATCCATTCTCGCTCAACGGAACGAACATCTCCGAATGCTCCAGCTATGTGTATCTGGGTCGCGAAGTCAACATGACCAACGACCTAGCACCAGAGCTGAGCAGGAGGAAACGAGCGGCTTGGGGAGCTTTCAAGAGCGTCGAAGAAGTCGCGAAGAAGACGAAGAACGTCCGACTCCGTGCCCACCTATTCGACTCCACTGTTCTTCCTGCCCTAACATACGCCTCAGAGACCTGTGCCATACGAAAGCAGGATGAACACGCGATCAGCGTCGCGCAGCGTGGAATCGAGAGGACGATGCTCGGAGTGACACGACTCACGCAAGTGAGAGAAGGCCTCCGGAGTTCCGAGCTTCGCCGACGTTCGAAGATCAGAGACGCTGTCGCATGGGCCAAGTCGTCGAAAATTAGGTGGGCCGGCCACGTAATGCGATTCGCAGACACCCGCTGGACGAGAGCCGTCACAGATTGGATTCCGCGGGATGTCAAAAGAACACCGGGACGCCCACCAACGCGTTGGTCGGACTTCTTCGTGAAAGCCCTGAACGACCGATATGACGCTCTTCGCGTCCCTCGAGCGAGGAGGATCCATTGGACCACTCTGGCACGCGAGAGGGACGAATGGAGACGCTGCTGGCGCCCGCTCGAGCAAGTCGATGATCAACGGGACGACAGGTGATACAGGTGATATGTAGGCGCGAATAGAAAGCCTTGGTTTGCTGTAAGCATTGAAGTTCTAAAATTGACTCATTTGCTCATGAGAAAGCAAACTGCACACAGCAAATTACTATGTGCAAAAATGTTGCCAGTACGCCGACTCGAACTCTAAACCCCGCCAGTGCGCTTCTATAAGGCGGCTCTCCTACCGAATGCGCCACCGAAGCAGCACATCTTTTGGGGTGTCGTAGAGGTTGATGAGTGCTGCGCACACGTCTTCACACGTCTTTTTCAGGTCTTTAGAAAAGCGTTCAGCAAAAACTGACTGTAATTCTGGAGTCCGCTCACGCAGCTCAGATTCGCTCTTCTGAATAAACAGTTTTACACAGGTTCTGCGCCTGACCATGTTCTGATTGATAAACACCATCTTCTCGACAAATTGAAGCGTTATCAAACCAGATTTTATCTGTTCTAGGCGAGCTTGACGCATTAGAACTAAACATGATCGAACTGAACATCTTTCGCATCAAAACGAACTTCTTCCCCATTAAACTAGGCGCATTCTGAAACAATTAAACCGATTCGTTGCTAGGGGAAAATTAGTTTTTTTTTGAAATCACGTGCCACAGTAAACAACACAGCTATAAATTTTACTAAATTTCTATTTTCTAGGAAGACTAATGGTTTAGGATATTTAACACTTAAAGTTTTAAAATGCAGGAACTGCCTGGGCTTTTTGACCGACATAACATCAACGGAATCCTCATGGATTACACTACTCATTCGTGATATCGGATATAGCCGCCCACATGTCACCTGTATCACCTGTCGTCGCGTTGATCATCGACTTGCTCGATCGGTCG